>JAPPVO010000031.1:6547248-7147248 GCA_030407325.1 Camellia japonica | reverse complement strand
AAAAAAAAAAAATCCAAATACTATAAGCCCAATTGTATATGGGGCCTAAAAAATATATATATATATATATATCATGATAGATTAGAGGCCCAACTGACATGGGCCCAAAAACAAGAAACACATTCTAATTTATAATACCCACCCTGAGGCTAAGAACGTGGGTTACTTAAAGAAAAGAAACATGGAAAGAAAAACATTGGAGTGATCTCTCTCTCGCATTGGACTGATGAAACCTTCAGTCCTCTCCTCTCCTCCATATTTGACGGACGCTGAGTATTAACAATTTTCGGCATCAAAACCGTAAGTCTCTCTCTCTCTCTCTCTCTCTCTCTCCTCCATATTTGACGGACGCTGAGTATTAACAATTTTGGGCATCAAAACCGTAAGTCTCTCTCTCTCTCTCTCTCTCTCTCTCTCTCTCTCTCTATATATATATATATATATATATCACATTTAAATGGAGGAAGTTTTTGCCCTAATTTCTTGCCCTAATTTCTTCCCTAATTTTCCTCCTAATTTCTTGCACTATATAATTTGTTCTTTAAATTAGAAAATTACCTAATTTATGTGCTTTAGTAGAAGTTTATAATTTTTGTTACGCTCTAATTCTGAAAGTATATTATTTGCAGAGATCAGTGATTGTGAATTTGTGTGGATTTGTGATTATATAGAGTTGTCATGCCTCCTAGGAAGTATATTTCTGGATGTGAAAAAAGGAAAAAGAAGCAAAAATTAGAAAATTTTATTCAATCTCAATCGGGAGTGCTTGATAATTTTTTTGATAGCAAGAAACAAATAGAAAGTTCATGTTTGGTTGATGAAGATTTGGTAATTGAAGAACTAAATCAATGTAATGAGAATGATAATGAAGATTTGGGTGTTGAAGAGCCTATTGAATGTTTGAATGAGAATGAAAATGAAGATTTGGCTACAAACAAATAAAAAAGTTGTTGTAACTTATTGTTTTATCCATCAACTTTTTTTTTTTTCAATGTAAAAAAGGCCCCATTTCCGAAGGTCGCCTTGGGCACCCAAAATCTTAGGGCCGGCCCTGGGTTTGAATGTCTGCTAATTCAAATGTCTGCTAATTCACACTAAACAACATCCACATCAGTAAATGTCTGCTAATTCAATAATGTTAAAGAAAGATAACATTTCTTTTTGTCAGGTTTGAATAGAAAATAAATGAAGGACAGTAGAAAGAGAAAAATAATGAAAAATCAAGATACAAAACTCCATTGAGCAACTAAACAAAATACAACTAGTACTACAAAAAATTGTCTTCCAAATGTCCGAAAAAGCCTCAACAATGACCCCGTGATGATGACGCGAATTGAGCGATAAGAAACACTCCAACAGGTGCTCGAAGTCTCTCGCCTCAAGCAGCTGCTTCGCTAATATCATCTCCATCATGGATGCCTTGAAATCCTCATATGGGTCCACCGATTCCATCACCACCGCGAAGCTGTCCTTCACTTTCCCCTCCGCCGGAAATGACGGTAGCAGCTTCTTCATCCTCTTCTTGCGATTTAGTGGAAGTGTCACGATCTCTTCTTCTTCATCGTCTCTCTCGTAGCCACACAAACCACTGTCGGCCGAGGAAGTGGTGATAGGGTGTCGTGTCGGCGTCGGAGAAGGAGGAGGAGGAGGAGAAGGGAAGAGCTCGTTGTCGGAATCACCGGAGATGGAGGAGTTGTAGTTGCGACGTGGCGTCTCATCCCACTTGCATGCCGGTGATTCGGGGAGGTCGTCTTCGTGTGTGAGGAACCCACAGCCGAAGATGGAGGAGACGTGGTGCTTAAAGGAGGAGCGGTGGGGTTTGAAAGGGAGCAGGGTGGCCGGCTGGCAGTCAATGAAGAGAGGGCTTGGGGAGAGTTGGATAGGATTTTCTGGGATGTTGGACGGATTTTTGGAGCGGCAGAATTTGAAGGATGATGTGATACAAGAGATAAAAGCCTTGAATGCCATTGAATTGTTTTGTCTCTCTTTCTTTTTGTTTGTTGTATCTGTATGATTTCAGTGTAACGATTAGCTATGCAATACAATATGTATATATAGATATAGGGGGAACGAAGGTGAATCAATGAAGATAAATCAATAAAGGAAAATGAATATTATTAAAGGAAAATAATTTTATAGGGCAATGAAAATGAATATTATTATTATTATTAAACGAAAATAATTTATAAGGCAACGAAGACCAATCAATAAAAGGAAAATATTATTATTAAAAGAAAATAATATTATAAGGAATATTAATATTATTATGTATTTTTATTTTGAAAAAAAAAAAAATTTTGAATCGGGATCAATCATGCATACTGGAGTAGTGGAATGTAATTTGTAAAATAAATTAAATATTTTTAATATTTTACCAATATATATTCTTTAAAAAAAAGTTTAAAAGTTGAGCCCTATTTCTGAGTTTGCTTTGGGCCTCAAAAAATCTAGGCCGACCCTACCATATGGGCCTGGATCATTCTGGTCCATGAGGCTCTGAGTATAAACACAAGAAGTCAAACTACATTTAGTTGTTTAGTAGAGAGAGTGAAGACCTAAACAAGACAACTAACGGATGTTTGAAATATTAATCAACAATTAAGGCCTTGTTTGTCATAACCTAAAAAAGTCAAAAAGTCACTATCCTATTTAAGTCACATCATCTTATTTAAGTCACATCACCTTATTTAAGTCACATCACCTCTCTATCACATTACTTCAAACCCAACTCATACCCAACCCATATTTCATAAAAAGTCAAAAAGTATACTTATTTAGATCATCCCAAACCACCCCTAAATATCCTATTGAGACACATCACTTCAAACCCAACTCATACCTAACCCATATTTCATAAAAAGTCAAAAAATATACTTATTTAGATCATCCCAAACCACCCCTAAATATCCTATTGAGACACATTTAAGACAATGTTATTAAATTCCTTAGAAAATTGACACAACACAACAATCATTCAATGGAAATGAGGTAATGGACTCAACCAAAACACCATATGGAAAACATTGCAAGAAGTTTCTAGGTACAAATCCACTTTAACAAAGAACCAGAAGAATAGATTGAATTGCACAAATCAGGAATTTAATCATTAGGGTTTTGAATTATTTGCATCAAATAAATTCTAAAAAAAAACTAATTGAAAAAACTAATTAAAAAAAAAAAAAAACTCCTTGAAAATTCATTGGAATAGTGCCTATTCTAATCAAAAGCGAAAGCAGATGCTCTAATAAACCTAGTTTGTAAACCCTTCAATATGTCGTCAGACAAACAGTTGGAATCAAATTCTATTTGAATCACAATTTCAGCTTCTTTTTTGGCCGTTTCACTACAGCATCTGCAGTGTCCTTTGATGACTGCAACAGAAAAACATTAAAGACTAAGCAAAGGTTACAATTTTGATTTGACTAGGATGAAATGGTCAATGGCAACAAACCTTTTGTTTTTTGTTTTTTCCCTTATCCTTCTTTTTCTTCTTCTTCTTCTTGTGTTTCTTTGACTCAATTTTTTCACCTCCATCTTCCAAAGAATCCTGTCGTATTTGCAACCAATTAGGAAGAAAAATAGGTCATAGAAACACACCAGTGTATTGAAACTTTTTCAAAAATGATTACAGGAACACAAAAATAAACCACCTCAAAGTCGCCAAAAGAGTCTACTTGTCGAACTATTCTTCCTGAATGTGAAACCCCACCTGTTATAGAAAGAACATTGGATTTTATTGCTTAATGCAATATGAGAAATACTATAGGGATATATGCAACATCCCATATATCATTAATGCGAGTAGATCATTCACATACAAGCAGGAAAGGCAGCCATCATCATAACGTAATAGATGAAGTATAAAACAAGTGAAATTATGAGAATACATCCGAGTAATATATACTGTATCAAGGATTTTGTCCAGAATTGATCAAATTGAATACTCATTATTTCCATACACAATGTACAGAAAGAACCAATTGCCATACTACCAAACCTCTATACAAACACCAAATGATAAGAAGGGAAGAGATCAAGCACCCCACTAACAAATACAACCACATCCCAGTAGATTGATAGTTTAGGAGTGAACACTGGTCCGGTAAGCCCACCTAGAACCAATTAGGTATAGTACCAATTGTAAATACAAATGAATGTAAGTACAATACTACCTTGTCAAATAGGGATAAAAACACTAAACTTTTATAAGTTATTATCAGGATAAAACAAACCAAAATTTGCAAAAAAAAATCTGTTAATGCTTACTAAGTTACTATAGTTAGCTGTTAGAATTCCAACTCCAACAAGAAATTAGGTTACAGATATCTTCTTTTAACTATTCTGTATATATTCATCTGAATTCTGAAAATTCCAGCTACTTGAATATGGATAAGAATAAAAAAGAAACAAAAGTCAAAATCAATGAGATTTAGTAAATCACTATTATACCAAGTCTGAACCATATAATCCAACAGGAAAGACTCTTCGAAGAAAAATTAGGTCATGAGTTGGGTCATGTATATAAGGCTTATAAGTCATGAATTTGACCTGCATTGCACATAAGGAAAAAAAGGGGTGTCCACAAACTTGACTAGGTTTAATCAGGTCCATAGCATAGTTCGAGAATAAAGGAATTTAACACCATTGGGAAAAAAACTACAAGATGTAACCGGTAATTACTTGCATTTACAGTATCCTTTGCATTTTTGACAGCCAGTTCAACAAGTTTGGGCTTTATAGAAGCGAATCCATTAGGCTCCTGGAGTTTTCTTTCAAGGAACTTCGCCAAAGCCACAGCCTTGTTTGTTGTCAATGGCCCACCGGGGTGAGGTAACCTACAGAAAAAGCATCACATTGTGAACAAAAGGCTTAAATTTCAGGTGATTTTTTATTATAAAATAATACAAGTTATAGATTAATGGAGAATTCAGTAGGGAATTTCTTCTTATTTAGGTTATTGAGTTGGGTACTTGGAAATTTGAGGAGGGGATGAAAAAATAAGAATTGGGTTGTGCCATATTAATCAAATAAATATTATGCGAAAACATACAATAACCGACATGATACTCGAACAATATGCTTGATTTATTCCATCTAATTGGGGGCAAAGTTTGAATTTTCAGTTCAACACTGTTTCTCGTGAAACTCACGTAAGATACAATAATAGTCTCATAATTCAAGGTAGAGAGTTCTAAGTTTTGGCATGAATTAGTGAAAGGGATCAAAGAATGAATTCAGATTAGTCTAAAAGGTTACAATGAGAGAGTAGTTGAGTAGGGTACTTGGAAATTTGAGGAGGGGATGAAAAAAATAAAAATTGGGTTGTGCCATATTAATAAAATACAATGTGAAAACATACCATAACCCACATGATATTTTTTTAGAGGGAGTTTTTTTAGTATGTCTGCATGTTCTTTAAATTTTCATCTATTCATGCTGCAAGATAATCTTGTCATATGTCTATTACTTTCATATACTCTTGTGGCAATATCAGTTGTTTTGCAGACTGTGGCACTAATAGCTGTTTTTCAGATGATAGCACTAATAGCATCTTGATTGGCTGTTATGGGTTGGGGTGATTAGGATTTTATTTGTTAGGTGTATTTTGTCACGGAATTGTCAAAGGGAGAGATTGTTAGGTTTTTGTAATTGGCAATTCCGTTTGACAAAACTCCTATCAATTATAATTTTATTTGCTCTTATATTTCAATAAGGATGTGAGTGTTTAGTTGCGAATCCAATCCGCATTGTGCCTATGCAGAATAGCTTGTCATCTTGATCCTTTCATTTTTGCCACTTCGCTGAAGCAAAAAGCAAAAATACAGTTGAAGTTGTTTAATCGCTTGAGCAGTCATTTGTGCACTCCAGCAGAGAAAAGAATCCCCCAGTATTTTTACAGAGCGCCTGAATTTCTGGGAAGAAAGTTTGACTGCTCGAGTGGTGAATGTTGTGCTCGAACGGTCAGCCTATATGTTTTGCACCACCTTTACTCACACCACTTGAGTAGTGAAGTGTGCGCTCAAGCGATCTTCGTGATCTAATTTTCTATAAAGTGCGCAATTTGTTATTTTTAGGGTTTGAGCCGTCCAAATGTTCAAAGATGAAGAAAAAACAAAGTGTTTTATATTGGAGGGTGCTTTAAGAGTGCTTTCTTGATGATTTAAGACTGATCAATGGATCTATAGGGTTTGTGTGTTTTGTTTAATTCACAAAAGAGAGAGTTGTTCTTCGATAGATTTCGGAGAATTTGGGCCTAAAATTTTGGTAGATTTCGGAGTGGCTCATCGTTGTGAATTCGACATCCGTGTTATAGATTCAACGTTGAGCAAGACAATTCCGAGGTGAAAACGGTGGTAGAAGAGGCATATTGGAGTTGGTTAAATTTGGGTGTGGATTCGCTAGGTAATTGAGGATCCACATGTGTAGTTCCTTTTTATTTTCTTAGTGGATTGTTTTATGGCTTTGGCCCGTAATTTTTTTTATCACAATTGGAGGCACTCTAATTGTGATTTTTTCACGTTAAATCGGTGTGTTGATTTGTTTTTTATTATTTAATTGGGATTGTTATTCGTTATTTAAAAGTGAAACGTAATCACAAATCAATATCTGAGGGATTTTAATTTTTTCAATATTCAAACAATATGCTTTATCCATTCCATCTAATTGGGGTAAAGTCAGAATTTTTAGTTCAAGACTCAGTAAAATTATCATGAAATTCATCGAAAATACAATAATAGTCTCATAATTCCATGAATAGGGAGTGAAAGAAATTGCAGAATGAATTCAAATTAGTCTGAGAGGTTGTAATGATGATTAATAAACTAAATTGATTTTTTTTTTTTTTTTAAACTAAAGATTTATAAGAGAGTAGTTGAGTTGGGTACTTGGAAATTTGAGGAGGGGATGAAAAAATAAAAATTGGGTTGTGCCATATTAATCAAATACAAAGCAGAAACATACAATAACCCACATGATATTCAAACAATATGCTTAATCTATTCCATCTGATTGGGGGTAAAGTCTGAATTTTCAGTTCAATCAAGACCCAGTAAAATTCTCACGAAATTCATCAAAAATACAATAATAGTCTCATAATTCCATTAATAGAGAGTGAAAGAGATTGTAGAATGAATTCAGATTAGTCTAATAAGTTGCAATAATGATTAATTAATAAACTAAATAGATTTTTTTTAAAACAAACTAAAGATATAAGAGGGGGAGAGAGAGAGAGAGAGAGAGAGAGGTAAGACCTGGGTTTGGTTTGGATCGAGAAGGAAAGGAAGCAAAAGGAGGAAGAGGAGCAAATTTGCTACCACAAAGAGCCCTTCTTTCTTCATCTGTGAGTCCTTTCATGCTTTCTCTCTCTCTCTCTCTCTCTCTCTCTCTCTCTCTCTCTCTCTCTTTACCATTGCCTCTGTTACGGCGCATCTACAAGAAGTTTATGAAACAGTTCTTCCTAACAAGACAACGTCGTATTAACCAGCTTGCTCTTTTCCAGCTTGCTCTTTTCTCAAATAAGGTCTTGTTTGGCAACAGGCTATTAGCTAAAATATGAGATTAAAAAAGAGTTAATTATCTAAAAGTTTTATTTATAAATGTTATGACAACTCAGGTCTTATCTAAGATTTTTTGAAATAGTAAGTCCTATTTAGTAAACTGATAATATTATCAATTTTTTTTAATTTTTAAAACTAAGAATATTATCAATTTTGTATAGTAATATTTCACATAATTGTTTTACTAACTGATAAAAAAAATAGAGCATAAGATTAAACGTTTTTGCTTGTCTACTCATTGGTTTGATTCAATTATCTAATAAAATAAAATATTATCAACTTTTTTTCAGTTTTAAAACTGAGAACATTATCAATTTTCTCATTTTTTCATTTTTTTTTTATTTTTAGTTTTGCACATCAATGTTTTATCATCATACTCCTTTATAGACATAAAATTTGCAGTTTTGCACAAAAAAATAATTCAGATTTTTCAATTTTTCAAAAAAAAAAAAAAAATTTTTGTTTTCAAAAAATTCTATTTTTTTATTTTCCGTATTTTTTTTGTTTTCAATGAATTTTTTTTAATATTTTAAGTAATTTTTTAAATTTTTAGACACCTAATATAAATACACTTAAAAAGTATAATATTTGTGGGAAAAAATCTTTAAAAAATTCACTGAATACCAAAAATACAAAAAAATAAAAATAAAAATTCATTACATTTTCATATTTTTGTGTATTTATTAATTTTTAAAAATATTTTTTCACAAATATTTTACTATTTAAATACACCTAAGTAAAGTGCATCTAGAAAAATAAAAGAATTATTTAAAATTTTAAAAATATTAACTAGAAACAAAAAAAAAATGAAAATCAAAAAACTCAGTTTTTTCAAAAAACTAAAACCAGACACACTTTTAGTTTTTTTTTTTTCACATAATTTTTTCTTTTAGTTTTTTCAATTTTAAAGTTGATGTTTCAAAATTTTGAAAATTAAAATAAATATCAAATCATCATGTTCTTTTATAAATAATCATAAATGATGAACAATCATTATTTAAAGGGCAATTCTAACTATTAAAAGTTTAATGGGACTTGAAGGTCTAAAAAATCTTAATTATGACTTAATGAAGTATAAGTTCATAAATTAAGACTTGTGTGTAAATGTCCCTAAAAAAATTAGTATATTTAGAATGACTTTTTAAATTATTATTAAAAAAAAGTATAAAAAGTAAAGAAAAAATCGAATTTTTGACTTTTTTATATAATTTATTAACTTTTAATTTTTAGCAAGGGTTCGTTTGTAAAGAACTATTTTAGCCTGACTCTTTGACTTTTTGCCTAATTTAGCTAGGCTAAATTAGCTACGTTTGAGAAGAATTTTTTAACTTTTTTGGTTTTTTTTAGAAAAAAAAAGTGAAATGATTATGGTTTGAATGTAAAATTTTAACTGATTGACTTATTTAGTCTATTTTGTCTTTTTGTACTTTTTAAGTCCCAACTAAAAGCCAATCCATTTGCCAAATAGGAGTTAAAATTTAAAGTTGCCAAATGAGGATAAATTTTAAAGTCGTCAAATTTTAAATTTAGTTAAAATTTTGATAAAACTTAGATCTAATTTATTCATCAAATTTTTAATAATTATTTTTACTTAAATTTGAAAAAATTATTAACAGATGAAGGATTGAAAATTATTTTTTTTTTTTCATTGAATTTGTTAAATAAGGTTTTTAGATGGGTTAGGTATTTTTTAAAATATTTGATGAAAATTTTGATTTACACTCTTGGAAAAGTGAGCTATATATCAAATCGTGCTTTTAATTTAAATTGTTGAATAAATTTGATGGAAAATATATATATATATATATATATATAATTGGAGATGTTGCAAGAATAAAATAAAATAATTATCTTATTACATTCTCACATTTAATTTATTAAAAAATTATTAAATAAAATAATCATTATGGTCCAATTTTGTCAACTGACAACAAATTCCACGTGGCATTGAAACTTTCCCGTTGAATTTTAATTTTGCCTCATAAAGTATTACATTTTCCCACAATTATGTTTTCTGGTCAGCAACCAATTAAACCACAATGACACAATTTGAATATTTTAATTATCAAATTGAAGAAAAAAATTAAAGTCTAAAATGGGCTTTAATCAATACTTTAGATAATGCAAATGTAATTTAACAAACACTTGGAACTCGATTTCCTTAAAATAAAAATAAAAAAAAAATCTCATATATATGTTTAATTGTTACTCAAAATTCTATTTTTAAAAAAAAAATTAATTTAAAAACTGTTATATTTCACCACTATCGGACTTCCGTCAAACGGTCACTGAAAACTCACTGGAATGTTCAACATCACCCGAAAGTTGCCGGAGTATCGCAAAAGTGTTCCGAATGTTATTGGAAGTTGCCAGAATGTCGAGAACATTCATTGAACGTCAAGAACATCGTTGGAGACTCACAAAATGTCCAAAATATTGTCAAAAAAAGAAAAAAGAAATAGAAAAATTAGAGTGAAAAAATATAGCAAAATGTACTAAATTTTGATAAACTAAAAGAGAAAAAAAAAACGTAACAACAAAAAACAGCAATAATGGAAAAAAAAACACATGTAGGGTTTAAGCAAATAATCTCCAATATTAATCAAACTGAAAAATAAGTTTTAAAATTGTAAAATTATTTTACAATTTCAAAGAATGATTCTATTAAGCATTTATCCTTATTAATCAAACTAAATTCTAAAGCATGTTACGAAATTGTAAAATTTTACAGTTTTAAACCATGATTCATGTCAGTACCAAAAAAATTGAAACTATAAAATTTTACAATTTTCACTGCTTATGATTAAAACTCAAAAACAACTTGTTCAAAATTTGAATACATGAAAAAAGAACGGTGTAATCTAAGGAGAGAAACAAATATAGAGAGGATTGTACTCCGACAATTATTTTTGATTTAGATCTAACTAGATCTGATGTAGATCTACTCACATCTAATGTAAATCTAAGTAAATCTACATCAGATTTGAGTAGATCTACTCATCTCCTTCGCCGTCGGTGAGGATGAAGCAAGAAGTCAGTTGTCGATGGTTACCAGTGAATCCCAATTAATGGTAATCGCTGGTCGTCGGTGACTATATATCAAAAAGAAAAAAAGAAGATAGATGTGGTTGCCTTTCTTCGAAAATCAAGAAGAGAAAGAGACATAGAAAAACAAAGGCACAAAGAAAGAGAAAAGAAAAACACGTACAAAATTTTTTAGTATAAACAAAAAGTTGTGGAACTAAATAAAGCACACCACTTTCAAAAAGGAATTGTAGGTCATATGCCTAAAAAAAAAGGTCATATGCCTTAAAAAAAAAAAGTTCTTACTTCTGCCCCCCTTCAAAAAAAAAAAAAAAAAAAAAAAAAAAAAAAAAAAAAGGAAGAAGAAGAAAAGAAAGCCCAACCCTACTATGCTTCCCTTTCACACTACCAATTAACACAAAATGTCATGAAAGTGGCATAGCAAAATGTTCTCAAGAAGCCCTACCTGCTAGTATCGACAAAAAGAGTAAAAATATTCACAACACGAAGATTAACGGCTACAACACCAATCGCAGGTCCATGAAATAAGCTCAAGAACAATTTTGACCATCTAATATCCATCTCTGGTTTATTTTTATTTCACTCTTTTCTACCAATAACAACATAGAAATGTCAACTAGCACTTGGTTCCATGCTGTTCACAAAAATGGCAGCTATAGAAGCAACACACAATTTAGTCGATATAACAATTTGGGAGATGAATAGAGTAAGGGGCAAAGCCCAATCCTTGCAATTTACAGGCCTCTCTATCTTTCACCTAGTATGGTAAAAGACCAGGCAAATATGCAGGAGGCTAATCCAATGGTATATTTGGGAAAGAGGAAAAAAAAATTGAAACAAATCATTGAGGGTGAGGAAGCTTTCCACAAAGGTATAGCAGTGATAGTTATAGGAAAACACAATTTGGGTGCAAAGCCACCATTACTAGCCCCTAAAGCTGTCAGTCTGTCCACTAACCGAGCAAGAATCTAAAGATATTATTGTAACGCCCTCAAAATAAATACATATAACTTAATCATTCATGATATCCATAGACATAGGAAAACAAAATATATTCATCCATCAGAGTATTCTTTACAAAAAGTATTACATGTTGACAACAAAAGTAAATGTCCTACAGCTTACAAACTTTCCAAGTCAACACTTGGATTCAACAAAAAAGAGTTCTAACTCTTAACAAATTAAGCCCTTGGCTTGAATTACATGTAATACATAAGATAACTACAAAAATAAGCCTTCAGGTTCTAAACCTCCTAAACTACATCCTTGGAGGCGGCATATCACCTGTACTTGAAAAATGATGTCCCATATAGGGTGAGCCAAAGTCCAGTAGAGATACGCTAAACATAATATGAGAATAAACTAAAATATTAGCATTTGATAAATGTTTAACTCATATAAATCAACATACATCTCTTCCATAACCAATCCATAGTCACAACCGTGTTTCAGTCCCTTTCCGTTTCATCATCCAATCCAATTTATAGATATGTTTCATTGTTTACCCGAACAGTTCAAAATGAGATTACAACTCATACTATCAACACTTCAATCATAATCTATTTATAATAAGACTACAACTCATATTTTTACCACTTCAATTCAAAATGAGACTACAACTCATATTATTAACATTTCAATACTTCAATTCATCTACGTTATACAAACGTAATTAAGATTTCGGGACTTTCACCTTGGACACTCCGGCCAACTTAGTTATCAATGGAGTCCATCCCCTATCTCCTCCCGAACAGGTTTGGAAGTACATCCCCTATCTCCTCCCAAACAAGATACATATGCAATGTATTTAAACGCTTTTATCATATACAATGATCAATCCAGGCACATATTCAATGCGTTAATTTAATTATCATATGCAATGACATAATTCAAGTGATTAGTTTCAATTCACCTAATCATCATAGAGTGTCTACAACAATCAAGGCTATCCTCCACCGATAACCCAAAACAATTATTTCTAAACAGATAAATTATCAACATTTTCATAGGTGAGTGATTAATCATTTCAACTACACCATTCAATCACATAATCTCCCAATTTCATGATTTTCAACTCAATTTCATATTTCCATGTTTCCCCGAATTAATTATACAAATTAATCAATCACATTTAATTAGTGCATTTTCTCCCTTTTCTCAACTTTAGCCCTAAGGCTCAATTTCATCATTTTACACCCACTCCATTTTTCCAAGTCTCACATACACATAGAGTTCAATAATTGAAAACCCCTCTTTTATAATTTCAAATTCAAAACCCTAACTCCCCAAAATTTCCATAACTTCACCATTTATACAAAATGACTAAAATTTATGTCAAAACTTATAAGAAGGAGTAGTTTATCCCAACCTCAAATTTCAGTGCTCAAAGAAGAAAGAGAGGAAATTTGAAAGTGCTCCAAATCCACGATTTTTCGGATCAAAACGAAGCCCACACCAAGCTTTAACTTTCTTACAAAGAGACTAGGGTAGAGAGACCCAAGAGCAAGGGCTATTTTTAGAGAAAAGGTGTATGTAGAGAGAGAGTGTGCCAGATCTAGGGTTTGGAGGAAGAAGAGAGTGAAAAAGTGTGTAAAAACCCGCTGCTGCAATCTGATATACTCGAGGCTCGCTCGAGCGACCAGGCACAAAAGAGCCTCGCTCGAGCGCAAGAAGCGTCGCTCGAGCGAACAATGTGAAGCTTCAGGTTTGCAACCCAGAAGCACGCTCGAGCGCAAGAGTGCTCGCTCGAGCGAAGAAACTTAAAACATAGTCCTCGCTCGCTCGAGCGAAGGAAAGCTCGCTCGAGTAAAGAAACACAACCTTCAGGTCACAAAGAGACGCAGACGCACGCTCGAGCGCAAGAGTGCTCGCTTGAGCGAAGAGACACAACACTAAAAGCTCGCTTGAGCGAAGGAACCCAGGCTGGAGCGAAGGAACTAAAACTCAAAGCTCGCTCGAGCGAAGGAACAAAAATCTGGACAGCAACCATTTGTTCCAACACTCTACTAACCTGTTACAAACCTGCCCAACACATCCCAAAACTCAAATACAAGGAATTAAATGATAGAAACAAGATATAGTCAACAACCAACAACTACAGAACCTATGTCCAGAACAAAATAAATGACGGGGAAAAACCGGGATCGCTATAGAGATAAATGAAATATTTCCTTTGAGATGATCTTAAAAGCCAAGTTATTAGCTAAAAAAAACTCATTTTGATAAACAAAGCTGACTTTAGCCACTAATTGGCTTATTTCTTGCCCAAAAGCCCAATGAACAAGTCAGCCCAGCCAATTTTGATGTTTTCCTATTTTGGCCTTATCCCATCTTCCTTATTCGATCATTGGAATTCAATATCCTGGTCAAATTGGTTATTTTGTATTAAAAAAAAAAGCCAATATGCTAGCAAAGGTTATCTAATATACTTATGTTAAAAAATTATCAGAAAAGCCAAAGAGCTAGCAGTGTGCCAATCAAACTAATTTTTTTAGCATTGGCTTTTCTGTAGGTTTATTTTAATCAATAAGCTAGTTTTTTTAGCTAACTACCAAAGAAAGTGGCATAACACGGAATATGTTGTTAAATCTAGAAAGACCTGCACAAGAAAACCATGTAATAGATATTTGATATTGCACTTATCATTTGGAGTCATCCATGGCTACAACAACTGAACTACAAATAAAGGTAGTGTTTGGTTTAGTTTTAGAATCATGATTTGAGAATGGAGTTGCACTTTGTATTTGTAAGTTGTTGAATCATGATTTAAAAAGAGAAAATTTATAACGCCCTCAAAATAATACATATAAACCCAACATCCATGACATCCATAGACATAAGAGAACAAAGCATATTTCCATTTATCAGAGTATTCATTACAAAAGTATTACATATTGACAACAAAAGTAAATGCCCTACGGGCTTACAACTTTCCAAGCCAACACTTGGTTACAAAAAAGAGAGTGCTAACTCAAAACACATTAAGCTCTTGGCTTGAATTTACATGTAATACCAGTAAGATAATAACAAAAAGATCTTTCAGTCTCTAAGCCTCCCCAGCTACGTCCTTGGAGGTGGCATATCACCTGAACCTGAAAATGATGTCCCATATAAAGTGAGCCAAAGCCCAGTAGAGATACGCTAAACCAAGTATGAGCAATAACTAAAACATTAACATTTGATAAATGTTTAACTCATATACACAAATGTACATCCCTTTCATAATCAATCCATATTTACAAATATGTTTCAATTCCTTTTTCCTGTTTCATTATCCAAACCAATTCATAGATATGGTTCTCTGTTTATCCAGACAGTTTAAAATGAGACTACAACTCACATCGTTAACACTTCAACACTTCAATTTCGAATGAGACTACAACTCATATTATTACCATTTCAATACTTCAATTCATCTACGTTATGCAAACGCAATTGGGATTTCGGGACTTTCACCCTAGACACTCCGGCCAACTTAGTTATCAATGGAGTCCATCCCCTATCTTCTCCCAAACAGGTTTGAGAGTACATCCCCTATCTCCTCCCAAACCATAGAGTATATCCCCTATCTCTTCCCAAACAAGATACATATGCAATGTATTTAAACAGTTTATCATATACAATGATCAATCTAGGCACATATTCAATGTGTTAATTCAACCGTCATATTCAATGACTTAACCATTTGATTAGTTTCAGTTTTCCCTAATCAACATATAGTGTCTACAACAATCAAGACTATCCTCCACCGATAGCCCAAAGCAATTATTTCTAAATAGATAATAAATTCATCAAACAGATAAATTATCAACAATTTCTTAGATAAGTGATTAACTAATCCAACTACACCATTTAATCTCACAACTTCCCAATTTCATGATTTTCATCCCAATTTCACATTCTCATACTTTCCCAAATTAAGTATACAAATTAATTAATCACATTAAATTAGGACTTTTCCCCCTTTTTCCTAACTTTGGCCCTAAGGCTCATTTTCATCAATTCAACCACAATAATTTCATTTTCCAAGGTCTCACATACATGTGGAGTTTAACAATTGAAAAACCCTCTTTTTATATAATTTCACAACAAACCCTAACTTCCCAAAATTCCCATAACTCATCATTTAATCAAAATGACTAAAATTTATGCCAAAACTCATAAGATGGAGTAGTTTATCCCTACCTCAAATGAAGAGACCAAAAGGAGATGAAGGTGAAAACCCAAGATGCTCCAAACACCAACTTTTTCGGATCAAAACGAAGGCCATGCCAAGCTCCACACTTTTTACAAAGGGACTAGGGTAGAAGACCACTAGAACTAGATGTATTTGTAGAGAGAAGATGTATGTAGAGAGAGAGACAGTCGATCTAGGGTTTAAAAAGAAAAGGAAATCAAAAAGTGAGAGAGAAGACTGCTGCTGCGATCTGATATAATTGAGCCTCGCTCGAGCGAAGGAGTGGTCGCTCAAGTGACCAGACACAAAGAAACCTTGCTCGAGCCAACAACACGAAGCTTCAGGTCTACAACCCAGAAGCACGCTCGAGCGAAGGAAAGCTCGCTAGAGCCAAGAAACACAACCTTCAGGTCCAAACTAGACCCAGACGCACGCTTGAGCGCAAGAATGCTCGCTCGAGCCAAGAGACACAAACTCAAAGCTTGCTCAAGCAACAGAATCCTCGCTCGAGCGAAGACACCAAAAACTGGGCAGCAACACTTTGTTTCAAATTACACCCAACCTATTTCAAACCTGCCCAACACATCCGAAAACTCAAATACAAAGAATTAAAGGACGGAAAGAGACATATACAACAACAGACATCCACGGAACCGAGTCCGGAATACAATAACCAACGGAAGGAAAATCGGGATCACTATAACCTCCCCCCTTAAAGAATTTCATCCCCGAATTTAGTTATAAGTTTCAAAATTGTGATTTTTCAATTCTCAACAATATTACAATTCAATATTCAACATCCTGACCTATTACCGGTCATCCAATCTCTTTTCAAGAGGCAATTTACAATACAATTTTCAACATGCATTATCAATATGCATTCCTTTGAATTTCAACAAGTCTCAATACCATATTCCACAATTCTATAACATATTCAATGTTAATGACATACTTGCATTTCTACAACATATTTAACATATACAATGTTAAAGTAAACTTCCATTATCAAGGCATACTCAACCATTACAATACTTCCATAAACCAAACATATACAATATTTTTAGAGTTTATCAACAAAACAAAGTTTCCAATACATGGTTAAACATTAACAAACAAGTCCGGATATTTCTCACGGACATCCAACTCACGTTCCCAAGTGGCTTCCTCAACCCCGTGATGTTTCCACAAAACTTTTACCAAGGGTATCGTCTTGCCTCGCAAGACTTGATCCCGCCTATCCAAGACCCGTACCGGTCTCTTTTCATACGAGGCATCCTCATCTACCTCTAAGTCGGTCCAATCCAATACATGTGACGGATCCGGCTCGTACTTCCGAAGCATACTAACATGAAACACGTCATGCACTCCGGACAACTGCGGCGGTAAAGCTAAACGGTATGCAACCTCCCCAATCCTCTCAAGGATCTCGAAAGGGCCAATAAACCGAGGGGACAACTTTTCACTCTTCCCAAACCTCATCAAACCCCGCCTAGGTGATATTTTCAGAAAGATATGATCACCCGCATCAAATGCCAAAAGTCTCCTCCTACGGTCGGCATAACTCTTTTGGCGACTCTGGACTGTAACTAGCCTCCTACGGATAAGCTCAACTTTCTCCATCGTCTCCCGAACCAACTCCGAGCCCAACAAAGGTGCATCACCCACCTCGGCCCAACACACTAGAGACCTACACGATTAGCCATACAAGGCCTCAAACGGTGCCATACCAATACTCGATTGGAAACTGTTGTTATAGGCAAACTCCACTAAGGGCAAGTGCCTCTCCCACGACCCACTAAAGTCAAGGACACAGCCTCGAAGAATATCCTCAAGGATCTGAATAGTACGCTCGGACTGCCCGTCAGTTTGAGGATGATAAGCCGTGCTAAAGATCAATCTAGTGCCCAAGGCACTCTGCAAACTCTGCCACAACCTAGCAGTAAAACGCGGATCTCTATCTAAGACGATCGACACTGGGACCCCGTGCAACCTCACTATGTCCCAAATATACAAGTCGGCAAGATGATCTACCGAATCTCTCACGTGCATAGGAATAAAGTGCGCCGACTTAGTCAACCGGTCTACGACCACCCAAATAGCATCACTACCCCGTTGAGTCCTCGGAAGACCTACAACGAAGTCCATCGTAACATGCTTCCATTTCCACTCGGCAATAGGCAAGGGTTGTAACAAACTCGCTGGCCTCTGATGTTCGGCCTTCACTTGCTGACAAGTAAGGCACTTAAACACAAAAACTGCCACATCTTTCTACATCCCTCTCCACCAAAACTGGCGGCTCAGATCACGATACATCTTAGTGCCTCTCGGATGTACCGCAAGGCGTGAATGGTGAAACTCTCGGAGTACTTCCTCTCGGCAAGACTCTGGCACAAACAAACGGTCTCGGTACCTCACACTCAAGTCAGGATACACAGTCAAACCCTTCTCAACCTTCCCACTGGAGATCTTTTCCCATAAGGATTCTATCTCAAGGTCACATCTCTGTGCCTCTAACACTCGATTCACAAGTGTAGGCTGCGCAACTACAGAAAACAAGGTCGCAGACTCAACAGATTCACCCAGAAGCAAATCAAACTCGCCAAGTGCACCCAACATTTCCCACTCCCGGATGGCTATACAAGCTACATCACTAATGGATTTCCTACTAAGGGCATCGGCCACAACATTGGCCTTCCCCGGATGGTAATGCAACTCGAAGTCATAATCCTCAATGAACTTTATCCACCTCCTCTGCCTCAAGTTCAAGTCTTTCTGTGTAAACAGATACTTCAAACTCTTATGATCCGAGAACACCTCGAATCTCTCACCATAAAGGTAGTGCCTCCAAATCTTTAAGGCAAAAATCACCGCTGCTAACTCTAGGTCATGTGTAGAGTAATTCCTCTTGTGCGTCTTCAACTGCCGCGAGCCATAGGCTACTACTTTCCCCTCTTGCATCAATACACAACCCAAACCTTCTCGTGAAGCATCACAATACACTGCATAACCCAAACCCCTCTCCGGAATAATCAAAACTAGAGCGGTAGTAAGTCTAACTTTAAGTTCTTGGAACGACTTTTCACAAGTCTCACTCCACATAAACTTGACCCCTTTTCGCGTCAATCTAGTCAATGGCGAAGCTAGCCTAGAGAAATCTTTCACAAACCGACGATAATAACCGGCCAATCCCAAAAAACTGCGGATCTCAAAAACACTCTTAGGCTGTGCCCAATCTTGCACTGCCTCTATCTTGGATGTATCAACAAACACCACTTCCCCAGAGACTACATGGCCTAAGAACTTAACCTCTCTTAGCCAGAACTCACACTTCCCAAACTTAGCATACAGCTTATAGGCTCTAAGTAACTCAAGCACCACTCGTAAGTGTTCCTCGTGCTCCTCCTCAGAAGGTGAATAAATCAGAATGTCATCCACGAAAACGACCACAAAACGATCTAAGAATTCCCGGAAGATCCGGTTCATCAAGTCCATAAACACAACCAGTGCATTGGTGAGCCCAAAAGGCATTACCAGAAACTCATAATGGCCATACCGCGTACGGAATGTCGTCTTCAGGATATCCTCCTCCCTGACCCTCAACTGATGGTAACCCGATCTCAAGTCTATTTTAGAGAAACAATGGGACCCTTTCAACTGGTCAAACAGATCATTTATACGAGGCATAGGGTATTTGTTCTTAAACGTAGCCCGATTCAATTTCCGGTAATCAATACAAAGTCTCAAAGCCCCATCTTTCTTTTTAGCAAAGATGGCCGGTGCTCCCTACGGCGAAGTACTAGGGCGGATAAAGCCCTTATCTAGCAACTCCTGGAGTTGAATCTTCAAATCACTCAACTCGGTTGGGGCAAAATGATGCGGTGCCAAAGAAATCGGTGTCGTGCCAGGCACTAAGTTAATAGAGAACTCAATCTCTCGATGGGGTGGTAAACTAACAAGATCCTCGGGAAAGACGTCCGAGTACTCACAAACCGGTCTCGCCAACTCAGCCTGGGTCTCATCACACTCACTACTCATACAGCTAGCGAGAAGGCAACTAAGCTCACTCCACCCTCACGGATCATACACTGGTGGCAAAACACTACCAACCCAATCCCCCAAGAAATGAAAACAATCCCCGCTCAAGGTACATACAGTAACCCTCTAGCGGTAGCAATCAATAACAGCCCAGTATGACGATAACCAGTCCATACCCAAAATCATATCAAAACCCGACATCGCCATTACTACAAACGAAAACGGAAGCCGACGGTCAGCGACCTCTATATCACAGCCCCAACACCCTTGTTTCAAAATCAACTCACCCCCGATAGGTGATACAACACAAATAGGAGAAGCTAATTGTGCCAACTCCAACCCCAAAACAGATGCAAATGCTGCAGATATAAAGGAATGGGATGCACCCGTATCAATCAACACATTAGAGACCGAGTTGCAAAACAAAAAGGTACCTCTCACAACAGATGGAGCCAGTACAAGATCCTGTGCGGTAACAGCATACACACGCCCAGAAGGCCTCTAATCTACCTGCTCACCTCTCGGAGCATAAGACTGCTGCACAGACTGAGCTGAAGAGGCTCCCTGATTGGCCCTCGAGGCCTGAACTGACTGAGCTGGCTGATGGCTCTAAGTCTGCCTCGAACTAGATGCACCAGATGTGACACTCAACTGCGGACAAAACCTCTTCAGGTGCCCCGCCTGACCACACTGGTAACAAGAGAGCGGCTGGCTTCTGCTCTGACTCTGGCTCTGAGGATGAGCCGAAGATGAAGCTGCTCTCTGTCCTCCTCCCCTCTGTAGGCAAGCTGGAGACTTGTGGCTAAGCTGACCACACTTGTAACAAGTAAAGTCTCCCTGACTGCCTCTCCCAGAACCTGAACTCGGCACTGGAAAGGTAGATCTCGTAAACGCACCCTGGGACTGCTGAGGGTTAGAACCCCTCTGCCTCCTACCATCCCCCTGACCATCCTGACTCCTCTTGGAGCCCCTCATCCTCTCATCCTCAGCCTGCATGATAGTCTCAACATGGGCTGCAACCTGCACAAGGCGCCCATACTCCCTCGTCATGGACCTGGCCACTCGAAACTGGAGTCCGGTCCTCAATTTCTTCTCAAACTCAAGACAGCGGCGTTCCTCAGACGCCACCAACTCAGGTGCAAACCTCGATAAACTGGTAAATACAGCCTCAAACTCGGCCACTAGTGTATTCAGCTGCTTGAGCTGACAAAACTAATCCCTCAACTTCTCCCTAACAGTGGGAGGCAAAAACTTCTCCTGGAAAGCATCTACAAAGGCCTCCTAAGTCCCTCCGATACACCCACATGTAAACTTCCACCACTGACCCGCATCCCCCTTCAGCTGGAAGAACGCCAAGGTCACCCTCAAGCCTCCGTCTTCGATGCCAAGCATCTCAAACGTCTTCGTCATCTGCTCAAGCCACTCATCAGCCTTAAGTGGCTCTTTAGGATCCCCCAGAAACTCATCCGGAATAGACCGGAAAAACTCCCTCTTCAGAAAGAACGGCCCTGCCTCAGCTACATGGGCCTGGACTTGATTCTCAGCATTGAGAATGTCCATGGATTCCCTCAATGCTTATAGCGACCCCGGTCTTTTCCCATTCGGTTGTTGTATCCGGACTTAGGTTCCGTGGATTCTATCATGGTATAATTGTTGTTGTCGTCCTTTATCTTCTCTTTTTGAGTTATAGGATGTGATGGACAGGTTTGTTACAGGTTGGTTGGGTTTGGAAACCAAGTGTTGCTGTCCAGAATTTTGGACCTTCGCTCGAGCGAGGAGTTGGTCGCTCGAGCGAGCTTTTGTTTTTGGTCCTGCGCTCGAGCGAGGGTTTGGTCGCTCGAACGAGAGTAGTATTTGGTGTCTGGTGGCTCGAGCCAGGGTATATTCGCTCGAGCGAGCGATTGCGTCTAGTATAGACCTGAGAGCTGTGTTTCTTGGCTCGAGCGAGATCTTCTTCGCTCGAGCGAGCTGGTTTGTTCTTCGCTCGAGCGAGCGTTCCGTCACTCGAGCGTGCGTCTGGTTGCAAACCTGAGGGTTTGAGTTTTTGGCTCGAGCGAGCAGTTTGTCGCTCGAGCGAGATTCTGAGTCGTTGGCTCGAGCGAGGAATTCTTGGCTCGAGCGAGGCTTTATTGTGTCTGGTCGCTCGAGCGACCAATCCTTCGCTCGAGCGAGCCTGTCGAGTATAAATACGCAGCAGCGGTTTTTAAAACCTTTTTTCACATTCTTTTTTATCTTAAAACCCTAGTTCCGAGTTTTCTCTCCCTCTACTCACCTTCTCTCTTAGGTTTCATCTATTTTTAGGGTGTTTCTACCCTAGGCTTTTTATTAAAAAGATAGAGTGAGTCGAGGGCTTCCTTTTAATCTGAACAATCTTGGGTTTGGAGCACTTTGGATTTTCGTCATCTTATCCATTCGAGTTCTTCGCTTCGAGGTAGGGATTTCCTACTCCATATTATAAGTTTTGTTCTAAGCTTTGGTAGTTTGATATGTTGGGGGATATTTGGTAATTTTGGGAAAAACCCTAGTTGTTTAATAAATTAATTTGTGTAATTAATTTAAGGAAAATTGGGGAATTTAGTTGAATTCATGGAATTGGGAAATTTAGTGATTTAAGGGTGTAGTTGGTTAGTTTAATTACTCACCTATGAAAATGTTAAATTTACATTTGTTGATATATTTATTTCCTGTTTAGAAATAACTGTTTTGGGCTATCGGTGGAGGATAATCGTGATTGTTGTAGACATTGCATGTGGATTAGGGAAAACTGAAACTAATCACATTGGTTAAGTCATTGATTTTGACTGTTGAATTAATACAGAAATTACGTGTATTGATTGTGTGTTGCATATGCATTTTGTTTGGGAGGAGATAGGGGATGTACTCCACGGTTTAGGGGAAGATAGGGGATGGACCTCTAAACCGGATTTTTGTTTGGGAGGAGATAGGGGATGGACTCCATTAGCATCACTATATGTGTGCTTATTGATTTGAAGTGTTTTTACATGTTGTTGATACAGCACTAAAATGTGTATCAATCGGGAAGTATGGAAGTGTTTTGGTATGAGCCTTAGTCTCATTTGTTTTGTTGATATTGGAAGAGATGTTAATGTGATATTTAGTTCACTGTTATAGTTTGGCCAGGTTCTGAGCCATATTGATATAAATGGAAAGTTGAATAAATAATGGAAAGTGAAACGTGTCATAGACATTAAGGTCATGAAACTGTATGTTGGTGAAATGAACAGTTGTGTTAACCATCTATTGAATGCTATTGCTTTATTCAATGCTTATATTTGGTTTAGTATATTTCTACTGGGCTGTGGCTCACCCTATACGGGAACATCATTTTCAGGTCCAGGTGATATGCTACCTCCAAGGACTTAGCTTGGAAGGATTCGGACTTTGAAGAATTGTCTTTAGTTAATTGTTTTATTTGAGATTACATGTAAACATTCAAGCCAAGGGCTAATTTGTAATTGAGTTAGTACTCATTCTTTTGTGTCCAAGTGTTGGCTTGGAAAGATGTAAGCCCTTAGGGCATTGACTTTTGATGTTACATGTGATACCTTTCAATAAAAGTACTCTGATGGATAATTTGATGATTTGTTTTATTTTATTAATGCATGATAATGTTGTATATTATGGGTTTATTTTGGGGGCGTTACAACTTGGTATCAGAGCGTACCGGGTTCGAATACTTTGGGTACGTGGGAAGTGATTAGTATCACAATGGGTTCGTCTCGTTTGATAGAGACTTAGCTGTACTGTTATATGCTTATATGATAACATGTTTATGTGACTATGTGGGTATGGAACGTAGTTTCTAGGATGTTGATTGGACCGTTGAGTTTCTAGTAGTCTTGTTGAAAAGGCACTTGATCAATGCTGCTTCCAACCGGAACTATAGTAACGCTTTGGGACTATCATTATCCAGGAATGAAATTCGTAGGAGCTTATGTGATTATGTGCTTACGTGGAATGAATTACTGTTGTCCAATGCATTAGGACACAAGTGTTATAGTTTTGGCACACTTATTAATGTGCTAACATCTTTGTTACTTTTATTAGGATGTCAGGACGAGGACGAGGACGTGGTAGGCGTGGTAGGTGTGGTGGGCAGGAGATGCCTATACCGGATGAGATTCCGGCAGTACAGGAGGGAGTTGGCCAGGCCAATGTGGCCGAGCCAGTAGGCCAGCAGGCTATAGGCGCTTTAGCCCGAGAGATAGCAGGGGCATTCAGGGAGTCAGTAGGCATTCTCAGAGCTGAGAATCAGGCTCAAGTTCATGTTGCGGATACAGGGCCTTCTTTCTTGAAGAGGGAGTTCTTCCGGTCCAACCCGGACGAATTTGTGGGTGATACTAAAGAGCCACTTAAGGCAGATGAATGGCTCGAACAGACAACGAAGACGTTTGAGATGCTTGGCATCGAAGACGAGGGGTTGAAAGTGACCTTGGCATCTTTCCAGCTGAAGGGAGATGTGGGTCAGTGGTGGAAGTTCACAAAGGGTCGTATAGGAGGTACGTGGGAGGCTTTTGTGAATGCTTTCCAGGAGAGGTTCTTATCTCCAGCAGTCAGGGAGAAGCTGAGAGACCAGTTCTGTCAGCTAAAGCAGTCGAGTTCTTCGGTGGGCGAGTTGGAGGCTGCATTTACCAGCTTGTCTAGGTTTGCACCTGAGTTGGTGGCGTCTGAGGAACGCCGTTGTATCGAGTTTGAGAAGAAGTTGAGGCGTGGCCTCAAGCTGAGAGTTTGAGGAACTATGATTCGGGATTATGGGCGTATGGTGGATGCTGCAGCCCATATGGAGATCATGATGCAGGAGGAGGAGGAAGGGCAGAAGGGCTCCAAGAGGAGTCAGGATGGCCAGAGTGATGGCAGGAGACAGAGAGGTTTCAATCCTCAGCAGTCTCAGAGTAGCTTTTCTAGATCGACTTTTCCAGTGTCGAGTGCAAGTTCTGGGAAAGGCAGCCAGAGAGACATTACCTGTTTCAAGTGTGGCCAGCTGGGCCACAAGTCTCCAGTTTGCCCGCAGAGGGGAGGAGTACAGAGAGCAGCATCTTCTTCGGCTCGATCTCAGAGCCAGAGTCAGGGTAGAGGTCAGCCACTCTCTTGTTTTCAGTGTGGTCAGGCAGGGCACATGAAGAGGTATTGCCCGCAGTTGAGTGGCACATCTGGTGCATCTGGTTTGAGGCAGACTCAGAGTCATCAGCCAGCTCAATCGGTTCAGGCCTCGAGGTCCAATCAGGGGGCTTCATCGTCCCAGTCTGTACAGCAGTCTTATGCTCCTAGGGGTGAGCAGGTTGATCAGAGACCATCTGGGCGCGTGTATGCTGTTACCGCGCAGGATCTTGTACCGGCTCCATTGGTTGTGAGAGGTACCTTCTTGTTTTGCAATTCGGTTGCTAGTGTTTTGATTGATACGGGTGCATCTCATTCCTTTGTGTCTGCTGCATTTGCATCTGTTTTGGAGTTGGAGTTAGCACAGTTAGCATCCCCTATTTGTGTAGTGTCACCTCTTGGGGGTGAATTGGTCTTGAAACAAGGTGTTAGGGGTTGTGATATAGAGGTCGCCGATCACAGGCTTCCGTTTCCTTTTGTAGTTATGCCCATGAAGGGCTTTGATGTTATTTTGGGTATGGACTGGTTATCGTCATACCGGGCAGTTATTGATTGCTACCGCCAGAGGGTCACTTGTTGTACCGTGAGCGGGGAGTGTTTTCACTTTCTGGGGGACCGGGTTGGTAGTGTCTTGCCACCGGGGTATGATCCGCGGGGGCGGAGTGAGCTTAGTGGTCTACTTGCTAGCTTTGAGAGTGATGAGGGTGATGAGACCCAGACTGTGTTGCCAAGAGTGGTTTGTGAATACTCGGACGTCTTTCCCGAGGATCTTGTTAGTTTGCCACCTCACAGAGAGATTGAGTTCTCTATTGATCTAGTGTCCGGCACGGCACCGATTTCTATGGCACCATATCGTTTTGCCCCAGCCGAGTTAGTTGAGTTGAAGATTCAGCTCCAGGAGTTGCTAGATAAGGGCTATATTCGTCCTAGTGTTTCGCCATGGGGAGCACCGGCCCTCTTTGCTAAAAAGAAAGGTGGTGCTTTGAGACTGTGTATCGATTACCGGAAATTGAATCGGGCTACGGTTAAGAATAAGTACCCTATGCCTCGTATAGATGATCTGTTCGATCAGTTGAAGGGTTCCCGTTGTTTCTCTAAGATAGATTTGAGATCGGGTTACCATCAGTTGAGAGTCAGGGAGGAGGATATTCCGAAGACGGCATTCCGTACGCGGTATGGCCACTATGAGTTTCTGGTGATGCCATTTGGGCTAAAAAAATAATTTCTATATTTAAAAAAATATCGAAAACAAATATATTTTTTTTTTTCAAATAACAGGTGGCAATTGCAAAAAAGAAAAAAAGAAAGCACTGTTCCGGTCAACCGGCCGAACGTCCAGGAGGATGTCCGAGAACATTCGTTATAAATTACGCAAACATTCTTGGTCAATTATGAAGCATAAATATTTTATTTTTTTAACAAATTACAAATACACCCATAAGGTTTGTTTAAAATATAAATCGGTCTTATAATACTATAAATTACAATTATCATTTGTTATAAATTTTAATTTAACACAATACTCAAGAAGGAAAAAAAAAAAAAAACTATTTTCCTATACAATAATAAATTATCAAAATTGTTTATTGAAAAATATTTCTTATATCATTAAAAAACGTTAATTGACTTAATAATTTATTTATTAACAAAATAGTTAACCAAAAAATACTTTTCATATCATTAAAAATTGTTAATTTAGTTAATGATTTACTTATTAATAAAATCGGTCATTTGTTATGTTAGTATGATTTATGTATTAATAAAATTAGTTATTTGTATATATATATGTGCGTGTGTATTTTCTTCTACTTCTTTATTAGTTTAGTGAATTATCTTAGTAGTTTTTTTTTTTTTAATGAGATAATTATCTTAGTATTTGTTTAAGATTTATCTATTGAGAAAAGCTTACCCACTATAAATTTTTTTTTAAATAAATTCGGAAGGAATACATCATTAGGTGTATAATAAATCAAAAAATAATACATATCATACTACATAATTCTATCATATATCTAATGATTTATTCTATTCAATTTCATATAATAATATTTCAATTTTAAAAAAATTATCAAAATATAAAATTTAAACGTACTATAGTAATAACCGGTTTCAAATTCGGATATTTGATTGAAAGGTACAGTTAAGATCTATTATGATTTCTATTTTAATAATTTAAATAGTTTATTTTTGTAAAGTCTTTCACATGTATAATTCATACAAAAAAAAAATTAATATGATAATTGTAATTTGTCTAATTTATTGAATTTGTCATTAATTTTTATTTTTTTTTAAAGATAGGCAATTCATCAATTTTTGTTTACCACAAATGCGATAAATTGAACCGCCCATGAGTATCAAATCGGTTTAATTTTTATATGAATGATATGTAAAATAAAATAAAATTATTCTAATTATCAAAATTAAATATTTAATGGGCCCTATGAACTTGAACTGCACCTTTCAATTCAATCTAGTATATATATCTATCTATATTACTATATATGTGAGCATATGACTTGGTATCTAATAGTATAGTGATCTCGGGTTTCACCCCTTGTGTACAGTGACCCGAACTTGTTTCCGTGGATGTTAGTAGTTGCTTATACCGTGTTTACATCCTTTTATACTTTGTATTTGGGTTATAGGATGTGTTGGGCAGGTTTGTCACAGGTCGGTTGAACTTAGAAACCAATAGTAGTTGCCCAGATTTTTGCCTTCACGCTCGAGCGGAGCTTTTGATGCTCGAGCGGGCCCTTTGTTGTTGCTTCTCCGCTCGAGCGGGTGTTTTAACGCTCGAGCGTGATTTTCCATCTCCCAGTATTTCCTCTGCAGTGTTGGACGCTCGAGCGGGAGTTTTGACGCTCGAGCGTGAGTTTGTGTCTGACGCTCGAGCGGGGAGTTTTACGCTCGAGCGGGGACCTGGTTCAGCAAAAGTTCTGGAAGTGTGTATCCGCCGCTCGAGCGGGATTTTTGACGCTCGAGCGGGAGTCTATGAGTGACGCTCGAGCGGGAGTTTCCACGCTCGAGCAGGGCGATTTTTATATCAACTTCGGGATTCCACTTTTTGAATCACTTTTTCACATCCCTTTCTCTCTCTTACTTTTCCAAAACTCCATTGTTGAGCCTCTCTCCCTAGAACCTTGCCTTCTCTCTAGGTATTGATCTAGTAGGAGTTGTTTCCTCACCTTTGGCCTTTACAAAAAAGTTGTTGATCATCGAGGGCTATCTTTTGATCCAAGAATCTCGGGATTTGGAGCATTTCCGTTTTCTTCATCTTCTTCGTTGGGTGTCAACTTTTGAGGTAGGGATTCCTACTCACTCTTATGATCTTTGACATAGATTTTTGGTTGTTTTGATAAAGTGTTGAAGTTGGGTAAATTTTGGGACTTAGGGTTTCAAAATGTTAAAAGAGGGTTTTGTATTTTGATTCTAAAAAGTGTATTTTGAGTTTCAAAATAATGATATTGTTGTTGGTGGTTGGTTTATGGACCATTGGGTTGTTATTGGAAAAAGGGGTAGAAAACCCTAATTTGTTGTATAAATTAATTGGTATAATTAATTTGGAGAAAGTTGTGGATTTATGGAATTGAGTTGGAAATAATGAAATTGACTCATTATATTGTGGAATGGTGGAATTGGATTTGTTAATCGCTCACTTTTGAAAACATTGATAATTTATCTGTTGGAGCTTTTATTATCTGTTTAGAAATAATTGCTTGGGCTACCAGTGAAGGGTAGTTTTGATTGTTGTAGACAATGCATGATGATTAGGCAAACTAAAACTAGTCGATTGAGTATGCTATCGAATATAGCGACTGGAATAATACATTAACTTTATGTATTGATTGATTGTATATGATCTATGTTTATATACATGTGTTGTGTGGGAGGAGATAGGGGATGTACTCCACGGTTTAGGGGAAGATAGGGGATGGACCTCTAAACCGGATTTTTGTGTGACATTGATACAGCACTACAATGTGTATCAAGTGTTGATTATGGAAGTGTTCAAATTGATTTGATATAGCACTAAAATGTATATCGTTATCAATTGTGAAGTGTAGAAGTAATTCTATGTTATGTTGATACAGCACCGAAATGTGTATCTTTCGTAAAGTGTAGAAATGGTTTACGTGTTATCGATACAGCATTACAATGTGTATCCATCATGAATTTCGAAAGTGTTTTAAGGATGAGTCTAAATCTCATGTTAGTTGTTGGCCAGGTTCTGAGCCATTGTTGTGAATTGTGAACATGATAAGAAGTGGAAAATGAAAAGAAACATGGACATAGTGGTCATGTAATGGAAATGGATTATGAATTGATTTATGGGAATTAAACATTTATCAATTGCTAATGTCTTAGTTATTGCTCATACTGTGTTTAGCATATCTCTATTGGGCGTTGGCTCACCCTATATGGGACATAATTTTCAGGTACAGGTAGCATGCCACCTCCAAGGGCATAGCTTGGATGATGATGAGAGTTGAAGACTCTTTTTGGTTTAATTGATTGTATTACATGTTTATCAAGCCAATGACTTATTTTGTATAGAGTTAGTACTCTTCTTTTGTGTAACCAAGTGTTAACTTGGAAAGCTGTAAGCCCGTAGGGCACTTGCTTTTGTTGTTAACATGTAATACTGTTGTAAGAACTACTTTGATGAATAGAAATGGTTGATTTCTCTTATATCAATGCATGTCTAAAATGATGGGTTTTATGTATTATTTTGAGGGCGTTACAAATAGTGTGGTGGCTTCTTCTTCTGTTACGTGGCAAATTTTCTTATCCTAAAATAAAAAAATATTATTCAAAGGCGTGAGCAAGATTTGAACCTAAGATTTTGAGTCTTATTAGGGTTCGTTTGGGAAGTGAGTTGGCATTTTGGCTATTTTAGCTTGGGGCTAAAAAGCCTCGTTTGGAAAGAGCTTTTGGAAAGAGCTGTTGGAAAGAACGTCCAGGAGGATGTCCGAGCGGACGACCGGGTAGACCCAAAAATTCAAAAACAGTCCGGGCGGACAACCGTGTAGACGACCGGGCAGACCCAATTTCAAAATTTAAAATTGAAAAACTCTACTTGCCAAACATATTCTGAAAAGAATTTTCAAACGTCGGTGTGGAATCAATTTTTGAAAACTATATCCAAACACAGCACTGAAATAGGAGGGTGGAATTATGATTCCACCCCTAAACCAAACACAGCCAAAGTTTTTCTAGTTCAATTTAACAAACATTAACAGCAATCCCCTAGTCCAAGGACAATTCATAGAATATGTTTTCCAGTTAACCAAAAAAGAAATTCAGCTCACACAGAAAACCGTAAACACTTAACACACTCAATGAAACCAACTGGCTTCTCAAAATCCAAGTAGAACAGAATTCCAACCCCAATACCAGGTTGATTATTCACACTACCCTTCAAATTAATTATTGTCGAACACATCAATTTTCCCAAAAGGAACACATAAGAATCTCATTTATTGATAGATGGGGTGGGCATGAGTAACTCCTAATCATATTTTTAATTTTATCAAAAACCCAACAGCTTTTATCATACATTCAATATACTCTAGATTTTAGTCGCTCACAAAATTAGCACATTTCACATAGCATAAAGAAGAGAGAATGAAAATAACCTGGATTTGCCAATCACTCCATCACTTTATGCAGTGGATCAGATCGTAAACACATGTGACATCTTTGACTGCTGGATCCATATGGAGAATATGGCTCTTATCCCAGCTGCAATGCTTAGATATTTTCCAAAACAAAAACAAAGAGAAAATGAAAAGATTTTCAGCATTTCTTGCCAAATTTGTACTAACCCAAACTTTTCCAAAATCAATTCGTGTAGTTTTTGCATGTACTCAAATAAGTAGTGGATATCATAACACAATTCCTTAAACAAAGACTATGATACATCATCACTTTTTTTTTTTTTTAGGTAAGTAATCAAGATACTTGACTTGGAAAGCACATAACCTCAACAATAACAAATTGAAGCACTTACCTGATTAATAGTCATCTCTTCAAGATTAATATGAGTATAAATTTTGTCCTTTGCCAAAGCATTAATATCACTGTCAAGAAGAAAACAGACATATCACTCTTGATGGTGGAATTGTAATTGAAATTTGATTCATAATGCAGAGTCCTATATTAGAACCAGAACTGACCTTCGAGAATATACATTTAATAATGAGTCATTGTCATCAACAATGGGTATTGAACTAACTTGAGCTGCAAAGACAAAAGGCGCAATAACATGAGGATGAAAGGACAACGGTGAAATATAAGTAAAGCATTCTCACTAATTGCGGCTACTACTGCTTATCTTGTCACCCAATCCAATCCCCATTATCCCTTTTGTCCATAATTTTGTTGAACCAAAATTATATGAAGGAACAAAAATTTAAGCACAAAAGATAAAAACTAACACATCATTCCATTCCCAACCAAAGTTATAGTGAAAGTAAAATAGCCAATAAAATATATATATATATATATAAACCAATTGCTTGAATTTTTTTGTAGTTTAAATTACCCAAATTACTTGAAGAGTAGGACAAACATCTATTATCTATATCATAAAAAACTAGTTAAATTTGGCACAGATCACAATGCAATTACAAACTCTATACTTAAATTTGACCAAAGCTATGTATTAACAAAAAACATGGTTTCAGAATCACCAATGCATCCCTAGGCATTCCCATAGCAAGGGACTAGTCACAATAACATCCAAATTTATTTGTCCATTAAGAATCACCAGTCCGAAGTTCATACCTCAAGTAGGAGTATGGGACCTCAAACAGTTTAACCCCAACAAACAGACAAACAAACCATGAAGAAACACTTCTCTTATGCACATTAAGATCTGCTGATCAAATGAAGCACAACCCTTCAACTTACCAAGCAAAACTAATTATGAGAAGTTGACAAAAATACTTGGGGCTCAAGATCGGCAAGTTTACCCCTCCCAGAAATAATAACCTGATATTCTCTTACCTTGAACTAACAAACTCAATGCTAAACCAAAAGAAGAACGTGGTCTCAACATTGCCAATGGCCATCGATTTGTTTCCCCAATTCCCGGAACCCAGGTACCCAAAGGAATTGCACAGATTGGTAGTTGGAGCATCGGTTATGTCCCAAAAGAATGTTTAAAGTACCTGCAAATACCTGAAAATGAGCAAGACATTGGTTAGTAAGAAAACACCAATTCTTGTTCAGGAAACTAAATAAAACCTTACATTTTAGTATTCCAGAAAGTGAGGCAAGGTGTAATAGCTACGGAATCGAGGCATTGCCTGAAGATGAATGGATAACAGAAACTGTTGCCACATTATTTTGCAAAATCTTGAGAGCAACATCTTTCAAATTCTCATCTGGCCCAGCCTGCACAGCCAACATAAAAGTCAGCAGACAAAACCTACTCATGCTGGATATTAAAATGAAGAAAATCCCTATTTCAGAAGTGGAATTCCAAAAATAGATTAAATAATTTATGTGTCACTTGCTTCCTGAAGACTGACATGGGAGGCAATAATAAAAAATTATATGAATTCAAAGCATATAGCCCTCAACAAAGAGGGATGGCGAAAAGGGGGCTCAAAGACCTCCTTAGTGTTTTGGTTTTCCTATCCTCTTGATATGTTAGAAGCATTTTTATTTTGATCAAACCCTCAGGTTGTGAGGGTCTTGTGTTCTCTTTGGAGATTAGGTCTTGTTAGGTTGCCTTAGTGGCATATGTTATCCTTGAAATAAAACACTAAAAAAAAACCTATGCTTGAGTAAACCTACAGGGGTTAAAAGTGGCATATGTAGGGGCCAAATTGTTCAGTTTGAAAAATAGGGACCAAAGTAAAATATGGGTAAAACTACAGGGGTTAAAGGTGTAATTTATCCATAAATCAAATGAAACTACACACGTATCATTGATCGCAGGAGAAATATGACCCAATATTGATAGCAGCTTAGTAAAGAATTCCATCTAGTAAGACTTTTTTTAGTCAAAAGAAGTTGGAATTAAGATGTTGTAAAGGAAGACACAAGAAAGAGCCAAAAGGTAGTTACGAAAAGGGGTGTTCATCTTCGCTCATTGCAAAGATGTCAACGGCAAAGCCTGCATCCCAAAATTTTTGTCCTTTATATCAAGACTAAATAACTAATAACTAAAGTAGCCAACCCTGGTGATTCATTTACATGCCACAAGTAAAAACTCACATGGACAAGTTGTCTTGGAAATAATCTCCCGTTCCCATCAATTTGTCTGCTCAGGTATGATTTTGCATCTTTCCAAGCAGATATAGTGTGTGTCTCAAGCTCTTCCTCCATCAGATTGGAACCATGGCTACCGAGCTGCAGAATAGGTCAGAAACATTTGTTGAAATAATCTTACACTAGTTCACATCTGACTTAACGACAAAAATATAGTATGATGTTAGTAACTAGAAAAGCTATATATCTTGTCTACAGCCCCTAAATTTAGAAGCTTTCAAACTTAAAGATCATGACCAGATAAGCCTACTTAGAAGCTCAAAGATTTGTACCAACGACAACACACACACACTACACACAAAACAAACAAATTTACTTTAAACCCCCAAACATACCTCTCTTACAATCATGATAAAATCCAAAGCACTAAGAACTCCAACAAACTGTCCCTTGCAGAAGTCCCCAAGAGGAGCCATAGGAATTCCCTGGAAATAACTAGTCTCAGAAAGGTACATATAAATGCTAGTTATAAAAAAAATAAATTAAATGCCTGAAAACATTGTAAAGCATTGACACATAAAAATGTGATCTGAAAGCATAGATGAACCTCTAATAAAATGTGACTTCAGGGAATTTGCAAATAACTACTGAAATAATCTGGTATATTGCACAGCCCCACAGAATAAAATGATATTACTCATTTCTCCAACCAAATTTGGAATCCACTGGATTACATGCCAAATATTAGATAATTACACTTCATGATTTGCCAGAAAATCATATTTTATATAGTAACTTCATTGCAAACTATTTGCTTATACACTCAATAAACTAACACTATACAGTCATTGGCACATCTTTCTAAGGTAAATAACACTCCAGCAATATCCAATAAATTTTAGCATCAGAGAGAGAGAGAGAGAGAGGTACTTGTTCATGCAGAATATGAAATGCTTGTTTTACAGGTAAATCAACATCTAAGGCAATGACCTGCAAGCCACATGTATCTATATGAGAAACAATGAAACATAGTTGCAGCAATCAAATCTATTTGATTTTCCAAGAGTAGATAAAAATAAAATAAAGTCAATGGAAAATTATTCAAACCTTGCTTGACTCAGGAAGCAGCTAATAAGCCATGTGTGTAGATAGAAATATAGTAATATGATGGCGGGAAACCTCTAAATCAGCTTCTGATACCCTTGGCAAGGCTTCATGCAATGGACCACCTAAAACTCTAACCTGCAATTATATACGAGTTGATGAATTAAAAGTCATAGAAAAGATCATCTAGCGATACTTCAAAGTCCACCTTTCTCAATGTTCTCACTGATATAAGATGTGAATATGCAATACATAACACTTAAAGACAGATGTGAGCCAAAAAAAGATTTCTTGATTTTTTTTTTTTTTTAAATTCTTTTAAGACTCATTAATCACATTCCAAACTAGGGAAACCTCCATTGGCTTTAGACACTTCCCTTTTGCATTTTCTAAAATAGGGAATAAAATTTCTTTTTATTTCAAATTATTGAAAGAAATTCCAAAATTCAAATGGGGTTATACTTTTCACAGTTCTGAGTCCATCATATTGTTTCTGATTTGGGCGATTTTAGGAACGATCAAATTGATTTGATAAGACAAAAAGGTGAAACCTGAATTAAACCAGTTATGCTGACTGTATTAGCAAGAGAAAAGTAGGCAGGAAAAATCTGAGGGGTAACAACGGCAGACAAGCCCAAAACTATCGCAACATTATAAACATGCTCTTGTATGCATAGAGATACCAAAGAATTTCTGACTTCAGCAATAACAACATTAGGTAACATCCTATACTATACACGTAGAAATCCACCAGTATCTAACTTTTACCACCAAAGTACACAAAAGATTGTAATAGCAAGAGTTCCTAATGGGTATCATGATTAGTCAAGTACAAATGCATACAGGATGGAAAAATGCTCAGCATGCTTTTGTTTGAAAATAGAATTTACATAGGAGCAAATGACGAGATATTAGGTTCCAGGCAACTAGCTGTAAAAAAAAAACAGTTCATTATATCAGTCTTATACCAAACGCTGAAAAGCCTCGTTATCCACATCCATGTTAGAACCAGAATGCATTTGTGGATTTAGGATTCCAGGAACATAATCAGATTCCCTGGCTAAGAAAACAGTGTTCACTGTCCATAGTTCCCATTCTCAAATGGCTGGTGCTCATCATGTCGCCACTCGCCATCAACAACAATCTTGTACTGTATGTAACAGAATCAAACAAACAAACACATTCTATGTTCCTGAATTAAGTGGCAAGTATTTGCAGAGCTTAAATAATTCAGACAGTTCCAAGCATATTTCAGCTGCAGTAATGAATTAAAAATTTATTGCGAACCATCATGCTTTCTTGGACCACGTATCATTTAATTCTTTTCAAGTTTCACTGCCCCACAAATAGCATCATTCTACTTCAGGGTGGTTCTTGATTATCTACGATCTCTTCATTGCTCTTTCTAATATGGATTGCAAAAGCTCTTCATTTATAAGCCCATATATCGCTTAACTACCAAAATTTAATTTCATAATAAATTTTAAAAAAAAGAAGTAAAGTTTACTTTAAAACTACACTTTGTGTAACTTTAGGCTACCTACTCTGTTGAATTGCCCTGTTGTCAATGGTGGCGGTCTAATTTATTAACGCTGTGTTTGGTTGGAGGATTTAAAGGAAAAGGTAAGTGAAATGTAATAAATAACGAATAATGCTATTGTGATTCAAAAATGAATCATTCTCATATTTCACCAAATTTCACACACCTTTTCCATTTCCTTTTCCAAATCCTTTCCCAAATCCCCCAACCAAACATAAGTGCCAACTTGGGCATCATGTACCTTCCTTCCTGCATCTAAAATAGTCAAATAGAAGATTTAACTAATTTAGAAGGCAGTTTCATTAAATACTTTTGACTTTCTACAAACATTTGTAAGCATTTATTTATGTGTGTATATACATATGTATATGTATTTTGGCTCTGGAAATGATTTGAACTAGGTACTGTAAAAATCACCATCACTCTCGTTCTACACTCCAATTAGTCGAAGTACAACCATACTTGTTACCTGTATACAAAGCATTGATGCTTGCATGAGATTACATAAAGCAAAGCAAACTTAGCCATATAAATTAAACTTGATATTAAAACTTGAACCAATAACTCTATAATTCATTTTTCATGACAAGTGGACCAAAATTAACTCCTTGAAATATCAAAAGTGTGCAAAATTTGCACTCAGAAGTGTTGGAAGTTAGCCCCCAATGTTAAATATCATAAAAATTATTGCACTCATACCAGATTTTTGCTACTAAGCTACATTAATGAAACCCACAATTGGGGTGAATATTGCATATTGGGACATTTTATTTTAAGAGAAGTTGTGCTAGATATGCTTCTTTTTCTTTTTTTTTCTCTCTACCAAAAACCATTATAGTTCTATTACATTATGTTTGAGCCACATTTACCATAAAAAACTAATACCCTTAATGCACTACCTTAAACATGATACAACTCTTATCCAAAACTGTTAATTTAGCGATTTGAACATTTTTTTTCCTGTTCATTTCCTTAATGTTTCCTTTGTGAAGCCAAGTAACATGGTATGAGGAGTTATTTTTCTGAAGTGAACCCCACAATTTATTGCGTAGGCCTCAGTTTTGGCTTCATTCACCCTTTGCCAAAGACCAAGCAGGACCATGCTATTTTGTTTATTGTCAGGAACAGACTTCTCATGGAGTACACATATCCTGGGGTTTTTTAGAAGTCAAGTTATTTTATTTTTACATCCTGAATATATCTTTACTGCAGTATTGGTGCAGCATCCACCATAGCCTATACACCGGTTGCTTAGGCTGGTTAATTCAGAATGTTTCACGATGCGAGTTCGTGAATGCATCATGGGTGCCGATGACAGCATGATGTAAAGAATCCCGCAAAATGTTTACTAATTTTTTATGCCATAAAAGAAAATAAGAGTCAACTAGAAGTGCACCCTAAAGTCCCTATTAATAACCATTAGCTTCATAAACCAACAGGGTCAGTATGGTGAACTCCTCACAAAAACCTAATGCATTTTGCAAAATGAGAATACGAAGAAATAGAAGTCTACTGAGTTGAATTGTGCTTACCAAATAAAAAAGCCCACTGATAGAGACTTTCCATGCTTAGAGTTAATGACATATTTTAACATTGGTCAACATATAATTCCAAAACCTTCTAATCCAACTTCTTTCTTATTTTAATAATGTTCTTTTTTCCTTCACTAATGCGCCAATTACAGCTCTTAGCAAATGTGCTAAATTCAACTTTTTTTTTTTTTTGATCGGCAAAAAAGAAACTTTATTGATGAAATAAACAAGTACAAGGTACCAGACAAAATACATCAATAAAGGAAAGGAAAGTGCAAAAGCATCACAGTGAGCTAAATGATCCCAACTAGGTTGGCACCACAGAGCTCACCCTATCATTTGCTAGCACCCCAAAGTTGGTGAGAGACCAACGGGAAAAAAAAGTAAAGAAAGAAAGAAGAAACCAACCAACCAATGCTAGCACCTAAGCCTAGCAGACCAACAGACTACACACCAGATGCTAGCATAAACTCTAACCATAGATAGAAGCTCCCAACCTCAAGCAGCTTCCCCTCCATGATAACCATTGATGCTTATACCCAATGATTCCAAGTTTCTCAATGGTACTAATTCCAAACAGAGCAACAAAATACTCACTGTGATGGACAGCCAGAATTTCCCCTTGCACCTGTAAACTCCCCTTGCACCAACACAACACTGCAGCAGATGGACAGCCAGAATTTCAAACCAATATACTCCAGAATTTCAGATGGAGAACTACTACTAGAATTTCAGACCAGCCAGATTTTCAAACCAATCTTGGTCATACAGCAGCAAAGCATCCAGAACTAAAAATATACAACAGCAAAGCATACAGCACCAATACATCCAGAACTAAAATATACACCAGCACCAAAACAGAACTCCCACAGCAGCTGGGACAGAACAGGGCCAGAACACATATAGCAGTAGATGGGAGAGGTTAGAGAAGCCACCTTTCAGACCAAAGCAACACAGATCACCCAAAATTAGTTCTTCCAACCCAGATGCAGACCTCCCACCTTGACAGCAACCAATCCCTGCAGCTGCTACTCACCAGATTACTCCCTTGCAGATTAGGACCATGACAGAATACTCAGTCCAAAAGCAGCCCAACATCATTCCAAGGATTGCACCACAGTCAGTTCCAGCACCAGAAGCATAGTCTATGTTCTTCTGATAAACTGAGATACTCAATCCATCTTTACAAGCACAATGGGTACACCACCTATTTGCAACCTCCAGCCATCCTCATACACCAACAGACCTCCAAAGCCATGCAACAGACCCGCAGCCAACCAGTAGCATACACCAGCAGGCTCAAACCCAGATCAGATCAGACCTGACCTTGGAGAACTAAATCTGTGTGAGTCCTACCTTCATACAAAACTGATTCAGCTTTAACTCCAATTCTTTGCAAGTGACTGTAACAAACAGCTTATAACTCCAATTCTTGGTCTGCTATGCATAGCAGACCAACAACAGATATTGCATATCAGTTTGCCCTGTGCTAAATTCAACTTAACAAAATGAAAAAAAACTACATGAGGGTTCAAAAATATTGCTATTACAGATCATCACGGTAAACTTTTTGTGGAAATAGGAGGAAATCAAATTTAATATTGGAGTGTTTAACGCATTCATTAATATTCCATTCATTATGACAACACATCCAAGTGAAGATCCCAAATTAACTCCTCTGGATCTAAACCTCTTCGCTGATTTTCTACATCAATTTAAAAATAAAATCACAAAATAGTAAATAAATCATTTAAAATAAATGATCACATGACAGCTAGGACAAGATCAGTTCATCTTCTAAGCTCAACAACATTATGTTCTTGTGTGCAGAGAAGACACATCTTCTGAGCCAGGAAGAAATTTCTATACTTTGTGTTCAAGTAAATTAAGAGAGAGAAACCATATTTGAACAATCAACAACAATGCACTTGCTTCTTTATTCCATAAGCATTCAAAATAACACAACTGAATTACCTCCCTTGTAATAAGTATTATTTGCAAGAAAACAATATGGTGCATGGAGAAATACCAAAATGGGAAGAAGTGTTTACAATCGCAGCATATGACAGCAAGAACTTAGGGGATGAAACAAGTTTTAAGAAAAATTATAGCACCATTTTCACATCCAACCACATCAAAAGGCAACATCTATCAGAACAATTACCATACCTAAAAGGGTTGCTAGAATTTACCACCGAGCACGTACATAAGTTTCACTATGCCCATAAAAAACGTAAATGTTTTGTTTGTTCATGGAACCCATTTACCATATATGAACTCATCCACCATTCACAACACATAATTGACAAATTTGCATGAAAAAATAAAAATAAATATGATTTAACAGGAAATTATTTGACAATAGTGATCAAGGTATTATTGAATTAAACTCAGCTCGAGTGGAATCATCAAAACCTCCTGAAGTTATAAACCAACCTGATGGTAACTTGGCGGTAAGCTGCAAATAGTCTGAAATACAGTGGGGCACCCTTCGACAGGAGTCATCGGATAATGGCCAGACCACCTTTACCAGAAAAAAGTTAACTTCCCATCAATTAAAATCAAACAAATAACAATCAATTGAACTAAGAATTACAACAAAGTAATGAACAATACAGTGCAGCTAACAAATAAAACATCAAAATCACACATGAGCATTTGAGTCTCACCCCGTAAAAGAGCCACAGAGAAAAACACTTCCTCCCCCATAAGGCCACACAAACCGCGTCGGGATTAGCGCCGTGCCTACAACGGTTTCACCGGTTTCCTTTGCATAATCCATGCCCGAATAGAACATTCACTCCCAAAATAATTGGTAACCATCCAAGCAACAAACAAATTTCCTATTAATCCTAAAAGGATAAATAAAAATCAAATAATTATTTTACAACCCAGTACACCATTGAAGCACATTCAATTCCCATAAATAAAAAAATTAAAATAAACCCAGTACGTCAAAGTCGAATCTTCGAATTCTACCACCAAAAACCTCAACTTTCCAATGAACAATGCCTCACGGAATACACGATTAAAGACGCGATTTTAATGAAGCAAATACGTGTACGATGCAGAAAAAATAATAATTTTTAAAAAAAATTGGTCAGGTTTGAATGTCTGCTAATTCACAGTCAACAACATCCACACTCAACAACATCCACATCAGCAAATGTCTGCTAATTCAATAATGTGAAAGAAAGATAACATTTCTTTTGGTCAGGTTTGAATAGAAAATAAATGAAGGACAAAAGAAAGAGAAAAACAATGAAAAATCAAGATACAAAACTCAATTGAGCAACTAAACAAAATACAACTAGTACTACAAAAAAATTGTCTTCCAAATGTCCGAAAAAGCGTCAACAATGACCCCGTAATGATGACGCGAATTGAGGGATAAGAAACACTCCAACAGCTGCTCGAAGTCTATCTCCTCAAACAGCTGCTTCGCTAGTATCATCTCCATCATGGATGCCTTGAAATCTTCATATGGGTCCACCGATTCCTTTACCACCGCGAAGTTGTCCTTTACTTTCCCCTCCGCCGGAAACGACGGTAGCAGCTTCTTTACGCTCTTCTTGAGATTTAGTGAAAACGCCGCTAGTGTCACGATCTCTTCTTGTTCATCGTCTCTCTCGTAGCCACACAAACCACTGTCGGCCGAGGACGTGGTGATAGGGTGTCGTGTCGGCGTCGGCGTCAGAGGAGGAGGGAAGAGCTCGTTGTCGGAATCGCCGGAGATGGAAGTGGTGATAGGGTGTCGTGTCGGCGGAGGAGGAGGATGGAAGAGTTCGTCGTCAGAATCGCTGGAGATGGAGGAGTTGTAGTCGCGACGTGGCGTCTCGTCCCACTTGCATGGCGGTGATTCGGGAAGTTCGTCTTCGTGTGTGCAGAACCCACAGCCTAAGAAGGAGGAGACGTGGTGCTTGAAGGAGGAGCGGTGGGGTTTTTTGAAAGAGAGCGGGGTGGCCAGCTGGCAGTCAATGAAGAGAGGGCTTGGGGAGAGTTGGATAGGATTTTCTGGCATGTTGGACTGATTTTTGGAGCGGCAGAATTTGAAGGCTGATGTGATACGGGAGATGAAAGACTTGAATGCCATTGAATTGTTTTGTCTCTCTTTCTCTTTCTCTTTGTTTGTTGTAGCTGTATGATTTCAGTGCAATACAATATGTATATATAGATATAGGGGGACGAAGGTGAATCAATGAAGATGAATCAATAAAAGGAAAATGAATATTATTAAAGGCAACTAATTTTATAAGGCAATGAAGACCAATCAATAAAAGGAAAATATTATTATTAAAAGAAAATAATATTATAAGGAATATTGATATTATTATGTATTTTTATTTTGAAAAAAGAAAAAGGAAAAAAAGTTTGAATCAGGATCAATCGTGCATACTGGAATAGTGGAATGTAATTTGTAAAATAAATTGAAGATTTTTAATATTTTACCAATATATATTCTTTAAAAAAAGTTTAAAAGTTGAACCCTTTTCTGAGTTTGCTTTGGGCCTCAAAAAATTCAGGCCGACCCTACCATATGGGCTTGGAATAGTGCCTCTTTCTCTTTGTTTGTTGTATCTGTATGATTTCAGTGTAACGATTAGCTATGCAATACAGTATGTATATATAGATACAGGGGGAACGAAGGTGAATCAATGAAGATGAAGGAAAATTTTATTATTAAAGGAAAATAATTTTATAAGGCAATGAAGACCAATCAATAAAAAGAAAATATTATTATTAAAAGAAAATAATATTATAAGGAATATTAATATTATTATGTATTTTTATTTTGAAAAAAAAAAAAAAGTTTGAATCGAGATCAATCGTGCATACTGAAATAGTGGAATGTAATTTGTAAAATAAATTAAAGATTTTTAATATTTTACCAATATATATTCTTTAAAAAAAGTTTAAAAGTTGAGCCCCATTTCTGAGTTTGCTTCGGGCTTCAAAAAATTTAGGTTGACCCTACCATATGGGCCTGGATCATTCTGGTCCATGAGGCTGTGAGTATAAACACAAGAAGTCAAACTACATTTGGTTGTTTAGTAGTGAGGACCTAAACAAGACAACTAACGATGTTTGAAATATTAATTAACAATTAAATATCCTATTGAGACACATTTAAGAGAATGCTATGAAATTCCTTAGAAAATTGACACAATACAACAATCATTCAATGGAAATGAGGTAATGGACTCAACCAAAACACCATATGGAAAACATTGCAAGAAGTTTCTAGGTACAAATCCACTTTAACAAAGAACCAGAAGAATAGATTGAATTGCACAACTCAGGAATTTAATCATTAGGGTTTTGAATCATTTGCATCAAATAATTCTAAAAAAAAAAAAAAACTCCTTGAAAATTCATTGGAATAGTGCCTGCTCTAATCAAAAGCGAAAGCAGATGCTCTGATAAACCTAATTTGTAAACCCTTCAATATGTCTTCAGACAAGTAATTGGAATCGAATTCTATTTGAATCACAATTTCAGCTTCTTTTTAGGCCATTTCACTACAGCATCTGCAGTGTCCTTTGATGACTGCAATAGAAAAACATTAAAGACTAAGCAAAGATATAAGAGAGAGAGAGAGAGAGAGAGAGAGAGAGAGAGAGAGGTGAGACCTAGGTTTTGGTTTGGATCGGGAAGGAAAGGAAACAGAAGGAGGAAGAGAAGCGAATTTGCTACCACGAAGAGCCCTTCTTTCTTCATCTGTGAGTCCTTCCATGCCTCTCTCTCTCTCTCTCTCTCTCTCTCTCTCTCTCTCCACCATTGCCTCCGTTACGGCGCATCTACAAGAAGTTTATGAAATAGTTCTTCCTAATAAGACAACGTCGTATTAACCTGCCTGCTCTTTTCTCAAATAAGGTCTTGTTTGGAAACAAGCTATTAGCTAAAATATGAGATTAAAAAAGAGTTAATTATCTAAAAGTTTTATTTATAAACGTTATGACAACTCAGGTCTTATCTAAGATTTTTTGAAATAGTAAGTCCTATTTAGTAAACTAATAATATTATTAGTTTTTTAAAATTTTTAAAACTAAGAATATTATCAATTTTGTATAGTAATATTCCATATAATTGTTTTACTAACTGATAAAAAAATAGAGCATGAGATTAAACGTTTTTGTCTGTCTACTCATTAGTTTGATTCAACTATCTAATAAAATCGAAAACATTATCAGTTTTTTTCAATTTTAAAACTGAGAACATTATCAATTTTCTCATTTTTTGAATTTTTTTTTGTTTTTTTAGTTTTGCACATTAATGTTTCATCATCATGCTACTTTATAGACATAAAATTTGCAGTTTTGCACACAAAAAAATTCAGATTTTTCAATTTTTCAAAAAAAAAAATAGTTTTTGTTTTCAGAAAACACTTTTCAGAAAATTTTATTTTTTTATTTTCCATTTTTTTTTTGTTTTCAATGAATTTTTTTAATATTTTAAGTAATTTTTTAAATTTTTAGACACCTAATATAAATACACTTAAAAAGTATAATATTTGTGGAAAAAATCTTTAAAAAATTCACTAAATACCAAAAATACAAAAAAAAAATGAAAATTCATTACATTTTCGTATTTTTGTTTATTTACTAATTTTTAAAAATATTTTTTCACAAATATTTTACTATTTAGATAGACCTAAATAAAGTACATCTAGAAAAATAAAAGAATTACTTAAAATTTTAAAAATATTCACTAGAAACAAAAAAACAAAAAAAAAAAATCAAAAAACTCAATTTTTTCAAAAAACTGAAACCAGACACACTTTTAGTTTGTTTTTTTTTTTTTTTTCAATTTTAAAGTTGATGTTTCAAAATTTTGAAAATTAAAATAAATATCAAATTATCATGTTCTTTTATAAATAATCATAAATGATGAACAATCATTGTTTGAAGGGCAATTCTAACTATTAAAAATTTAATGGGACTTGAAGGTCCAAAATTTTTTAATTATGACTTAATGAAGTATAAGTTCATAAATTAAGACTTGTATATAAATGCTCCTGAAAAAAATTAGTATATTTAGAATGACTTTTTAAATTATTATTAAAAAAAAGTGTAAAAAGTAAAGAGAAAATCGAATTTTTGACTTTTTTATATAATTTATTAACTTTTAATTTTTAGCTAGGGTTCGTTTGTAAAGAACTATTTTAGCTTGACTCTTTGACTCTTTGCCTAATTTAGCTAGGCTAAATTAGCTACGTTTGGGAAGAATTTTTTAACTTTTATATTTGTTTTAGAAAAAAAGTGAAATGATTATGGTTTGAATATAAAATTTTACCTTATTGACTTATTTAGTCTATTTTGTCTTTTCGTACTTTTTTAGTCTCAACTAAAAGCCAATCCATTTGCCAAATAGGAGTTAAAATTTAAAGTTGCCAAATGAGGATAAATTTTAAAGTCGCCAAATTTTAAATTTTGATAAAACTTAGATCTAATTTATTCATCAAATTTTTAATAATTATTTTTACTTAAATTTGAAAAAATTATTAACAGATGAAGGATTGAAAATTAATTTTTTTTCATTGAATTTGTTAAATAAGGTTTTTAGATGGGTTAGGTATTTTTAAAAATATTTGATGAAAATTTTGATTTACACTCTTGGAAAAGTGAGCTATATATCAAATCGTGCTTTTAATTTAAATTGTTGAATAAATTTGATGGAAAAAAAAAATATATATATATATATATAAAGAATTGGAGATGTTTCAAGAATAAAATAAAATAATTATCTTATTACATTCTCACATTTAATTTATTAAAAAATTATTAAATAAAATAATTATTATGATCCAATTTTGTCAACTGACAACGAATTCCACGTGACATTGAAACTTTCCCGTTGAATTTTAATTTTGCCTCATAAAGTATTACATTTTCCCACAATTATGTTTTCTGGTCAACAACCAATTAAACCACATTGACACAATTTGAATATTTTAATTATCAAATTGAAGAAAAAAAATTAAAGTCTAAAATGGGATTTAATCAATACTTTAGATAATGCAAATGTAATTTAACAAACTCTTGGAACTCGATTTTCTTTATAAAGTGCATATCCACCATAGTTGTGATTGAACATGCAACTTTGTCAAATTAAATTAAGATTATATTAATTTTTATAAAAAAAAATTGGATAATAAAATGAGATATTGGAGAAAACAAAATTATATTTTATGAAATTATAAAATAATTTTGATAGATAAATTGCATTATTGATATAAATTAGATAAATGATTTAATAAAGATTTTATCCTCATGCAATCATTAGTTTTGTGATATTTAAAAATATATATTTAACTAGTTGTGTGATACAATAAAAGTACAAAATTCAACTAAGTTAATAATTTTTTTGAAAAATTTATCTTGCTCTTATTTGTTACCAAAAAGTTTTTTGCCATTTTTTTTTCCTATTTCTATAATGCTAATGTGGTGACATGAAAGTGAAAAATTAAAATACCTTATAATAATGTGTTTCTTTATTGTTCAAAATGATGAAATTCAAAATTTATTGTTAATCGAATTCCAATTAAATAATAGTTAATACAAACATAATAACGCTTAAATTTGGTTATTACAAGTCCAAAAAAAAAAAAAGAGAACGCAATTGTGAAAGGCGAGCGCACTTCTTTGTTTCTCGCTTGCAGATGCGATAAAACTAAAAACAGAGCCTGAAGTTGTTTCTCTCCCTCTATATATGAGAACTGATGGAGACCCCCAGTTTTTCCCACCGCCACCACCCCCACACACACGTGGGGGTTGGTTATTGGAAGAAGAAAAAAAATAAAAAAAATTCTGCACCAATCAAACCCCACTGGGGGTACTGGGGGTCACCCCCCAGTGGGGGTCTGAAACATTACACCTCTATATATATACACAAATAGTACTTCACTTCTCTCTCTACAAACACCTTTCACTTCTGCACTTGAAAGAGCTCTCCCAGCTTCGTCACCATAATCCGGCTCGGTAATGCCCCTCTTACTCCACATTTATACACATTTCTTTGAAGATTTTCATCAACTTTTGTTTGCGATGAATGAATCAAAGTTTTCATCTCTCTTATGTTGCATTTTTAGTTCTTGCCTAGGATTTCAAGATCTACATATACATATATAGATATATGACTTTCTCTCTATATATATCGACACGCACGATAATTCATCCAGTATCTCTCGTTCTTTCTAATTTCTGAGCAATTGATTTTGTGTTTCTATTTATGTTTTTGTATGATTGATTTTGTTTCTATGCTTTTCTGTGAAAATATATATACAATTTAATTGACAAATATGAAAGAACTAGACAAGTTATGAGATGTTTGGTAGTGATAAATTGACAAATTGATGAGATTTCAATTGACATAAGAGGCTAATGCTAATTTTAGCCTCCTCTTCTTCTCTCTTCCTCTCTATGCTAAAGTTGACATTTTGAATTTTGTGTTTATCTCTATCGTTCGTTTTTACCTAATAAATTTATTTAACTATCATCATTCTTCCAACCATGTGTATTATAGATATAAAAATAATGAAAGTTCAAATAAATATTTTAGTTTTAAAAATATGAACATGTTCATTTTCTGAATAAAGACATGGGCAAAAATAAAATATGTTCGGTATTTTTTTAATTTCAAAGAGCATAGTATAATTATGCCAAATAAACTATCAAATTAGTTCATTTTTTTTGTGAAAAAAATTGTATAACTACCAATTTTTTTTAATTTAGAATTAAAAAATAGCATTGAGTGATTTGCTGAGTAGAGCATACCAAAAAAAAAAAGGTTAATTTTTTTTGTTCGGTATTTTTTTTATTACAAAGGGCATACCAAATAAACTACCAAATTAGTTCATTTTTTTTTGTGAAAAAAGTAGTATAACTAACAATTTTTTTAAAATTTAGAATTAAAAAATAGTATTGAGTGATTTGCTGAGTAGAGCATACCAAAAAAAAAAAAAAGGTTTATTTTTTTAAAATAAATGTGATCATTACAAATAAATGCTTTAGATCATCGAAGTAAACCCATCTGTTCCAACAGCACCTCTCCAATTGGATGCTTAATTAGACAGAATTAAATTCCCAAGGACAACAACAATTTTTTCCGCACATGATCATCACAAAAATATAACATGGGCATACATGAAATCACATCTCAAAATTATGAGCATGCCAATAAAAAAGGCAACCGTGTGTTCTTCCTTTTTTCAGTTGATCAATTAAATTAAAAGAATACAGGCCAGTTTGGTTATAAATTCATCATGTAAAGTATTATTCAGCAAGAAACAATAAAATATTTGCTCTGCAACACTAATCCTCATGAAACTCTCCCAATCATGAAGCACTGCACATATGTTTGAACTCCAAATCTGGATGGCCTCGGACAAGTTCATTAGTTAAAACCCTCAACCATCATAACTGCATAGTATCTTAGTGAGGCTTAAACAATGCATTAGGAAAAAATTCAAGACATATTGAAAATGAAAGTAGATAAAGTTACAATACCGGCATTGCTAGAATGGTACTGCTGAGGAATAAGGGGTTCAGTCAAGCTTCCATTGACAGTAATGGATTGGCACAATGGCACTTGAATGACACGGTTACATTATGTCCACTGAGGCCATTTAATTGAACCGGTTGACCCCTTCCTCAAATTTAATCGGGAGCTGTCTGCAGAGTCGTGCCATACCATCTCCATCTGGTAGGCACCAAAAAGACCTTCAAATTTCTTACTGAAACTAAAAGTGAGAAATGTATAGAAGATAAAGCTTTGAGTTGAAAATGAAATTGGCAAAAGACAAAAAAATGAAACTTGATAAACACTATTGTGTGAACTATTGAGATCTTTATGAACCAATAAAGAATCAAACTTAAAATGTTCCTGCTATTCTATATTTCCTTGAAAATTAGTCTTCTCTATTTGGGAGATAAACGGTAACAGTTCATCATGATTGATCAAATTCAACCCTGTGCTCCACATACGTCAAACAAACCTTATCAGAATCATCGGCAACTTATCATGTCAGTACTTTATACTATGCAAGCCCTCTGTAATCTCATACATTTTGTCTTTATTCTTTCATGCTTCGGTTAGGTAAAATAATGAACTGGAAAGTCAAAGCAATAAAAACGCACCTCACCAACAACAACGGTGTCACCCTCCTTGACACCAAGTTTAATAAGAGACTTGTACACACCACATGCCTCCAAAACATGTTGGAACCTTCTCTCCGAATCCATGTATCTGTTGCAAAACATGTAAATAGTCTGAAGAGTTGCAACTCAAATGCCAAGAAAAAAGGAGGAATTTCTGACAAAAAAACAGCTGCCAATCTGAGGCCTTGTTTTCAGAACTATAAGCAATTACATTATACAAACTTAACAAGGAAGAACAGATCAACAATACATCCAATTTTCGGCTGAAGACATGGAATAATTAAAAAAGGAAAGAAAAATGTGACAGACCATCGTCTGCTGCAGCGCATAAAATTTGGAACAAGAAAACAATGTCATAATATAATACTATGCACCCCTAATAGTGACATGTATATTGTCCACACATGGCTTCCCAGCCTCTGAATAAATGGTTATGTCTATGGATTATCATGAGGAAATAATTAATAATAAAATATTAAAATATTAAAAAAAAAAAGAAAAAAAGAAAACTAAGAGAAAAAACACTGAACAGAGATAAACAAAGCAAAATAGGTTTGTATAGAATATTCCTATTCCTGTTGAAATTCAAATTCAGGTAATATCAAAACCAGGAATGTTCACAAAATTAATGTTTTGTGTAGATCACACCAAATATTATTAGTGAATTTTTACTCAATCAAAATGAATAATCCAACATGATCCAAAGACCCAGTTTCAGGCAAAATATTTTTGTTCAAAGCTGGGTTGTGCATGTCTAAATCTGATAGAACATGAGCTATGCACTCAGTATGAGGAACATGAAAAATGCATTCAGTATCACGAGCTATGCACTGATAATTTGCAATTTGCAAGTATAAATCTGATAGAACAAGACAGGAAGACTCACCACAAGACAATGACAGCAAGAAAAGAGGAGAAAGGGTATAAAGGCAATAGCTATAGATGCAGGTAATGTGCAATGTACACATACCACCAGTTTGTCATTTGAACAAAACGTTCTAACCCAGATCCAACTACATGCCACGTATTAGTACTGCTTTCATGAGAGATCTCAAACTCATTAATAGGGGCAGTTCGCTGCTTCTGCACCATATCAGCCACATGGTTCAAGTTTACTGGATTATTCCAACCTGTCAGACACCCAAAGGCAACACAAAAGAAGTAGAAGATTGTAAATGTATATAAACAAATATATACATATATAACCCTATATGTAATGTTTTGATTGTCTCATCTGTTCTCTCTCTCTCTCTCTCTCTCTCTCTCTCACACACACACACACACACTCACACACACACATAATAAAATCATAAAATAAATCCCACAATCACAGCAAAGGACAACCCCAATGCATATTGATACTCTTTATTGGTATCGTTAGAAATGTGCACATAAGCACATGCACATTAGATGCACATATAAATAGATATACACAATGCATTCTAATGAAGAAAATAAGATAAATTTCCAACCTTCTTCCTTATTGTCATCCATTCTTTTTCGTACAAGCTCATAGGCAGCACAGATCACTTCATGAGTAGCCTCTCTCATAACAGCACTCATGCAAAAAGGTTCAATGCCACGAGCTTGCAAGTTTTCCTTGAATGATACCCACCTTTCAGATGCCTCCAGAAGATCCATTTTGTTGTAGGCAACTAAATACGGCTTTTCAGCAAGTTCAGGATTGAACAGTTCTAGCTCAAGACGAACTGCATCAAATTCATATTCAGGTTGCTGTGATGAACCATCAACAACATGTACCTAAGGTTCCATATTGATAGTAGTTCTATTCGTCCGAAAAAGAATTGGCCCAAGCGAATCCACAAATAAAATAGAAGTAGAATAACTCTACATCTGAAGTAAGAATAAAAGCTCTAGTTTCACAATCTCACAAAATAACATTGTGTGGCGAATTTCAAAAGCAAGAAACAAAATGTACAGCTATGACATCTTTCTTCAGTAATTACTCTATAAAGCAATGCTATTTCAAAATCTTAATGAATTGTATCAGAGCAAGCACAATTTATGAGAGGGTTTATACCAAAGCAGAACATCTTTCTGTGTGCCGGAGAAACTCATGGCCTAAACCAAAACCTCGGTGTGCTCCTTCAAGTAAACCTGGGAGATCTGCTACGACCATTGTAGAATCATAGTCAAATGAAACAACACCGAGATTTGGAAGTAAAGTTGTAATAGTTTGCAATAGCTGGCTGAGCAGCACTAATAAGACTAAGAAGTGTGCTTTTCCCTGCATTTGGAGCACCTATTATTCCAACATCAGCTACCAACTTTAGCTCTAACTCCAACCACCTGGTCAAAATGCTCACAAAATAATTAATAACAAAATTGAAAGACTTCCACTAACCATGGAAATTAGCTCTGAATAACCTTAAAAAGAAAAAAAAGCTCATGCCCAATGCACAAAGCTCCAGCTTATAACAAAGTCCAAGACTGAGAGAGGTAGTAGCTAGACAACCTTCCCCCCATTTCTTATGAAGAGACTATTCTTGAGGCCCTTATTCATAAATACACCAACCATGAATGTTACCGCTAAAACTTGGATGAATTGGTATCCCGGGCATGAATTAACAACTTATTAATTCCACAAGTGAGTCTCACTATCAAAATCTTGGTGATCTAAAACTTTGTATCTCCAAATGCACTGCCACTTGGAATAGGAGATATTGCAATTGTGACCCATCTGACCCCCTAAAATGGTCAGACTCTTGTATACTTAATTGTAAAAATATAAATTAGTGAACTCAAAGAATATGAGCTATAATAATAGACTTTCTGCACTTTGTACAACAGTTATTTATTTATTTATTGACAAGCAAAATAGTAACTATTTTAATGCACAGCGAAGGCATCAACCATCTACACACACGCATGTACCAGCAAAAGAAACAACCGAACTAAACAGAACAAAACCCTATATCTCTCAACAAGGATGTACAAATCAAATAAAAAATCCACGAAACCATTTCTGAGTGTTAAAATCAATATATGCAATTACCTATTTCAAATTTTTAAAAATTTGAACAAACAATTTAAGAACTTGAAAGACTCACAATTCTGGGCCCTCCTCTCCAATCTCTGCAATCTTTGGCACCTTGTTCGTCCCCGACTTAAAAGAAGCATTGCCTCTCCCTCCTCTTCCACCCAGCAACAACAACGCCCTCTGCCCCGGATACAACAACTCCAAAAGCACCTCCCCTTGCTCTCCATCCATGGCAGCCTCCCTAATAACCGTCCCCGGTGCCACCTTCACCACAACATCCTCTCCCTTCGCCCCATTCTGCTTCTTCCCCTGCCCATGGCTACCCCTCCCTGCTCTGAAATGAATGTTCTGTCGAAACGGCAATAACGAATTCATCGACCCATCAACTTCCACATACACATTCCCACCCCTCCCTCCGTCGCCACCGGACGGTCCCCCAAATGGCACATACTTTTCTCGCCGGAACGCCACCACCCCATTCCCGCCATCACCGGCCTTAACAAAAATCTTCGCTCTGTCAAAGCATCTCATCACCGCCGGCACTCCTTTCTCCTTCTCCTTCACTTCCTCTCCTTCAATTCCATCCCCACCAACCACATCCCCAGCTTCTCCACCCTCAAACCCTAACATTTCACCACCATAGTCCTCCTCCTCCTCCCCTCCTCCTCATTATCATCGTCTTCGAATTCAGAATCAGAATTCACCTCGAACAATTCGAACTTTCCATAAGAAAGCCCTAGATTTTCATCAAACAACTCTTCTTCTTGACTGGATTCGTCGTTTTCGATCTTTCGAGTTGAAATATTCAATTCGGATAGCTTGACCTCGGTTGAGGAGTGGAGAGAGGAGAGAAAGAAGTCGTCTTTGGGAGGGAGGCGGGTGTAGGTGGTGGCGTCGCCGCCGGAGACGGAGGAGAGAGGCGGCGGCGGCAGTGGAGGGTGGAAGTCACGGGAGGTGGTGCGAGTAATGCGATGGTGGTGGTTAGGGTTTGATTTGGAGAGCTTTCTGGGGAGGGGGTTGCCAGGGTTTGGAGTATTGCGAGCTAGGGCTTGTGGAGATATGTATATAGATAGAGATGAAGCCATTGTTGAATTCTCTCTACTGTTTTGTGATTCTCAAAGTCCCCAGTTTTTTTGCAGAGCCAGCATGGAGTGGAATGAAATGAGTGGATATAGGGGTTACGTGTCTTTGGCTACATGTCTGGATTTATTTTCGATCAATTACACAAATAGTCCTTAAAAAATACTTCGGTGACCTTCGACAAAAATTTTATAAATTTGTTTTTGTTTATTTTTAAAAAAATATAAATTACAAATGTATTTGATTTAAATAGAATATTTTAAAAAATTTAAAATATAAATTAAAAAATATATTTATTCATACCTAAAATATTTATATTTATTTTTTATTATTTATGATAATAGGATTATACACATTATAATTGAAAAAAAATTAATTAAAAAATTATTTGAAAAAAAAATTTAGTCAAATTTTAAATTTCTATTTAAAAACTAATGTAAACTCATTTTTTGAGTTTACGTTTTTTTCTCAAATTTATAAACTGAGACAACCATTTATAAACCAAAAAAATTATCTAACAAGTTTTTATGATAGTTTTTAAAATTTTTGTAAATATAAACTGAAAACTGAAAATGAAATAATTACCAAACAGGCCTATTTCGTTTTGATCTTAATTTTTCATTTATAATAATGGAAGGGTTTAGGGTGTTTGGATATGTAAGGTACATATTATATGTATTTGTGTAAATTTTTATAAATATACATAAGTTATTTCATAAAATCACATAAATTTTTACAAATATACACAAGTTATAATTTCTTAAATTTTTATAAGTTAAATATTTATAAAAATTTATACGATTTTATAAGATAATTTACGTATATTTATAAGAATTTACGTAAATATATATGATATATATTTACATACATAAGAATTGTCCTTATAATAAATACAATTATATTCTTTAATGTCTAAAATATAGTTGATGTAAATATTCATAGTCTAACAATAATTAAAAAAAATATTACATTTGATTAATATGTGATTTTTAAAAAATTGATATGAAATTAAATAGTTCAAAATAAAATAAGTTATATATTTTATGCATTATTTGTGTAATTTATCTTTCATTTTAACAAACGAATGATTTGCGAATTGTTTTTTTTAGAAATTTTTTTATTTTTTAAGCAAAACAAGTTAATATGTAATGGTAATAGTTTATTTAACTGTATAAAAATAAAACAATAATTAGTGTATATAATTTGTTTTTCTTAATAACTTTTTATTTTTGTATTACATACAGTATTACACCATTGAGATTTTCTTAAAATACAGATTTTCTTAAAATACAGATTGTCCCTTATGACTCTTTTTATTAATAAATTATTAAATCAATTAATAATTTTTAATAAGGGAGCTTTTTTGATAAATCCACTTTCAAAGAGCTTTATTCCATCCAACTCATATTCTTTTTGACTATTCCATTAGGTCTTATTTGAGATGAGAAGACCAAAATACCATTTTCATCTACTTATGTTCCATTTAGTTCACATTATTTTCTTATTTTCAATAAGTCCTATGGGTGACATAATTACCAAAATACCCCTAATGTGAATGTTCACACCGTCAATGTGAATGTTCATATCGTCAATGTGTCCAGCCCATGTCGATCCTCGTGGGTGCCGGGAAAAATTCGAGTCGGACCGAGGCGGGCCCGGCCCGTTGACAATGTGAATATTCACATTGACATATTAACATTCACATTAATAGGAGTGTAAAATTGGCCCGCGTCCCGTGGCGGCACGAAACCCGCCCGCAGCCCATGGGCAGCCCGGGGTGGGCCTGGTCCATCCTGTTGACAATGTAAATATTCTCATTGACATGTTAACATTCACATTGATAAGAGTATAAAATTGGCCCGCGGCCCGGCCCGTTGACAATGTAAATATTCACATTGACATGTTAACATTCACATTGATAGGAGTGTAAAATTAGCTCGCGCCTCGTGGCTGCCAGAAACCCGCCACGGCCCGTGGGCGGCCCGGCCCGGCCCGGCCTGTTGACAATGTGAATATTCACATTGACATGTTAACATTCACATTGATAAGAGTATAAAATTGGCCAGCGGCCCAGGACTGGCCCGACCCGGCCCGTTGACAATGTGAATATTCACATTGACATGTTGACATGTTAACATTCACATTGATAAAAGTATAAAATTGGCCCGCGCCCCATGGGCAGCCAAAAGCCCGCCCGCGGCCCAGGGCGAGCTCGGCCCGGCCCGTTGACAATGTGAATATTCACATTGACATGTTAACATTCACATTGATAGGAGTGTAAAATTAGCCCGCGCCTCGTGGCTGCCTGAAACCCGCCCACGGCCCGTGGGTGGCCCGGGGTAGGCTTGGCCTTTTTTTTTTAATTCTTTTTAATTTTTTCTACCAAAATTTTATTATTTTTCACAAAAAAAGACACTAGGCCTCGGCGCGGGCCGGGCCTCGGACCGAGCCTTGAATGGGCCTTAACCGGACCGATGGACTGGGCTGGATTTCAAAGTGATGGCCGAGGCCCTAGCCTAGGGTCTCGGACTAGGCTCGAGCCTGGGCCCAAACGAGCCTTTCCCGAGCCGGGCCGGGCTAGCCCACGGGCCAAAAAATTGAGCAGGCCCTAGCCCTGGCACAAGGGTATTCGGGCTTTGGACGAGCCGATGGATCAAGTCTCGGGTCGGGCCGGTGGGCCTGGGCCTGGGCCTAGCCTCGAGCTTAGGTCGTGCTTGGGCGGGCCTGGCCATTTTTTTTTAATTCTTTTTAATTTTTTCTACCAAAATTTTATTATTTTCCACAAAAAAATACATTGCGCCTCGGGCGGGCTGGGCCTCGAACCGAGCCTTGAATGGGCCTTAAGCGGGCCGATGGGCTGGGCTGGGCCGGGCTTCAAAGTGATGGCCTAGGCCCTAACCTAGGGTCTCGAACATGCTCGGGCCCGGACCCAAACGAGCCTGCCCCGGGCCGTGGGCGGGTTTCGGGCAGCCCACGGGCTGTGGGCCAATTCTACATTCCTATCAATGTGCATGTTAACATGTCAATGTGAATATTCACATTGTCAACGGGCCGGGCCGGGCCTACCCCGAGCCGCAGGCAAGCTTCGAGCATCGGGCAAATTTTACACTCTTATCGATGTTAATGTTAACATGTCAATGTGAATATTCACATTGTCACGGGTCGGGTCAAGCCCGTCTCGGGCTGCGGTCGGGCTTCGGACCGCCCATGGGCTGCGGGCCAATTTTACACTCTTATCAATGTGAATGTTAACATGTCAATGTGAATGTTCAAATTGTCAACGGGCCGGGTCGGGCCCGCCCTGGGCCGCTGGCCAATTGTATACTCTTATCAATGTGAATGTTAACATGTCAATGTGAATATTCACATTGTCAACAGGTCGGGCCGGGCCCGCCCCGGGCCGCCCACGGGCCGTGGGCGGGTTTCGGGCAACCACGAGGCGCGGGCTAATTTTACACTCCTATCAATGTGAATGTTAACATGTCAATGTGAATATTCACATTGTCAACGGGCCGATCCGGGCCCGCCCCGGGCCGCGGGCGGGCTTTTGGCCGCCCATGAGCCGCGGGCCAATTTTATACTCTTATCAATGTGAATATTAACATGTCAATGTGAATATTCACATTGTCAACGGGCCGGACCGAGCCCGTCCCGGGCCGCCCATGGGTCACGGGCAGATTTCGCGCCACCACGGGACGCGGGCCAATTTTACACTCCTATTAATGCGAATGTTAACATGTCAATGTGAATATTCACATTGTCAACGGGCCGGGCCCACCCCGGCTTAAGGGCGAGTTTCGGGCCGCCCACGGGCCAATTTTACATTCTTACCAATGTGAATTTTAAAATATGAATGTTCACAACATAAAATTGCTAACCGTTCAAAAAATATTTATAAGGGTATCAAAATTAAATATAAGGGCATAAGTGTCCAAGAAAATAGTGTAAATCAAGAAAAAGGACTTTATGGAATAAAACTATACATACATGGGACTAAATGGGTTAAAAAATTCCTTCATAGACTTCTTGGGTTAAAACACTTCTAAATGGGATTTATCAATAACTCGGATTGCCACATAATCAAATCACTGCCACGTCAGACTCTCCAAACTTTGGGAATGAAATCACTGTCTTTCTCGTTGTTAGATCGCTCGAATCAAATCAAATCATTTCCAAAATATCACATAAGCACATAATTTGCATTCGTGCCTATTTGGGGGGTACGGTTGCCCTGTCCTAATTTAGAAGTCAGACCTAGGATTCACTAAATCATTCAAAGAGGCAATAATACAATCCTAGAAAGGATGGTATCCTGCCCTTGTTTGGAAGCTGCTAATGCTCTCTCCATGCAAAAGGAGGCAAGTTTGGTCACAAAAGGGCACATCAGTTGTTACTGTCAATATACCACTCCTTCCACAAGGGAATGATCAAACAGTACTAGTAGCATAGTCTCATGCTTGCCTTATTGACATAACATAACCCACGAATAGTGTCCGGGATACTATGCAACAAACCCGAGGATAGGTGAATGGAACCAGTCAATTTTGTTTAACACTTACCATTGGATCTCAAAGTCATCGTCATCACCCATTGGGTGATAGTTGCCCAACCAAGGGAATTCTGAGGAATTTGAAAGGATTCCTACTAGAGTGATCAATCTAAACAATTGTCTTTCCATTACTTATTGTTTCTCGAAATGTGCCCCAATTTATTTTCAAAAGTACGTGATCAAATTTCAACTTCTTTTTTTTTCAAAATAAAGTGCCGTTTTTTTTTTTTTAAATTTCAATGTTTCCCTTTCCATAACATTATTTGCAAATTTCAAATTTAAAACTGCTCTACATCAAATTTCTTATTTACATGACAAACATTCCAGATAGAGATTTGATGTAGGCTGGAAAAGAATCCAGTAGCTAAAGGTTCAGAAGGATCCTAAAAAAACTAGGATCAACCTGAAATCTAGTAAAATCTGATCTTGGTTATAAATCAGATTATTATTATTATTATTATTATTATTATTATTATTATATCAACATAAGCTTGACTTTATAAGCCGTGGGGATATAAAACAAGACCTAGAAATAAAAAAACAGATGGTCAAAAGACAACATCATATCTAAAATTTTGTTCTCCAAAAAAAGCCTTCCAAAAACTGTATTGCAGCAGAAATTCATCAGTCTGTTAGGCCTAAAGTTACTTAACCTACAGGCCACTCTAATTAGCAATGACTTGGCCCCTAATTAAATCATGCAGACAATCAAGCTAAATCAAATAAACCTTTTACAGCTAACCTGTAAACCCAGCCCATCTATCCTAATAACTTTTGTAAACTCAAACCACCTCTCTTCCTCTCTCTCCCTCAAAACACAGTTAATCATATTAGATTGAGATAGTGTGTTTCAAATGGAATTCATGAAGACATAATTGATTTGATATGATTAAGACGATCACATACAGATCTGTAAAACTTACATTAGAGTTACTTGGGACTGAGATTTTTGATTGGCCATAAAAGTAGCCAATTCCACCCAACAAACTCGCAACTGCAGCCTTACCAGTGGAGATGGACTCAGAATCAAGCTGAAAACAACATATCATAATATCAGAACAGTTCATTTTATGCAAAATATAGATTTTGTACAATTGAATACAACTTAAACATAAAATGAAATGGCCACCGGGATTATTTGAACTGCTTGACATTTTATTTTGGTAAGTTAAGTAAGATTCATTTAAAAAAGGCATCAAGGGAATGCCATCCGTATACAAAAGAGGAGAAGAAAAAAAAACCCTATACATCTTCATGTGTATCAAAAAGCTCTACAAAATTTAAGAGTTGGTCAAGAAAAGAGATCATAGGAATTGTATAATTTTCCTTAAAATCTTGATCACAAAATTTAAGAATTGGTCAAGCTCTCCCTAAGCCTCGAAAAAAAAGGGAGACAAGCATTGTTCTTTTCAAACTGAGAGCTGAAAAAGTCTCCTTAAGCCTATGAACTGGCTGAATAACTTTTATCAACATTTTCATAATTTTAAGTTTAAACACAATGAGACCATCCAAATAATAATAATAAGAATAACAATAATAATAATAAAAACTGTATCTTAAGAATTGTATAATTTTCCTGCAGTCACCAATGTGACTAGGCTTATAGTGACATGTTACTTGCAACAAAACTATCAAAGACATGCCATGATCCTAAAAATTCTGCATACAGTTATTTGATTTCAAAAAACAAATGACACAAATATAAGGATTTCATATGAATGGATACCTCATCAGCCAAATTAAAGCATTTTTTGAATTTGTCATCAAATTCTTTTTCCTTCTCATCTAGTTGACTAGTCAGTAAGGTACCCAAAAGTATGAAGCAAAATTATCACAACTTACAAAGCTGAAATAAATAGCTTGTGCTATTGAAAGTAAACAAAAAAATTACAAGAAATTGGGGTATAAGTCAACGTGTCCATACAAAAAGGATTGTAATATTGCGCACCAAAAAAAGAAAAATAATTTCGGGAGGGAGGGTTCAACTTGTTTATGCAAAAGGAATATGATCCTACATTCAGAAGATATTTCAATTCCCCAAAGAGCGAAAAGTTCAAAAAATATTTAAATTTAAAATAAACAGGGAAATTTGGTCGGAGGACTGGGATACGTGGTCAGGAAAATGGTACCATTATGCTGAGTTCTTGTCAATGACATTGACATCATCACATTGCCTACTGACTTAAAATCTTGATCACAGCGCACCCATCTTATCTCTACACCCTCCCGTGAGAATGACTGCACTACACCACTCACTTCTTTTAACAGCGTTAACAACTTCACTCTTCATTTCCTCTGCTAAATCAAATTAATGAACGTTATGAATTGACCTGAATCCCATCTCTGTAACAATTCTTTGAAGTTTTTATTCTAGGTCTTTTAGACAACAATCATTCCCAAAGTTGTCTCCCCCCCCCTCCTCTTCATCAGCATGCCCGTTTACTCTCCTTTGTCAATTAAGTTGATCTTTTTCCTTCCTCACTGAACTTGTCCACCAAGTTAATTAAAAAATGTAAGTGAAGGTTTTCATGTAATCCTATATGCAGTCCTCTAGATTTCATGACTTCCTAGCATATTGCTAAATATTTTTGGTTGCCTCTTTTCAAATTGAAAAGAGGTTATTTACCTCAAATCTAATTCTGCAGTGTTTCTTGTTTGGCAATACCAACAAGCAGCCTGTTTTCTTGTGCTTCTGATAAGTTATACCAGTATTACTTATAAGGAAGTTTCATAAAGAATGAGACACTTGTAATCTTATAAACACAATGTTCACAATCAAGATAAAGGAAACATGCACAGAACTTGACAGAAGATACCTGTAAGGCTGCTGAGACGTTCTTTAAGTCTTGAATCTTTTACGCCAGTTCCAGATATAAAAGCTACATCTGTTCTGAAAGAAATCCTACCCAAGATCTGCATAAAAAACAGAAAAGCATATGGGGTAGAAGAGAAATGGAAACCTGAGAATGGCAATCATAGTCCGTGGACACATGTAACCTGTTACCTCCCTGACTGCCTACCTGAAATACTAAAATGTTTGAAGAATCATCGGTAGTGTCTGAGAGTTGCAAACGACCAAACTTCCTCACCTAACAACACATACAAGAGTGTGAGTGAGCAAGCAAGCAAGCGCGCACACACACACACAGCATAAGTGAAAGAACCACTGCTGAAAACTGAAACATGAAACACTAGTACGATTATAACACTGTAAAATGGAAGCAAATGAATGTTTTACCAATAGCAGAAATCAACATGATTTAGCATGCAGAAAAAACAGCAGACAACAAAAAACATTAATTCTTACTTGGGCTCCAAGATTTTGCTGGACAAGGTCTGATAAATTGTGAATGTGAGATGTCCTGAAGCCAGAATAATGGACTTCCAAATCATCCTGCAAGAAATTGGTTTGAGATTAAAGCTGAATTAAAAATATTGTTGGGGCCACAAAATACATAAACATGGAGGAGCACAGGCATGCATGAGTAATTATTTCCTCTTTCACAATGAAGGTTCCTGTGCATCTATTTGACAACATACCATTGATTCTAAATTTAGATTCCAACTGCCAACATCTGTTTGTGATCCAAAAGCCAGGAGAGAATTCTCACGAATGTTCAGGGTCTCCCTACTCAAACTCAAAGCGTTCCCATCTTCATCCGCAAGATAGAAGAAAAGGTGCACAGTTTGCATCTCCTCACTGAGCTTGGATCTGATAAAAATCAAAACAAATGAACGAAACATAAGCCAGTAATACCATCCTACTTCTAGCAACTCCCAATTTAAGAATAGAAGATATTCAAGAATTCATGATATGAAACAAAAACGTGAAAACTATAAATTATGCTAAGTAAGAGAACATAAATGTAATTTACCAATTCTTACAGAGTATACAAAGTCGAATTTGAAAAAAAAAAAGAAAAAGAAAAAGAAAAAAGAGAACCTCACTGCCATAGTCCAAGAAGCGAGCAAGTTTCTTTAGTCATATTTGTAAACCATGACATGAGGCACAGATCTAAAGAGAGCTTCCTAGGCTATACTTCAAAGTGTGAAGCACGTGGCAAGCACATAGGTTTTGAACTTAAGAATAGCCACATCCTTATATATTGCTGAATTCATTAACAAATAAATATTTTTCTCAAAAATAAGACTTCTAAGATAAGAACACATTCTAATCTTCATCCTGTCATTGTTTGTATCAATGCTGTCATTAATTAAATTTAATTCATTCATTTCTTTGGGGGGTTTCAATAAATTGTTTGCAATTAAAATTCAACAGAACTAAACATTTTTTATGATCCTTTGTTTTCGTCTTTAGTCCTAAAATTCTATTTAATTTACAAAAATCAATTGTTAGCTGATGACATGATGTGTAATTCCTAAATATAGACCTTTTAAAATTTCCCCCCAAAAATATACATTTATTTGATAAATTTCCAAACACACATTTAACCCATGAGAAGTATTCATTCAGTACAAGTTTGCTTTCGACAATATAGAAGTACTGTTACAAAGCACCCTCAATATAAAACTACTACTATAACAATGGGTAAATGTACTGGCAACACAAATACACAACCCAATCGTTAGTACTGATGAATGTATTCTTACAAGGTCCCATAATTAATGCCTAAACTGCTAAAAATGCAAACCAATAATTCCCAGCATCTTTACTGTGTAAAATTTCAAACAAATAAAAACCATAACATAGGAAAAAATGTGTGCAATTGCCGTAAAATGGTCAATGACGGGTATATGGATGTTAATCAAGGCTAACACACATTTCTTTTTATGCAAACCAATAATTTCCACCTCAGATTCACATGCTATTTTCTTATAGGTTGTCTTGTAGAAAATCTCCAGTTTTGGGGCTATATCCACTAAACAAAACATGCTTATTAGAGGTATTTGATAAGACAAATGTAAGATTGGTGGGAAAGATATTTACTTCTCACTTTGCACATCAATTCGAACTGCCCAGTCCCCTCCATAGCCACTGCCATCTTCTTTGGATTTCAAAAAACTTGTCATCAAGGTCATATCTTGGTCAACTAGCATTTGACGTCCATAATCCCGTCCATTGTGACACGTCCAACCGTATGTCTTCAATTCATCTGAATCTTGGCAGACATGTCGCATGAAATATCTTCCATCCTTTAAACCAAGCCACATCAATCCAGCAACCAGAGACTGTGGAGTCCTGACAACTACAACTGTTAATTTTATTTATTTTTTGATAAATAACTGTTAATTACAACCATCTTTACCACAATGGATAAAATTGAAAGGGTTAACAAACTTCACAGTGAATTTATGGAACCTCTTGGGATCGAAGAAACAATGCTCAAACACAATATATAAATATCACATATAATATAACACCAGTCATCCTCGGCTCCTTTTATTTCAAATCAAAACACCCATTATTTTGACTCATAATTTTGAAAGCGACCCTGCTACACAATTCTGAATTAATTTCTATATGAAAATTATGTTCGTAAATCATTTTACAGTCATAAAAAAGGAATTTTATTTTCCCCTCTCTCTCTGCCTCTTCTTTGTATTGCTGTAGTAAACATAAGTCTTAAACTGGAGGCAAACATCATAAACTTTGTTCTTAAATTCACCACTTGTTAGGATGATTAGCTAGTCCCCATTTGGCTTTGGCAAAATAAGCTGTTTTTTTTTTTTGGGCTAAAGCCCATTTGTTTTCGGCTAAAAAAGCAACTAAAAAATCTAAAAAAAATCAACTTTCCCACTAGAAAAAACTACATTTTTTAGAAACAATGAAAGCAACAGTTTATAGATTCTATAATATACATATATACACACACACATATATATATATATATAAACTAAAAAAAGTGCAGATAAAATTTGACAAAAGGCAGTGGAATACCTCGCACGAATTCCAAGATAAACGTTAGGGCGATAAGTTCCCCAATACAAGCTCTCCTTGTGATCACCTTGAAACTACAACAATTGATTCATCCAAATCTCAGTAACACACACAACATCATACACACACACACACACACATATATATTATATGAGTTCATTCAAATTGTAGATGAAAGTTTCACCTGAGGAAGATCCATGATCTTTGGGGCAGGGAATGGGGTCACGACCCTGGGTTTCTGAGGATGTTCAACGGCAATTAGAAGTCGATGAATCATGAAAAGGACAATCAAGAACGCGATGATAGCAAACCCTAGAAGAACTTTGAGATCAACATTTAAGAGGCGAATGAGACTGTGGTCTCTGCTTCTGTGCTTTCGGAGTTTGGGATTGCGGAGAGGGGTTCGATCGTCGTCGGCGTCTGTATTTGATTCTGCTTCTCGCACCTCGTCGCCCACTTCCAGCCATTTTCAGATCAGTGAGCACTGAGGAGAGAGAGTAGAGAGAGAGAGAGAGAGAGAGAAGAAGATGAAGATGGAAATGTGCCGTGGACTTTGGCTGGGCGAGTATGGACCCTTGTCTGGCCCAAGTTTAGGCCCAATTAGTAATGACGCTCAATTAGCAAATATTGGCCCACTTTGAGGCCCATTGTTTAATTGAAGCCCAATTTGACAAACTTTGCTGTCCAACTGGCCCAGGCAAACTTGGAAAAAACCGGAGCACAAGCAATAATCAATATTTCTAAAACTAGTAATTAGGGTCGAAAATGAACCAAGTAATAGGTTGTTTAATTTTGATTTGATAATTTAACGAGTTTAAAATTATATTTAAATTTGTTTTTTTTATATAACAAATTGATTTTGAATGAGTTTTTAACAAGTTGTACACAAGTTGAGTTTAAATAACTTTATTTTGGGAATATAGAAAAAAAGCCATCATATTGATTTATTGGGGTTATATCACCTCTACTTTTTTGTACTTTTCTTAAAAAAAAAGCCAATAAATAGCTTTGTTAGCTTTTTTCCTACTTCCCAAAAGTCAAGTAGTAGAACTTAACAAGTTTAAAATTATGTTTATGTTTGATTTATTTACATAATAAGTTAATCTCGAATGATGAGTTTTTAACTTGATTTATTTAACGGCCATACTGATGGGTCGTTGAACACACCAAAAATAATCACTAAACTATACCAAATTCTTTTAGAATAATGGCAAGTCCAGGTATCGATCCACAGGAACAATTGTGAAATTAAACTAATTTAATTGTTAAATTCCTAAATTAATTTTGATAAAAAGATTGATTGTTCATAACCTAATTAAATAACAAATAAATTAAACTAAGAAATTAAATTATCAATAATAATTGAAATTGGATTTACTGAATTGGGGAAAAATCCTAGGGTAGAGAATTCACCACTAACCACATAATTAGGGTTTCCAATTGAAATCAATTATGCTATGGTTTGAACGGATTAATGTTTCGCAACTACAAGCTCGAAACATTTGACAAGAAGATCATCACATTCAATGTACAAGGACGAACCATCTTAAGTAATACGAATCGTTCACTCTAAACTAAGGTAGTGATACGACTCGTTCCTCGTAGTATGGTTCGTCTCATACCTTGAATGTGAAAGAATAGAAAATACATGTATGGATAATATTCAACAATCACAGAAAGTCAAATATTCGAAGAGATAATGAAAAATATATAAAAGAAACTTCTAAATCACCATACAAATGTTCAAACCTTTACATAATTAAAAATCAAAAAGAAAACAAAATAATTACATGGCTAGGGTTTCATCAAAACCCTAGAAAAGAAGACTAGTCACTCATGGAGGAGTGGAAGGAGGTAGATGGAGAAGAAACCACCATTGGAGACATCCTTGAAGCTTTTGTTTCCCTCTCTTTCTCAAACCCTAGCCTCTCTCTTTAGGTCAAAACAATTTCAGACCCCTAGAAAAGCCTTTTCCTTTTCTTTTTATACTTCTACTCACTTCCAAACAGGTTTAAAACATCGGTTTGACTTTTCCAGAAAAAGTCAACTCTGTCCAAATTTTGTCTTTTTGCCCATTTTATGCTCCGACGATGTACAACCTGATTGACATTCAACACACATAAAGTATACAGTTTGACCAGCAAGTGAAGTTAAGAGATTCTAATTAACGGCCTCAATGATGTACAATTCGGCCTTAATCACATCCCCCAACTTACAACTTACTAGTCCTCAAGCAAGTAAAATTAAATTAAATTAAACAAAATCTATCTATTTCCTCTTTCGTGGGAAAAACGGTTACATTTAGCATATGCAACAAGCCTTTAAACCACAAGGTTACCTCAAGTGGACGAGTAAAATCTCATGAGGGTTTCCAGAAATGATACCCACAAACATTAATATATTCATATATACTCAACAACAAATGACTACACTACTCCACTTAACAATCAACTTATGTGCCACTACAGTGTGATATTGAGACATTATGAGTCATTAAAGGCACAGTGGACAAGCATGAAGGAACCTATTGAGTCAAAACCACAATTCAGTTAATACAAAAGTAAAGTCCCCTGTACTTGTGCATGCTAGTAAACAAGTCATGAGTACCCTTGGTGTAAAGTGCAATCTCCACATTAGTTAACTATCCACTATAATAGCCCAGTATAACTCATAATAACACCCAACATATACAGAAAAACTAACATGTTGCAGCCAAGATTCTCAAAAGTAGTTTTTTTTTTTTTTTTTAAATGACTGTGCAATGTCTTGATCCATTAAACTTTATAATCAACCCATGTAACAAGCATTGGGCCAATGACTCCGAAACCAGACGGTTTTAGGGCACTAGGTGTAAAGACACCCCTACGGGCTTAATAACTCAAGTTGAAAAGGCTACAAATCCGAACAAATCATTCTTCTTATTTTTCCTTAACTGTGCAATGTCCAAGTCCCTTAAGCTTTCTAATCAACCCATGTAGCAAGTTTTGGGCCAATGACTCCAAAACCAAACGGTTTTAGGGTATTAGGTATAGAGACACCCCTACGGGCTTAATAACTCGAATTAAAAAGGCTACGAACCCAAACAAGTCAAGTTTTTTTTTTTAAAGAATCTTGGCTCCTCATTTATTCTTTTCTGCAACTCTAGCTATTATCAATGATGTACACCAGGGATTATAATAAAAAGATCACCGCTATGATAGTGTGTTCATGTGAATTAAGGTATACTCATGACAAGTGTACTAAAACCACAAACACAGACAACTCTCCTCGCGCAAACATCGCATGCAAGTATCTACCCAATAAACCATTTTCATACAAGTCTACTATGATCTCCAATTAACATATGCAAATATCATCACCCTACTAGCAAAAAGTCACATCAAGTGAAGTAATGCAATCAAGTGAAACAGGTATAAGTATGAATTATGAACCAAATAGAAATGCACAAAAGAAAATATAACCCTCATCCCCCAACTTGAATATGGCATTGTCCTCAATGGAAAAGTAAAGAGAAATGAGAGAATATTACCAGAATTGTAGGTGCACATCCAGGTAGGCAGAGAGTAACATATACACACTTCACATATTTTTATTTTTTTTTTAAGAAAAGAAAGAATTAAATAAATGAATAAAAATGACATTAAATTAAATTAACTAAATTATAAAATAAACTAAACTAAACTAAACTAAACTAACCTATAAAATAACTAAACTACAAAAGAGACTAAAGTATAGAATAAAATAAACTAAACTAAACATTATTTTTTTTTTAATTAATAGAAGAGAAGAAAATAAAATAAAATAAAATAAAATAAAAACTAAACTACTTAATAATGAAATGAACAATTACATCATAGAATAGAAAATAAATAAATAAAAATAACATCACTAACTAAACAAATAAAATTAAAAATAAAAATAAAATAATCCACAAACTAATGAGAATCAGTAACAAAATAATTTAAACTAAACAAATATAGCAAATTAAAAAAAAAAAAAAAAAAAAAAAAAAAAAAAAACTAAACTAGGATTATTGTTAGCACCATGATATCTCGAATTTTTTTAAAAAAAATAGAAAATAGAAAAATATAAATAAATAAATAAATAAATAAATAAATAATTCGATTTTTTTTAATATATAAATAAAATTATAAATAAAATAATTGTATATTTATTTATTTATATTTAAAATTTATTTATGTATTTATTTACTTAAATAAATTAAAAATGAAATTAAAATAAAATAATAATAAAAATAAAACTACAACAAAACAAAACATTTTTATTATTATTATTTTTTTAGAAAAGTTGCCCCGTACTTGGCGGCACCTGTTTTAATAGCAGTGGGCAGACTTCCAATCTCACAAATGTCCCGCACGTGCGGGGCCCACGCCGCACGTGCGGCGATTTGAACACCCCTCGCGCGATTTTTTTTTTTTTTTGGAAATATCGGCGTCCCGCACGTGCGGGGCCCAAGCTGCACGTGCGGCTTGGTTCATACACCACCGCCCGCACCTGCTTTTAAAGCAGGGGGCAAATGTTCAAAGTCACAAATTTTTTTATTTATTTATTTATTTTTTAATATTTTAAATTTGTATTTGTTTACAATTGAACATGTATAACAACAACAACAAAAAAATTTAAATTTTTTTTATAAATTGAACAAGTATAATTTTTTTTTTTTTTATACACAGAAAATAAACATGAAAGCATGTTTTTTTTTTTTTTAACTAACTCTCAGCACCTAACAAAAGGCACCAGAGTTATGGCATAAAGTTGCCACTTCAGAATCCCCCAGGTAATAAAACCCAGCGTAGTTTATAGCTTTCGGGCTAGTACAACCCAAATATACTTAACTATTTCTACCTTCAATTGACATCCAAAATAAATATAGCACATAAGAACATAATGGAATGCCCACTAAAGGTATAATCTTTACGCGAAAACCACGGGTACTACTTTTCTCCCTAACTGTGTTTGTAACTTTCCCTATTCTCCAACAAGGTATGTAATAACCCTCATCACTGATCACCGATTAGTTATCGATTACTGCTAAACTGAGAATGATTATCATTGATAATTGAACTGATTAGAATACTGGACGGACTGATTGAGATCTGAAACTGAATCGATTGACTGTATCTGTTTAAGTGCATGTTTATCTGTTTGACTGTTTAATTATCTGTTCAGTTTTTATGTTTAAACTGTTAATTGAAAGCCTTATCGGCGGCCGAATCCAAAATTGATTGATGTTCCATGATCAGTAGAAATAATGTGATTTTATGGTATACTTGATTGAAAATCGATTAGGTGTGATTAACTTAAATTAAAATAAGCCAATTACAAGAAGTGACCTTAATTACAACTTTACCCCTTAGTGGACAAATCTATACTTGTTTAATCACTTGTGTACATCACTTGAGCTTTATTTCAACACATCTCATCAGCCTATTTTGAGTGCATAGCCGAACTAGAGAGAGAGAAAGTAAGAGAGTTGAATTATTCTTGCAAATTGCTTGGTGATCTTAAGGAAATTAAAGTGTAGATTGTCAATTGAGCCTCCATACCTCTAATTCAAGACTTAGGTAAGGAAATTCATCTTCTTCTTTGTGCCTTGGAGTTGATTCTTGCATGTTTCATGCTAATTTGAAGAATTGAGCCTAGGAATGGTTGAAAGTGTTGCATTGAAGCTTAATTGTTGCATGCATGGCTATATCCTTGCATTTTGAGGTTGATTACATTGAATTTGGCACATGCATGTCCATAATTTTGAAATGGTTCATGTGTTCAACTTGTTTTTGGAACAATTGGTTAACTAGAGCATCAAATTGAAGCTTTGAAATGATTTGAATTCATGCATGTCATATTTGGAGCATGTTCATGGAATTGGTTTGATATTTGGATTTAATTGACTCACCCTTGGGCTTTAAATTCACAAATTGAGCTTTGAAACTTGTTATATATTGAGTTTGGATGTGTTTTCTAGAAATTGGGCCCAAGAGGTTGAGTTTAGAGCTGTAGAATGCTTGGTTTGAGCTTGGGAGGCAAATCTGGAAATTCCAGAATTTGGCTTCTACGCTCGAGCGAAGGATTCTACGCTCGAGCGACCACTGTTTACTCTGAGCTACGCTCGAGCGACGGAATGGTGGCTCGAGCGTAAATTGCAAGCTCTCAGAATCTTGGTGCGCGCAGGCGTACGCTCGAGCGGAGGGACCTACGCTCGAGCGAAGAGTTATGTCTCACGCTCGAGCGAGCATCGAGCATAAATTCTGAGCATCCAGTATTTTTACTGTAGCACATGGTCCGCTCGAGCGACGGAATTCACGCTCGAGCAGAGCTCCTTTGTCTGCATGTCCGCTCGAGCGAAGGAACCCTCGCTCGAGCGAGACCCTTATTTTCAGCAAATTTTGTAAAGTATTCAACAGGGCATCTTTGCATCCTCTTTCCATCCTAGGCATTCCTAGGGCATATTTAAGGCATCTTAAAGAGGATATGGATGTAGAACACACCAAGGCAAATTTAGGGACTAAGTTATTATCTTTCCCCAACTTTGAAACTTAGTGTGTGTTCAATCTGTTAACTGTATAGGGTTGGCTTTCCGAAGAGACGCTCTAGTTCATTGTAGCCCAGAACTCTGTGAGTAACAATTGTGTAAAGATATATTCAAAATGATTATCTTCTGAATACTGAACTGAACTGTTTACTGAACTGATATTGTTTACTGAATGAATGTATGTCCTATATTCTAAACTGTACTGTGGCATCCTTAGCACCTACTGTTTACTGTTACTGTTACAGAGATCTCTGTCGGTTTCCCTCGTGGAACCACTACTGTTTACTGATTGATGGCCATCATTACTGTTCGGTCTTTAAGACCTACTGCTTACCGTACTGTTATGCTAATGGATGTACCACATATGACTAAATGTACTGAACAACTGAAATACTGATTGAAATGAACTGTTTTCACTACTATAAGGACATTCATTCTAAACCCCTTTACGCTTTATGTTATTCACTGGGCTTTAGCACACTGCTCATATATATATGTAGGTGTACAGGCACCGGACCAAAGCTAGAGGTGTCGGGGTAAGCTCCAGTTTTGTCAAGCCAACCAATGTGCCTCACTGCGAGGTTTCGAACCTGCCAAGCTATGGCTTAGGGGTGTTTTTATTTCCCCGTATGTCTTTGTACCGTTTTGTAACACTGTATAGACTGAACGTTTTGCACTGTACTGTTTATCGGGGATTGAGCCCCTGTATCTGACTGGTTGAATATGATATGCATACTGTTTCGTACTGTTCTGTATAAATGTATGAAAAATCTTTTTAGCATACAGACTGTCACAGCTCATTGGACATTGTTTATTTACTGTATTGGCTTCCGCCAAGCCCCTGTACTCTGTTTTACTGTATTACCGTTAAGTAGGCCTTCGGTAATCTAGGATTACTAGCCGGTTACGGTGCTAAACCCATAGGAGCGGGTTTGGGTCATGACAGGGTGACAGACTAGGTTGATTCGGTATCCAGAATCGAGGCGCATAAAAGCTACCTCAACCTATGGGGCTGCCATACAGAGTTCAAGCCGAGGTAGTTTTGAAGCAATCTCCACACCCCTGGGTATTTAAACCAGACTCTAGTCTTGGAAATCCCAAACCTTTGTGTTCTAGGCTTTGCCATTCGAACTCTAGTTTCCACCGTCTCAGTTGGTCTCCTAGGAACTCACTACAAACACGGTTAGGTGGCTATACCAGACCGTCAGATGCCGTTCGGGCACGGCTAACACCAAAGGAATTACACCTTTAGAGGATTTAAAGTCTCCTAGACGCAAATAAAGCATAACGAAAACAAAGAAAAACAAAATAGCATAGAAGGGAAAGAAAAGAAAACAATAAATTAATCTATCAATCATAGTAAAATGGGTCCATCAAAGCAATGGACTCAATCATATCCCCATTCCTAATCCCCTCTATATATGGTTTCAATCTTTAGCCATTCACTTTGAAAGTGTGGCCAATCTTTGGATCTCGCACCTCAACGGCGCCATGAATGAATGCCTCAACAACTACAAAGGAGCCATCCCATCTTGATCTTAACTTGCCCGGAAAGAGTCTCAATTTTGAATTAAAAAGCCACACTTTTTGGTTGGGTTCAAAGGATTTCCTGTTAATGTGCTTGTCATGGAATTCTTTAGTCCGAGCTTTAAAAACTCTCGAACTCTCATATGCATCACTCCGGATTTCCTCCAACTCATTGAGTTGCAATTTCCGGTTGAGCCCAGCTGCGGCCATATCGAAGTTAAACTTCTTTATGGCCCACAATGCTCGGTGCTCAAGTTCAACCGGGAGATGGCAAGCTTTGCCGAACACCGCTCTATATGGTGACATCCCAATAGGTGTCTTATAAGCAATGCGGTAAGCCCATAATGCATCAATTAACCGTTGTGACCAATCTTTCCTATCCGGTCTCACCGTTTTCTCAATTATGTGCTTTACTTCCCTATTTGAGACATCCACTTGGCCACTAGTTTGAGGGTGATATGGAGTGCCAACTTTATGAGTGATAGAGTATTTCTTAACTACCGACTCAAAGAACTGGTTACAAAAATGTGTACCCTGATCACTTATTATGGCTCTAGGAAACCCAAAACGACTAAAGATGTTTTCATGCAAAAACTTGATTACCACTCTATGATCGTTTGTTCGGGTAGCTATTGCCTCCACCCACTTAGACACGTAATCTACTGCCAAAAGAATGTACTCAAACCCGAATGACGACGGGAAAGGGCCCATAAAATCAATCTCCCATACATCAAATATTTCTACCACAATAATAGGGGACATTGGCATCATGTCACGCCGAGACATCGAACCCATTTGCTGACAGCGCAAACAAGTTCTACAAAATTGATAGGCATCTTTAAAAATTGTGGGCCAATAAAACCCACTCTATAAAATCTTGGCGGCCGTTTTATGCCCACTAAAATAACCGCCACATGCAGAAGAATGACAAAATGTAAGAATGCTATGCACCTCACTCTCCCGCACACACCGTCGGATCACTTGGTCGGAGCAATATTTAAACAACTTCGGATCCTCCCAAAAGTAATACTTAACCTGCGAAAAGAATCGATCTTTGTCTTGCTTAGACCAATTATGTGGAATTTGCACAATGGCCAAGTAATTCACAATATGTGCAAACCACGGGGGGCTCGCTTGTGACAGCTCAAAGAGTTGTTCGTTCGGAAACGAATCATGCAAAATAAGAGGGTCACTATTAGACTCAACAAGGATTCGGGAGAGATGATCCGCCACCACATTCTCGGATCCTTCCTTATCACGGATCTCTAAGTCAAATTCCTGAAGCAACAAAATCTATCTAATCAACCTAGGTTTGGTCTATTTCTTAGATAATAAATACTGCAAAGCGGCATGATCAGTGAAGACTATGACCTTGGAACCTAGGAGATAAGATCGAAATTTGTCTAAGGCAAAGACTACAGCTAGCAACTCTTTCTCAGTGGTAGTGTAATTCAATTGTGCATCCGAGAGAGTGCGACTAGCATAGTATATAGCAAATGGTGCCTTATTGACCCTTTGGCCTAACACAGCCCCGACAGTATAATCGGAGGCATCACACATGATTTCGAAGGGAAGCGACCAATCTGGTGATTTCATGATTGGGGCGGTGGTCAAGGCCATTCTTAGTGTTTCGAATGCCTTTAAGCATGCCTCATCAAAGACAAAAGGTGCGTCCTTAACTAGTAAACTACACAAAGGACGTGATATCTTACTAAAGTCTTTGATGAACCAACGGTAAAAACCTGCATGCCCTAAGAAAGACCTAATTTGACGCACGGAATTAGGTGGAGGAAGGCCTGCAATGAGGTCAACCTTAGCCTTGTCAACCTCTATACCTCGAGGGGACACAATGTGTCCCAACACTATACCATCACGAACCATAAAATGGCTCTTTTCCCAACTCAAGATTAGGTTTGCCTCAGTACATCATTCTAACACTCTAGTCAAGTTCCTAAGGCATTCCTCAAAAGACGGTCCAAATACCGAAAAGTTATCCATAAAAACCTCTAAGAATTTCTCAACCATGTCGGAGAAAATGGCCATCATACACCGTTGAAAGGTTGCCGGTGCATTACATAGCCCGAAGGGCATGCGCCTGTAAGCAAAAGTGCCAAAAGGGCATGTGAATGTGGTCTTTTCCTGGTCAGCGGGGTACACCGGGACTTGATTATACCCCGAATAGCCATCAAGAAAACAATAGAAACCCTGCCCCGCTAACCGCTCTAGGATTTGGTCAATGAAAGGTAAGGGAAAATGGTCATTCCTAGTCGAGGAATTTAGTCTCCTATAATCAATGCACACTCGCCACCCAGTAGTGGTTCGTGTGGGGACTAACTCTTTTCCCTCATTCTCAACAATAGTGATGCCCGATTTCTTGGGCACCACTTGCGTGGGACTCACCCACTTGCTATCTGAGATGGGGTATATGATACTCGCATCCAACAATTTCAATACCTCCTTTTTCACCACCTCTTTCATGTTAGGATTCAGTCTCCGTTGCATTTCGCGAGAAGGTTTGGTGTCCTCCTCTAGATGTATATAATGCATGTACACAGAAGGATCTATCCCTTTCAAATCAGTCACTGACCACCCTATAGCACTCCGATGTGCCACGAGAACACTCATTAACTGACTCTCCTGCTCCGCAGTTAAGTCAGATGCAATGTGTAGACACCCCATTTTTGACCGACCTTAAGACTCAGACGTCACCGATTGAGCGCTTGGTGATGTTGCATATTGTGCTCGTTCTGAGGTTGCGGAGTCCCGGCTGCGAGCCTTGCTTCCGGACTTCCAAACTCTTTTGTGCTTTTCCTCGGTTTGCGAACCAGGCTCTGTTTTCTCTGTTTCTCTTCCCGAAGGGAGGGAGAGGTCTCGTAGATCATCTCTCAATGGCCGTGGGCTACGTTTCGTGGTCATAGGCCATTTTTCCCATTTCGGAGCCCGGTTCCTGGTTTTCGGAGCCGTCAGGCCGTGTGCCTCGGTTCGGGACCGCTTAACCACCTCCGTTTGCCCCGGTTTTTGGCACTTATCTTATTTACTCCCTTTTGAGGGACACTGTGGTCCGAGAGACCAACTTCGTGGTTGAGCACCACTCCCGGTGCCTAACAGCCCACTTTCGGGGCCCCGAACTGCGTGTTTCGGCTCCCGAACCTTCATTCTACATTTTTGGGCTCCGACCCGAACTTGAGATAGTCATATTTTGAACTCCTTTTCATGTTTGATTAAGGATCTCTTGATGTTTGACATCTCCATCTATCACTTGCTTCTTTACCCCTCCATTTTCCCCTTTTCTTGCACGATAGTTTAGGCCTACTTTTATTTATTTTCGTGGCTTGATGTAAACTAGAAAGTGTCTTATTTTGAGTCCCTCTTCAACTTTGTTGAAGGGCTCTCGGCCATTTGGGACCCGCAGCTATCACTTGCCCCTTTAGCTCACCTTTTGGCCATTTTGGAGGGAATTTTGAATCCGAATTTCCCCCCCCTTTTTTCCCCCTCTTTTCCATCCCTTTTTGTCTATAAAACCAGAGCTCCAGCTGCATTTTTTCTGGGTTAGAAGACTTTGATTTGAGTCTCATATATACAATCTCTCTCTCTCTCTATATTTCAAGCACCAAAACCCTAAAAGTCCTACACCATTTCTTCACCATTTCTTCACCACCACCTAGCACCACCACCACCACTCCATTCCAGCGGCTTGTAGGACCTTCTCAGAGGCTAGAAGTGCTGTATTTTGGACCAAGAGGCTGCTAAAGTTTGGTTCTTCAAGGGTGAGTCTCGTTTTTTCCTTTTTTGCTTTTTTCTTGGTCTATATCTTAGCCCTTCTTGCTTATACATTTGAGCTCCGACCAAAACTTAAAGTAACATTTTTTTGAGCTCTATTTCATCTTTCATTCAGGGTCTCTCACTGTTTGAGACCCCCTTTTGGTACTTGCCTCTTTAGCCCTCTTTGTGCCATATTTTTGCATGATATTTTTAGCCTATGTGTAGTTTGTTTTGAGCTCTGATGTAAACTATGAATAGGCTTATTTTGAGCCCTTATTCAATATTGAAGAAGGGCTCATCCTTGTTTGGGACCTCCATGTGTCACTTGCCATTGAACCCCTCTTTGGTCCCCATTTTTGCATGATTTATTAGCCTATTGTGTCTCTGTTTTTCGACCCTGAGCAGAACTGAAAAGGGTCTTATTTTGACCCCCTCTCCATGTCTCATTAGGGTCTTTGGCTGTTTGATGCATATTTTGTATACTTCATGTTATAGCCCTCTTGGTGGCCTCATTTTGCATGAGATCTTTAGCATACTTGTATCTGTTTTTGGGGCTTGATATAAACTGAAAACAGTCATTTTTTTGGTCCCTCTTCAATGTTGTAGAAGGCGCCTTTCCTGTTTGGAGCCAGCATTTGTGACTTGCTTCATTACCTCCCTTGCGGAGCCATTTTTGCATGCTAATTTAGTCCCACTTGTGCTCACTGTTTGGCCATCATTTAAACTGTAAACATGCTTGTTTTGGGGCTGCCTTGCTTCTGTCTTTACACTTCATGTTCAAATTATGCATGCTTTGTATAGCTACAAGTCATTTCATGTGCTTAATCTTGCATTTCGGGATTGATTTCGTGCATCGGGTGCATTTTTGCCATGCTTCGGGGCTGTTTCGCATCTCATTTTGCTACTGAAATTTGCATGTTTGCATATCATCTCCCATGTCTTGCCATGTCTCGTTAGAGTGGCATTTCCGTGCCTTAGGGTCAGTCCTCGGTTTGCGTGCACGTGTGCACGTATCCCGAGTTGTCTCATTTTCATCATTATGGCCTCCTATGTGAGTGTGGCTGAGGTCCACTCATATTGGTGTAAGCCCATCTTGCATTGTGTATGCCATGTTTCAATGCGTTGTGCATGTTATGTTGTTAGCATTGTGTATGTCATGTAGTTGCATTGCATGTTTGCATGTTAGCTTGTATGCTTAGGTTGCATGTGCATTGTTGTGCATTGCCTCACCTCTTGATCAACCATGATTGAGGTTGGGTCCTTTGTATGTTTTGTGTGCATTTCATTTGACATTGAATTGCAAACTTGGCCTCTTAGGCCATCATGCATCGAAATGCACAATTGATGGCCCGGGGGTCGAGGGCTATGCCTCCTTGAGTCCAATACATGATAGGGAGCATAGCCATGCTTATATTTGCTTGAAATTCCATGCCATGCACTGTCTGTCCTCTGTTGCTGTCAAAACTATTTTCTGCAGGAAGATTTTGCCGACCGGCAACATACAATGCCGACCGGCCATTAGTGTGTGGCCGATAACTTCAACAGCAGCCGATGGCCGTTTACCAGGGCCGGTGGCCATCCCCCTCAGCCGATGGTATCCTACAGCGTGCATAGAAGACATCCCAAGACTTTTTCAATCTTTGGAGAAGTAGGGCAGTGTTAACAGAGGCAGTAGTGGCATGGTGCGGGTTTTCCGGGCAAGACGGACTGAAGCATGCATCATTCGCACATCCCGAGGTAGAGGCTGTGGCCACCTTTCTTTTTGCATTCATTTCGTTAATTAATTAGAAATTCTGTAATAATTAATTTGTTATTATTTTGGACTGTATATTCTTTTGGTCCCTCCGTGTGAGGGCGTATTTGTAATAAGTGTGCGTGAGTGTGTGCATGTCTTCCAACCCCACGTCTTTCTTCCCTTTTATTTACCTGCTTATGATGGTAGATTAGGGCATATTTATTTTAGCATACCTTATGCTATGCATGCGTGCATCCAGGCATTCGTTTACATGCACCAGGGCTCGGTACATCACGCTAACTACATTGTACTTCAATTCCAAATTGAATACGTGTTATTTGTAGCATTTCATATGCCATGTTTAGGATAGCCGAGCCTGTATAGATTACATCTTTGCTTGTGTTGCATTAGCCACTTGACATGAACTAGGAACATGCATGATTGCTAACTAGTTTCTGTTTTGGCTTGGAGTACTAGGTGAGTTTTTGTGCTTTAGCATATCGCATGCGTGTGAATGTTAATATGACAGTATGCTTACCATGCGGCTAAGTGCTTATGTGATATAACTGCTTGAATGCCTGTGGGTGGAGGTTGGATTGTTTGAGTTGGAAAAACTCGTTGAAATTCGTGTTTTAGCCTACTTGCGAGTAGCAAATTCCAAAGCGTTTTTCAAATAAACGGATATGCAATGCTTGTTTCCAAATTAGGCGATCTAGTCTATACTTGTTTGCTGTGCGCATAACATAGTAATTCTAGGCTAATAATCGGAATAAGAACGCACAATGTTTTCAAAAACAGATATCATGGTTAGTAGAGGCCGGTCTTTAACCGGGCGAGCGGGGGTGCTCACGAAGTGACCTTCCCCAATCGTACCCAAGTTCCCGAGCCGAGGCAACTTTGGTGACGACGGACACGTGGCCTTTGGCACCGAGTCAGGGTTTCCTAAATTTCCCAAAAATAAAATATTTAGGTGGCGACTCTGTATCTGGCAAAGCAGTCCATGTTTGGCACTTCTTTTCTAAAAATTTGTTTTCAAAATCGATTTGCCGGATTTGGACTCTTTGGTTCAAGATTAAGAACCGTGACATTTGAGTCTTTGAACTGTAGTGACCCCAATATGAACGGAACGGGACTTAACCCTCCCGGGGCGTTCGGGGGACGTCTACACAATGATAACTGGTAAAGTCTCCTGGGGCCAAAAAAATGCATACTTGAGTGTGGCCGGAAGTGGCTTCAACTCAAGTGTAGGTAGTGTGACCAAAGATGGTGTGGCAGGCTCTCTCGACAGAGGAGGAAGTGACTCAAACCGGGCTTTCCATGGAGGAAAATCCGGTGTAGCAAGACATTCACCTCCTCAACTGACCCATCTATATCAAAATTTTCAAACCCAAAATGAGCTAGACAAGCCTCTAAAGGGTCCTCTACAAGAATGGAGGGCAAAGCCTCCTCAACAATCTCATCCACAACATCCACTAATAAGCACTCCTCTCTCTTATGAGGTTGTTGTGATGCTTGGAAAACATTAAGTTTCACTTGCATGTTACCAAATGAAACTTCCATAACCCCGGTCCGACAATTAATTCATGCATTGGCCGTAGCCAAGAAAGGTCGACCCAAAATCACCAGGATTTGTTTCCTCGAACTGGCTACCGGTTCCATATCTAAAACCAAAAAGTCAACAGGGAAGTAGAACCTATCAACCTTAATTAGCACATCCTCAATCATGCCTCGTGGCACTTTGAGGGACCGGTCAGCCAACTGAAGAGTAACAGTAGTGGGCTTCAACTCGCCAAGCCCAAATTCCTCGTACACAGAGTACGGAAACAAATTAACACTAGCCCCTAAATCCAATAAGGCCCTATCAATGAAGTAGTCCCCTATAATGCATGCAATGGTTGGGGTACCTGGGTCCTTAAGCTTAGGAGGTGTGTCATTCAACAAGATGGAGCTTACTTGCTCCGTGAGTAGGACCTTTTGGGACACATGTGTCCTAGATTTACGCTTTTGCGTACAAAGATCCTTCAGAAATTTGGCATATGATGGTACTTGTTTAATTGCCTCCAACAGGGGGAGGTTGATTTTTACCTGTTTAAAGACCTCCATCATTGCCTCCATAGATGTCGCTTTCTTATTAAAAGGGGACGGTGTATCAAGGCACTAGGGAAAGGGTGCCTTAGGCACATATGGTGCCTTGGGCTCAAGTGAAGTACTAGGGACTAAATCATCCCTCTTAAGTGTTTCCCCCTCACCCTTGCTCTCACTAGGTGAACTAGCGTGGTCACCCTTCCTAACTCTAGTTGCATAAGACGCAACTGACTGAGGCTCTAACTTCCTACCACTTCTTAAAGCAACCACCGCCTGTACTTGCTCATATTGCTTTCCATTCCCACTCGAACTCCCTGCCCCGTATTGTCCTTTAGGGTTGGCCACAGTTTGACTTGGTAATTTTCCCTCCTCTCTCCGATTCATGTTGTTAGCCATTTGACCCAATTGGGTCTCTATCTTGGCAATAGAGTGAGTGTGGGAGTGAACTATCGGTGCTAACCCCTTAAGTTCTGAGAGAACTTCCAACACCTGAGTCTCAAAGACAGAGTTGCCCTGAGGAACAGGCGGGGGTTGTGGTTGTGGTTGCCGGTATGGTTGTGGGGGTCTATAAGGTTGCGGTGGTCGGTAAGATGATTGGTTGGCAAAATTATTGAAATTCTGCCTTGGTGGTGAAGGATTGTAAGAAGTGCCTTGTGAAGGGGGTCTCCATGAGAAATTAGGGTGATTTCTTCACCCCGGATTGTATGTGTCGGAGTATGGATCATTACCCGGGTTGGAGAATCCTTGAGCTGCATTCACATGCTCTTGGACTAACTCCGGAAATTGTGATGCCGAAGGGCACTCACTCAAGTCATGAGCAGGGCTCGCACAAATAACACATGCCTCGTGAAATTGAGGCTGATCTTGCTGGGTAGGGGCATGTCCCGTAGCTAATAATTGGTCCATCTTGCGGGACAATGCCTCTACTTGTTGGGCTAACTCTAGGTTTTGCCCGACCTCATAAATGCCCCTCTTTTCGGGGCTCCAACTACAGGTTGCCGGACTTGCCGGGCTGCGGAGCATGGTGAAGGGAATTATCACTTAAGTTCTCAAACAATTGTCATGCCTCGGCATCATTTTTAGACATAAATGTCCCACCACAGGACGAATCCACCATTTGGCGGTGTGGCTCAGTTAAGCCATAATAGAATGTTTGAACAAGTTGCCAATCAGGCACTTGGTGGTAGGGACACTGTTGGAGAAGGTCTCTAAGTCACGTCTCATGGAATTGCTCGCCATCCATTTGAGCAAAGTTTGTGATGGCTCGCCTAAGTTGGTGTAACAACCCTCATCGTTGATTACCGAAAAACTACTGATTACTGTTAAACTAAGACTGATTATGAGAAGTAATTGAATTGATTAAAATACTGGACTGATTGACTGAGATCTGAAACTGAATCAATTGACTGTATCTGTTTCATTGCATGTTTATCTGTTTGACTGTTTAATTATCTGTTCAGTTTTTATGTTTAAACTGTTAATTGAAGGCCTTATCGGCGGCCGAATCCAAAATTGATTGATGTTCCATGATTAGTAGAAATAATGTGATTTTATGGTGTATTTATCTGAAAATTTATTTGGTATGATTAAACTAGATTAAACTAGAGTAAAATATGTTAAATTGCATAGGTTGGCTTTAATTACAATCATGACATCTAGTGGCCACTATCTAAGACCACTTTTGAGTCTCATTACACCTAGATCAAACATTTGCTCAGCCCATTCCCCTTGTTCTTGCCGACCAAGAGGGTTAGAGTGAGAGAAAGTGAGTTCCTCCTTGATAATTGCTTGTGAACTTGGAGAATTTAGAAGACAATTGTGAATTTGAGCTCCTACACCTTATAATTCAAGACTTAGGTAAGGATGTCACCTTTTCATTGATGTATTTAAGATTGTTCATGCATGGTTCTTGAGCCTCTAGAGAGCTAAGTCATGTCTTAGTCTAATAATGTTGAATTGAAGCTCATATCATGCATGCATGTCTACATTGTTGCATTTTGAGGGTGATTACATGGGATTTGGTACATGCATGTTCATATTATTGTTAGAGTCCATGTTTTCATCTTGTCTTTGGAAGATTTGAGCTCATTAGAGCATGTTTTGAAGTTTTGAAATGGTTTAAATCCATGCATGTCATGTTTGTAGCATGTTCATGAAAATTGGGTTTGAAAACGAGTTTAATTAAAACACCCTTGGGCTTTGATTTCTCAAATTGACCTTTGTAACATGTTGTTCTATGAGTTTACTTATGTTTTCCAGAAAATTAGCCCAAGAGGATCGAAATTTTAGCATTTAAACTTGGTTTTTGGTTTGAAGGTGCAATCTGGGTTTTCCAGATTTTGCACTTACACTCGAGCGGGGGAAGTAGCGCTCGAGCGGGTCATTCTAGCTCCCAGTACTTTGCACTGTGTTACAGTCCGCTCGAGCGGGGTATTTGGCGCTCGAGCGGGACCTTGTGTCTTGCGCTCGAGCGGCCATCGAGCGCCCAATCAAACGTGATTTTTGAGCATCCAGTACTTTTTGGTCCGCTCGAGCGGTGGATTTTACGCTCGAGCGTAGACCTTTGTTGCGTGTCCGCTCGAGCGGGGAAACCTGCGCTCGAGCGGGACTCTGTTTTTCTGAAATTTTGAAAATGTTTTTTGAATACATTTTTGCGTCATCATCTCATCCTAGGCATTCTTAGGCCTAGTTTAAGACATCTTAATGAGGATATAGATATAGAACACACCGAGGCATATTAGGGATTAAGTTATTATCTTTCTCAAGTGTGTAGCTTAGTGTGTGTTCATTCTGTACTGTTTAGGGTTGGCATTTCGAGGAGACGCTCTAGCCTACTGTAGCCCAGAACTCTGTGATTAACAATTGTGTAAAGATATGTTCAAAATGGTTATCCTCTGAATACTAAACTGAATTGTTTACTGAACTAATATTGTTTACTGAATGAATGTATGTCCTATATTCTGAACTGTACTGTGGCATCCTTAGCACCTACTGTTTACTGTTACTGTTACAGAGATTTATGTCGGTTCCCTCGTTGAACCACTACTGTTTACTGATTGATGGCCATCATTATTGTTCGGTCTTTAAAACCTACTGTTTACTGCTATGCTAATGGATGTACCACATATGATTGAAAGACTGAAAGACTGAATTACTGATTTAATGAACTGTTTTCTTTACTGTAAGGACATTCATTCTAAACCCCTTTACGCTTTATGTTATTCACTGAGCTTTAGCTCACTGCTTATATATATATGTAGGTGCACAGGCACCGGACCAATGCTAGACGCGTCGGGGGTTAACTCCAGTTTTGTCAAGCCAACCAATGTGCCTCACTGCAAGGTTCCAAGCCTGTTCAAGCTTTGGCTTAGGGGTGTTTTTATTTCCCCGTCTGTCTCTGTACCGTTTTATATTACTGTGTAGACTATACTGTACTGTTTTAATAGGGAATTAAGTCCCTGTGTTGAATGACTATAAATATTGTGCATAAACTGTTCTGTACTGAATGTTTATACGTATAAAAAGTCTTTTTGCATACAGACCGTCACTGCTCATTGGACATTGTTTCATTACTGTATTGGCTTCCGCCATGCCCCTATACTCTGTATTATTGTATTACTGTTAAGTAGGCCTTCGGTAATCTAGGATTACTGGCCGGTTACGGTGCTAAACCCATAGAGGTGGGTTTAGGTCGTTACAGTTGGTTGGTTTTACCTATTGGAAAGTACTTCTCCAAGAACCGTTGCTGTAATTGGTCCCAAGTTGTGATTGAATTAGCAGGTAAAGAATTTAGCCAGTGTTTGGCTTTATCCTTTAACGATAATGGAAACAATCGCAACATTAAAGCCTCATTTGTGAAATTCTGGATCCTCACTGTCGAGCAAATTTCTAGAAATTCATTCAAATGCTTATAAGGGTCATCATGAGTTAGTCCATGGAATGATGGGAGCATTTGTATGGTGCTGGACTTAATCTCATAATGAGCAGCAGTGGTGTTGGGCAATTGGATGCATGATGGTGATGTATATGCAGTGGATGTAAAATAATCCTTAAGGGTCCGATTAGGCACATTCGGGATATTAGGATCTGCCATCTCTAATGGCTCAATGTATGGATATGAATACTCAAGCCTAGGAATACGGGCAGAAGCCTTAAGTCTCCTAAGGTTCCTTTCTAGTTCAAGGTCCAAACACCACAATTCAGGACGACAAGAACGACGCCCGAGCATACACTACCCACACACACACAATAAATTCGACTCGGTGCACTAAGTTACGAAAGCAGAATACTAAAAGAGAAATACTCACAGCGGTTTAACGAAAATGCTTTACTCGTCTTGCGGATGCTTGGCTTGTAGACGTTGTCTCCAACCCTCAATTGAGCTTTGACTTTCGTTTTAGCACTTTGGTGCTTTGCTTGTGAATGTTTGCTTCTGTTTACTCACTTTAGTGCTGCGGTTTCTTTTCTTTTTTTTTTAAGCTCGGCTGCGCTCCGCTTGCACTTCAATGATAGCTTCAATTTCAAACGCTCTGCACACTTAGCAACACCAAAAGCATAAAATCCTAAACTAAAAATTAAAATAAGAATGTAACTTTAAATTAACTAATTTTGCCAGAAGTCCCCGGCAACGACGCCAAAATTTGATGGGTCGTTGAACACACCAAAAATAATCACTAAACTATACCAAATTCTTTCAGAATAATGGCAAGTCTAGGTATCGATCCACATGGACAATTGTGAAATTAAACTAATTTAATTGTTAAATTCCTAAATTAATTTTGATAAAAAAATTGATTGTTCATAACCTAATTAAATAACAAATAAATTAAATTAAGGAATTAAATTATCAATAATAATTGAAATTGGATTTACTGAATTGGGGAAAAATCCTAGGGTAGAGAATTCACCACTAACCACATAATTAGGGTTTCCAATTGAAATCAATTATGCTATGGTTTGAACGGATTAATGTTTCGCAACTACAAGCTCGAAACATTTGACAAGAAGATCATTACATTCAATGTACGAGCACGGACCATCTTAAGTAATACGAATCGTTCACTCTAAACTAAGGTAGTGATACGACTCGTTCCTCGTAGTATGGTTTGTCTCATACCTTGAATGTGAAGGAATAGAAAACACATATATGGATAACATTCAACAATTACAGAAAGTCAAATATTCGAAGAGATAATGAAAAATATATAAAAATAAACTTCTAAATCACCATACAAATGTTCAAATCTTTACATAATTAAAATTCAAAAAGAAAACAAGATAATTACATGGCTAGGGTTTCATCAAAACCCTAGAAAAGAAGACTAGCCACTCATGGAGAAGTGGAAGGAGGTAGATGGAGAAGAAACCACCATTGAAGACATCCTTGAAGCTTTTGTTTCCCTCTCTTTCCCAAACTCTAGCATCTCTCTTTAGGTCAAAACAATTTCAAACCCCTAGAAAAGCCTTTTCCTTTTCTTTTTATACTTCTACTCACTTCCAAACAGGTTTAAAACATCGGTTTGACTTTTTCAGAAAAAGTCAACTCTGTCCAAATTTTGTCTTTTTGCCCATTTTATGCTCCGACGATGTACAACTTGATTGACATTCAACACACATAAAGTATACAGCTTGACCAGCAAGTGAAGTTAAGAGATTCTAATTAACGGCATCAATGATGTACAATTCGGCCTTAATCACATACCAGTAATAAAAATTCTACCAAATGATGCTTTTTATGGCATTGAAAATTTATAAGGAAAGAAAGAAAAAAGAAAAATATTATTGTTATTTTTCCATGTAAGCAAAAGTGTTTGTTAAATTTCACTTATCACTCGTTTTACCAAAATTTCTTTTGCCTCTGCCACTTTTAATAATTAATCTTTTATGGTTTAAATCAAGTTGCAATTAATGTCACATTTTCATTGTACATATGACCTTAATAAGTTAACAAAACTTATTATATGAGCCATAGGTATTAGCACCTTTATATTTTCATCAAAATTTCACTTCAATTCTTGCATCTATACCAAAATTTCACTTTGACATCTCCATTTTAAATTTGTGTTAGCTTCATTAATAGTAGATAAATAGAAAAATGACATCACAACTATCAAGTATAAAAAGATTAGTTGTCACAATTAAAGCCAGGTTTGGCAAGTCCCACAAAAATCAAAAAAGTCAAAAAGTTACACAAAAAGTAAAAAAGTCATTACTATTTAAAAATAAAAAATATTAAAAAAATATTTTATACATTTTTGTAATGCAAAAGTTTGAATTACACTGTCAGCCGTACTGCCCCAGCAGGAAGGCAGGTCATACACTTTTTGGGCAAAAAAAAAAAATTTACATATATAAAGCCACAAAGTTTGACGGTAATGTTAGGTCCTTGGAGGCACACTAAGGGTTCCGTTTTGATAATCCGAAGCGTTTAATATGTAGAACTCGTTGAGTATTATATGTCTGTAACAAATCACGTTGATCGAATGTCGTTAATTATATGATCAAATCAGTTTAGTATAAACAAAACGGATGGTGTGATAGTTAACTGTTGAAAAAAAACTAATCCGATCACATAGTTATCAATATCCGATCAACATGATTTTTACATGCATATAATACTTGACGAGTTGTACATATTAAATGATTTAAATTATTAAAATGGGACCTATGGTAGCCCCCACGGACCGACCATCACTGTCCAAACACTTTACCTCGAATGAAGCAATAATTTGCTATGTAAGACACGCTACCCCAGCAGGACCGCCGTACAACCTACTCAACTTTCTTTCTCTATGCACTTTTATATAAACAAGCTCCTCGTGCATAGTTCGCCTAATTTAGTTCCACCATTCATGATTTTAAATTCTCCTCCAGTGCCTATGATAAAGTTTTAAATTCTCCTCCAACGCCTATGATAGTCTAAAATTTTTCATTAAAACTTAAGACCTCATTTGACGACTATCACTTTTTAAGTTAAAACTTAAAAAAATTAGTAAGATCTAACTAAAATAAATTAAAAAATTAAAATATCTCTATTTGGTTCAAATCACATCCTTATTTAAATCACATCGCCTCATTATCACTCCACTTCAAATCAAACCAATACCCAATTCATACTTCATAATCCAAAAAATATATCTCATATCAATCTTATTGTTTGGAGTGTCCTAAATAAATACACTTTTTGCCTTTTTAAACTAAAAAATTAACGGAAAAAAATATAGATGTTTGAGTTAACTTTTTGACTTTTTATAAAAAAATGTGTAATAAAAAATTATAAAAATTAATTTATAAGAAAAAATTAAGATTGAGAATTATACAGTCGTAATTGTTGACTTTTGGTGAATAGTATTAACTTTTAACTTTTTGAGTAACTTTTTAACTTTTTGACTTTTTCATACTACCCAAACTTGCCTAAGAAGCTAACAATTTACACAAAATCAAAAATTTTCTTCACTATTTTTACTCATCTTTTTATGACAAATTTAAAAATATTCTAAATATACTAATTTTTTTATATCATGTTTTAACCAAAAAAATCAAAAACATTAACAAAAAAAAATCTGCTCCTAAGCGAGAAATATAAGTTAATTTAAATGGCTCTTAATTTAATTGAGTTCTAAATTTTTCATAAAAATATATAAAATAAAAAAAACAGTAAACTTTCCGACTTTTTACCAAAATATGTTTAAAAAAAAAAAAATTGGAGTAATGGGACACAAAAAAGATCAAATAAATAAATAAAAAGTATAAGCACACCCCAAACAAAGCTCATATACAGTGTTATTATCCCAAAATGGGCTTTCTAGAAAGATGTAGAACCATGCCAGACATAACCATTACACAGTGCAAAACTTTGAATAAACTATGATGAATAGAAAAGCTTCATCGTACATCGAGATTATGACAAATCAAACTTGAGATTATTATAAAGTAAACTTCGCTTTGATATCAAAGATTGTAGATCTATTAAACCCTAGGGCCTCCGATCAACGCCATTTCAACAACAATCAAAGCGTCCGACACCGATCTGCCAAAAATAAAAGAAAAACACAACAAAACAAAACAAAACAGTTATAAAAAAAATATCAGAGATCTGTACTGTAAAGATCTGGTCATGTAGATGATTGTAAAAGGAGGGAGGAGGAGAGGGAGGAGCAATCGGAATCCAATGGCATGGGCGGAGTCGGAAAGAGTATCAATCAATCGATCATCGAGAGAACTCTCTCTTACCGCCTCGCCCATACCGCAAGATTCCGAGAGCTCTTTTGCTCCCTTTCCGCTTTCTCCAACTGAGAAGAGCCAACAACGCCATTAGAGGCAGATTGAAGGTTTCGTTGTTTGGGTGTTGGTATTTATAGGCCAACTCATCTTTTAACCCTACCCCTTCTCTCACCGTCGGATTTAAATGTTGCATCCTCACCGTTGGTTTTTTTTTCTTTTTTCTTTACTTTCTGAGTTTCTTAGTTACCAAGCAACTATCACTCTTTTTTTGAAATTTATATTTTATTAATAGACAAAAACAGATATATCAAAAGTGATTGTTTTCATTTTTAGTGGTTATTTTATTTGAGTTATAATTATCTTATTTGTGTCGTATTACCTTTCTATTATATTATTTCAAATTTAATTCATTTTTCACGTTTTTTCGTAAAAAGTTAAAAAGTATACTAATCTAAGGAGTTGTTTCGGATGTCCTAAATAGGTGCACTTTTTGTCTTTTTTGATTAAAAAGTTGAGGAAAAAATATTGATGTTTTGGTTAACTTTTTAATTTTTTATGAAAAAATATGTATTAAAAAATTATCTAAATTTGTGTGTATGAAAAGTTTTGACAGTGTAGGCTGTACAGTGGCAGCAAGATTTGCAGAGCAGTGTAATAGGAAATGGTTGCCTCCTTTTCGGGCAACCATCTAGACGGTGCTCTTTGGCCAGTAGGAGCCCACCACAGGTCCCATTTTGTTAATCGGAACCGTTCAATGTGTACAACTCGTCGAGTATTATATATTTGTAAAAAATCATGTTGATCGGATATCTATAACTATCTGATCGAATTAGTTTTTTTGTCAACCGTTATCTAAAACACCATCTATTTTTTTATACAAAACTGATTTGATCATGTTATTAGCGATATCCGATCAACATGATTTTTACAGGCATATAGTATTGGACGAGTTCTACACATTAACGATTCGGATTATCAAAACGGGACCCGTGGTGGGCCCCCACAGGCCCAACATTACCGTCCAACTTAGCGAACATATATATGTAATTTTTTTTTTTATTCATTTCACGGTACTTTCCCATCAATGCAGTACCTTTCACAATGTAAAGTTAGTTTGTATTAAATTATTATGTATATTAATTTTTTTATATTTTTAATTTGTGAATAGTGATGATTTTTTTTTTTTTGTAATTTTTTGACTTTTTAAATTTTTTCTAACATCCCAAATCAGGTTTAACACTTCCCAAACAACCCGTTAGAAGGAATTACAACCAACAACCATACCCTCACAATATACTGCAACCACCAACTAATAGCCATAACTATAACATGGAAAATGTTTTTTTCCCCGAATTTGAGCCCCCCCGAATCCCCCGAATCAGATAGAAGAGAAGAGAGGGGAAGAGATGACAGCCCCTCCGCCCACTGTCGCCTCCGCCCGATCGTCGCCCCGCCGTCGCCTCGTCGCAGCTCGTCGCAGACCCGCCGCCGCCTCCGCCTCTGCCTCGCAGCCCCCGCCTCCGCCCCGCATCCGCCTCCAGCCCGATTTTGTTGGTCCCACCAGTCCACTTCTTCTTCTTCTTCTTCTTCCTCCTTCTCCCTTCTCTTCTTCTGATTTTCTTTTTCTGAAAAAAAAAAAAAATCAAAAACAACGAAAACGACATCGTTTTTTAATTCGGGGGGGATTCGGGGGGCTCAAATTCGAGCTACCAATCACTTCTCCTATAACATACTACGACCAATAACAATAGAGACAAACTCAAACCTCCATGGAGGAGGAAAAAAAACCTCCATAAAAGATGGCAAAATAATAAAACAAAATACAAAAAACACTAAAAAATATTAGAAGATGAGATTTGCACAATCCGTAGCATAGGATCGACAAGCAATTTCGGCGTTTGGCCTTGGATTTGTAGCACACAAAGACGATGGAAGCTTGAATGGTAGAAAGCCTCAAATCGAAGGGCAAAAGACCAAGTGAAAAAAATAAATCACCCACGTAAATCGAAAGAAAAGGGAAGAAAGATGAGGATCAGAAAACTATGTTCACATTGGTATGAATTTAGTTTTTTAAAGGCTAGCTGTATGTTAATTGTAAACTGTGAACATTCATCTTGTATTTTTGTATGAATTTTATTTTTTTGAAGGTCAGTTGTATATTTGTTGTTTGTTGTAATTACTATACTTGTTAGTTAAACAATTATTTTGTGTTACCATTGAACAATCGAAATAATCGATTCTCATTTTTTTCAATTTTATTTTATATTTTCATGTTACAGTATGAATGTTCACATTAGTATGAGTTTAGTTTTTTTAATGGTAGTTGTATTTTAATTGTAAATTGTAAACATTCATGTTGTATTTTGGTATGAGTTTTACTTTTTTGAAAGTTAGTTGTATGTTCGTTATTTATTGTGAACCTTCACATTGTACTTTAGTATATATTTTATTTTTTTGAAAATTAGTTATATATTTGTTATTTATTGTGAACATTTATATTATATTTTGATTTTTATTTAAATTTTTTGCTACATTATTTAAAAAAATTTACATTATAAAAAGTGTGAAAGGAGGATATTTATTAGTTTCCATAATTTTAAAAGAGTAAGATTTTAAATATGATATTTATTAACTTCTATGACTTTCTCCTAATATATAATATTTAATTCAAATAAGGTAAGTATTTAAACTAGATTGATTTTCTCCAAAATATAGATTTAGTTTCTATTTTTTGTGCTAAATTTAAAGTTGAAATATTTGGTCTTTTGGATAGTTGTAGGAGTAACTAAGGTTATTATGAATTAACTTGGACCAACTGGTATATAATTATTAGAAAAAGAATTTAAAAATATCCCTATTGATTATGTTATAGTATTAATAAAATAGAAAGAAAAAACAATTTAGGAAGAGCCAGTGGTATAACTACTTTTGTATTTAAAATTCAAAATTCTTAGAAAAAATGAATTAGGACTTTCAACCTTAAAGAGACTATAACATTTTTACTTATATTACATAACTAGTATGACCAATATTTTTAAAATAAAAAATTAATTTTGAGTCTTAATACTTTATGTGTTAAAAATTTTACACCATGTTTAGAAACTTATGAGAGAAAATAGAAGAAATGATTACTTAAATTACAAGAGAAAAGAAAAGAAAATAAATGATTGTGATTTCTCTCATTTTTGTTTAGATAAGGAAGAAATAAAAGAAAATAAATAATTGTGATTTATCTCATTCTTGTTTGGTTAGATTTCATTAAGAGAAAAAAAAAAATTTATTTTATGTTATATTACCAAAATAACCTTTTTATATGTTCAATCATTTTATTTCTTTTATTTTTATAGGGACAAAATTGGTATTATAAAAATAATGGTTTCTTTTATCTCTCAATCTCTTCACTTTTGGGAATATTGAAAATGAGTCTTATAAGGGAAATGAGTTTCTCTCCATTTCTTCCCATTTCTCTCCACTTAGGTTATCCAAACAAGTAAGAGAAATACATATCTCTCAATTTATTTTATTTTCTCTCCAAATCACTCAATTCAAACATAGCGTTAATAATTGAAAGTCAAATACAAAAAGGTTTGCTAATGACTGATATATAAAATAGGCTCATAAAAACAATTTCTTAAAAAAAAAAAATTTAAAAGAAAGTTTATTCTTAACCTAAAATCAAATCATCATTTATGTTAATCAAATTTATCAAAAAACATGAATTCCACTTCCATTAAAATATTTTTTTTTGAAAAATAGGCTCATAAAAACAATTTCTTTAAAAAAAGAAAGTTTATTCTTAACCTAAAATCAAATCATCATTTATGTTAATTAAATTTATCAAAAAACATGAATTCCACTTCAATCAAAATATTTTTTTTTGAAAAATAAAAAATCAAAACAACGGAAAATTCTATAATATACAAATTTTGACTTAGTTATCATTCATGGTGTACTATTTTAATTATTGATTGAAAAGGTTTTTGCTAATTTCTTATGTTTTTTGTTATGCCTAAAGTGGTGCATTAAGTTTTTAATTATGCTTCAAGTGATATTTGATTATAATTTATTATAATACTTTTATATGACAATATTTAAGTATTTTATTATACAAAAAAGTGTTTAAGGTGGGTTAACTCAAAGGTATGATTTATGTTTATATCAGTAAGATCATAAAAGTTATTCACATTCATATATAAAAAAATTACAAATTCAAATCATAAACAATGTCTTCATAGGGAATCAGGCACAAAATCTCTATAACCTTAATAATTTTAGTTCTCAAGGGAGTTCTGATTAATTATTTGACACTTCATAATAACGGCAAATTTTTTTATTACAGTCAAATTATTTTTGCATATCATTTTTGGCAAAGCTCATGAAGGTGCATTATTAGTAATACTACAAATACAAAATTTTTATTTAAAAAATATTTAAGAAACATTAATAGGTGCATTAAATATACACAATAATTTTCGATGAATCATTATTATTTAAAACAATACTCTACACTATTTATCACTTGGTATTTGTCAATTTATTTTCTAAAAACTTAACAAAGAAATTGAGTTCCATTATTTTAATAAATCAATATCAAATTGTACGCTACACGTGTATATAAATCATTTCTAAAAATATGATGTCTGACATAAAATCACAATGGAGTTAATTTTAATTAATGTAGTGATATTTATATTATAATGTGTGTTATAAAAAAATAATATCCAGTGTGTTTAGTTTGAGTTTTTTGAATTCAGTTTTTTGAAAATTTTGTTTTTTGTTTTTTGTATTTTGTTTTTTGTTTTTTGTGTTTTTTTCTTTTTAGTAAATATTTTTAAAATTTTAAGCATTTTTTTTTACTTTTTTAGATGCACCTTATTTAGATATATCTAAAAAGTAAAATATGTGTGCAAAAATATTTCAAAACATTAATAAATACCCAAAAATACGAAAAATATACTGAATTTTCTTTTTTTTATTATTTATTTTTGGTATTTAGTTAATTTTTTAATGATTTTTTTCACGAAAATTATCCTTTTTTAAGTGTATTTATGTTAAGTGTGCCTAAAAATTTTAAAAAATTATTTAAAATATTAAAAAATTCATTAAAAACAAAAAAAAATACGAAAAATAAAAAAATAAAATTTTCTGAAAAGTGTTTTTAGAAAACTCAAACCAAAATTTTAATTTAAAATAAAATTTAAATTTAAATTATTTATTTTAATAATCTTAGTCTTATCATTCTATAAAAGTGTTAGCTGAATGCTTACATATATAATATAATAAATCTAGTTAAATTCTTTGTTTATTTTGATAATTTTAGTTATATTGTGATATAAAAGTGTAATTATCATATAATGATTTTATAAGATATATATTAAATTATCAAATAGTTAAATTATAAAGAAAAATAGTAATATAAAACAAAAAGTGATTCTAATTATTTATTTTTACATTTATGTGGAAAATAAAAATATGTAGAAATATAACTACACTGAAATTATTTAAAATATTAAATATAAATATATTGTAATTGGATTAATAAGAAAATACATAAACTAAATATGTAGAGTATTATTTTTTCTTTAATATTATTTTTGAATTATTCATATATATTGTATATAGGTATATAAATTTTAAATTAAATATAAATGTTTTGTAATAAATAATTTCATGTTAAATAAAAAATTAAATATAAATTAATATTAAGACATCAGTAAGATAGACAAAAATAAAAAATATAAAAGAAAATTAATTTGATTTAATGCGATGTACATAATTAAGCACATTCTGTCATATTTATTTATTTGTATATCGAGATAATTTTTTTTTTCAAATATCATAATAATTAAATTAAAATATCCACTATATAGAAGAAATCTGGCTTTGATAATGTAACAACCCAGATTTTTAATTATTCTGTAGAATTTATACTATTATTATTTAATCTCAGTTAGGAAAAATATATAATTTATTATATATTATTATGTGTAATTTTGTAAAATAATATAATTATTAAAAGTTTAGGGATCAAAATATAAATAATAATAATATAAATAATATAAATAATAATAATAATAGGTGTGGTAATAAAATAAATAATTAATTTTCTGTTAGTATAAGATAGAGTGTAATTTGATTAAAAATTAATTTATTTACATAATTATATTAAAAAGTTGGGTCAAAATATAATTATCTTAAATATTTATATAAGATAAGAACGAATCCATATAATTAATTATCGAATCTGTAATTGAATCTGGAGAGGGATTCGGCCTGTCACGTGTTAGCCAGGTGATGGTTTCACTTCCCTATATAGGGAGGAGGTGCCTGGAAAGAAATGAAGAAAGGAAAGGAAAGGAAAGAAAGAAGAAACGAAAGAAAGAAAGAAAAGAAAAGAAAAGAGAGGAAGAAGGAAAAATAGTGGAAGTCGAAAGGGTCTTTGATAGTGTAAAGAAAGAGTAGGGTATTAAAGTTAAGGTAGGTTATATTATACCTTGAATTACCATAATGTATTTTACGTATGTTTTGATTTACCAAAATCTGTTTTACACAAGTTATGTTTTATTAGTATACTAGCGTATGCCCGTGCCTGAAGGCACGGTGTAAATAATGCTAGGATTAAAATATATATATATATTTTTTAATTAGATAAATTCACAGAACTCTTCACAAAAACTCACTTTTACTTATATAATATATAGCTGGTTAGACAGATGTGCCTCGTCAAAAGTGTAATTAACTTTATAAAAAAAAAAGGATAGGGAGAGATTCTCTCTCTCTAGGACCCATGCATCACAATTGACAAACACATTTCCACATGGTTTTCATTTTTCTTCATCTTTCTCACCTCTAGGATCCCCAAATTCCTCATACATATACACACACATTTGCAGAGATATATATATATATATAGATACAGATCAATCACAATTTGTATCATTATCAAAACCCACACTTTCTCTCTCTGTGCGAAAATGGCTTCAGTGATACACACACATTTCTTTTTTTGGTCTCTCATTTTTAACACCATGTGAGAGTGTAACTTAACTGGTTTATCGAGATGTAAGTAGCCAAATCTTTTGAAATGGCATATAGTTGTCCTGTAGCATGTCTAAAATACTTGTTTCCTGCTTTCCCGAATTTCCAATATTCAGGTTCATGGTACTTCACTCCCCTGTTCCACAGAGTGCACAAATAAGACATCTAAAAGCTTAACACTTTCTCAACATCCAGTTAACAACAAGAATTTTAGGACAAAATTCCACTTACTTCTGAGCAAGGACAGGACCAGATTTCATACATCCGATATACACCCGTGGCTTTTTCCTGTATCTTGCCAAAGTTTCTCCTAGTGTTGCTGCAAAATTTACAACATCTTACCCAATGCAACAAAATAAATAAATAATTTGTAAAGTTACAAACATATATACTTTCATTTTCAAGTAAAACTTGTTTAATCAATCATATCAGTCGTAGATTTGAATTTAGAGGTTCATATGAACATGGGCATCTGAAGTTTCTACCCCGATTAGGAATTTAAAAGTTGTAACACATTAAGTGTCTTGCATCTATATATTGGATTTTAGACCTTCATGTATGCATTTTATTTTTATATCAAGTACTAAAAACAAATTTCTTACCTATATTTACATGAACATCATCATCAACTTTCACATAAAGATCTGCATCCCATGAAGCAACAGCAGTAGCAAAATATGACTTTGTCTTCGCAGACAGTTCAAGGTAGCCCTCAACATGATCCTGCTCACATTATAGTAACATAATGTAAATAACGAAAGGATTTTTAAAGTGACCATAGTGTATAGCAGAATAGCCAATAGTAGATGTAGAAGAGAGTTAGAAGAGAGGAAGTATTACCAGCCTCAATAAATCTCCATGTTTTTTGTTCTCTGCTTCAATGGCTCTGTCCAGTATACCTCTAACCGTGTGACTGGTAATGCAGAAACAGCAGATTATATCATTCAGTATGTCTAAAACTGTACTCTATGATTGTTAATCTACAAGGACAATACAGTAAGATTAATTTCCAAATGTGTGATGTATATTCATGGGATTTGAAGAGACGGTGTTCAGTGAATAAAGTAAGATTACAGTATCATGATTGTCAAGTTATATTTGCAATTTCAAACTAAACTGGGAAAAAAATTATAGATAAAAACCTTTTATCTTCATCAAATGGCTCACTAAGGTGCATTAAGGACTGTTTTATACATATAATTTACAACTAAGGAACACAGACTGAGTAGGGAAAGAGTTCGGTACCACTGTTATATATTTAGGCCAAGTTTGGGAAGACTAAATAAGTGTACTTTTTGACTTTTATTGTATTATGTGTAGAAAAAGTAGAGAGGAGATGTTGATTGATGTGACCCAAAAAAGATAAAAAGATGAAATAAGTACACTTATTTTGTTTAGCCAAACTTGGCCTTAATTCCTCTTACCAAGCCTGAATTCACCTCCAAATTCAGACCCAACTCACCAAATTACCTCCAATGACAGCAACCCACCAACAAAACTACTTCTATTAAGTCTTAAAAGTCAAAGCCCAATAAAAATTCTATTTTTTCTGACAATAACAAACACAAATGAGTACTCTGTTACTCTGGATATATGATCAGAGGTTAATGAAAGAAAAACAATAAGGTTTTTTAGTTCTTAATAGTAATCCTATAAAAGAATAAAAATATTATGATAACAGGTATAGTGAGCTAAAACTTTGTGTAAGTAGAATTTTCCTTTCATTTTATTAGGCAGTTCAAAAAATGTTTTAACTTTTTGTGTTTATAGAATTACACTGCCTTTGTGCTTGTTGTTGACTTGAATGGGCAAGGAGTCAGTTACAGTAAATTGGCAAGGAGTTGGTTACATTGTACTGTAAATCTTCTTCCATCTATGACATTATTTATATTTGTGGTATATGACTGTAGTTGGGAGGCTTTAAATGCATCATAAAATTTTAAGTGCATTTAGAGCCTGCCCTCTAATTGTATGCATACCTAGGATAAATGACAAATATACCAAGTAATTCATGGTAACACTAAATTTTTACAGTATTAGCTGTCACCCTCAGGGTTTTAAATATTAGCTGACACCTTCTATTGTTGTTTAAAGCTATGGGTCGTCCTATTTGTACATTGTGGAGAGAAGCGAAAACCCGATATCTCTTCTATGACATAACATATTGAACACTGTTGCTGCAATGTGCATTGGTGTGAGACCAGCTTGGGACAGTTGGTGATCCGTGGTCGATGTACCGATCAGGGAGAACCACGGGTCTCCACTGCACAGGATTTTCAAGGACACAGAGTAAGTGATCTAGTGCTAAGTTCAAAGTTTTCTTCTTTTTGGTGTATGGATAGAAAAAGTAGAAATAACCAAATAACAAATAGATCATCTACTACTCACCCACACCCCATATATAGAATCAGTTTAAGATATGTTTGATTCTGTTTTCATTTTCTTTTTTCCATATTTTTGAAAACAAAACAATGAGAAGTTCATTTTTATTTGTATAATATCGCAATTTTAAAATTATGAATCTCACATATTATATAAATTACAAAAATTTTAAATTAATAAAACTATCATATTATTCGTTAGTACCAATGGATGTGTATAACTTCATTCATCAAAGTATATCACATGACGTTATCCACATGATAAATCCAACCAATGATGTAATGAGAAAATTTATGGGCAGACCCCGATGACTCACTGTTAAGTAGTTAGATGGCAAGGATTAAATAACTCATATTCTGTGATGTTGATATCATGTAGGCATAGGCTGACCCTAAGCCTTTCGGGGCCTTGAGCAAACTTTCAATGTGTAACCTTATATTGGAATTCACACACACACACACACACACACACAATATATATCTATATATATGAAATGAAATTTTTTTTAAAAAAAATTAAAAAATCTAGGATTTGAGCCTTATAACAAATCAAATTATGAATTTTTTATTTTTTCAATTTAAATCCCGATATTTTAAATTGGTTCCAATTAAGTCTTTTGTTGACCTCCGTTTGGAGGCATTAACTGAATTTTTTTTCCAACACGTCATTTTTTGATTTGTTATTTCAAATTAATATAACTATCTTTTTTTTTTTTTCTAACCATACCAGATTACAATCACCACTAATCAAACAAATCTAACCATCCATTTTAATTTTTCCATGGAACCATCACACTTGAGTCAGCCCAGCTTCCCCTTCCCAAAACTCCCTACCTCAGCACCCCTCACCTCTGTTGGAATATGTAGATATTATTTAGATATGTTAGTATCCCATGATTATTGGATCACAGGATCTTAGGCTTGATTTAACTCTGTTTCTTTCCTTCCTCTGTAATTTATCTCATTATATATATACACCATGGTCTAACCTCTATTGAGGTAAGCCAGTTTTATTAATTCTTCTATAGCGCCTAATCCAAAACCACCTTACTAAATATTATAACTCAAAACCCAAGAAATTGAATGTCAAGCAGGAGCCTCGGCTTCTGGAAATCCGTGTTTTTTTTTTTTATTAATAGATGTGAATAGCCCTAACCTTGAACATAAATATTTATTTGATATTATAGATACAATCTCTGTCAATTTTGTTTTCAAAATTTTTTCCTAAGAACTGTTTTATGAAGAGGAGAATCAGAGAACTTACCTCAGAAAATACCGAAGAAGAACAGGCCTGGAGAGCAAAGAGATAAAAGAACATTTAATCAGTTTGTGAATGAAACATCGGAAGAACAATTGAAATCAGAAAATAGCAGAATGATATTGAAATCAGAAAATACCAGAGTGATCTTAAAGATACAAACTCTGTCAAATTTTTTTTGTAGGTTTTCTTTCTCAAAACCCCCAAAAAGAGAAAAGAAATCGAAGGAAATGGTGTTTACAATTGAAAGCAATTGAAATCAGAAAATAGCAGAGTGATATTGAACAAAAAAAAGGAGAATTAGAGAACTTGCCTTGCAGAACTTGGCACACTGGGTATGGGAGAAGAAGAACGGGAGGGAGAGAGAGATAAAGAGGGAATGAGGTGGGTGAGAACAGAGAAGGGAGAGGGATAAAGATAGAAGGGAGGGGAGACGTGGGCAGGCGGAAAGGTGAGAAGAGAGAGATAAAGATAGAATAGAGGGGAGACGTTGGTAAGTTGGAAGCTCACTCTTTGGGCGGGAAGTAAGTGTAGATGGTAATCTCAGCCATCTATCTGAATATAGACAAATGAATCATAACCATTGAAATGTCCTAGTAGGACAATTGTCTTTAATATATTTTCAAAAACCTTCTTGTTTTATTATATACACTACAAAAAAAGGCGTTTTTTGCGACGGTACCGAGCCGTCGCAAATGTTCCCGGACCCCGTCACTAATGCCTTTTGCGACAGTAAGTTGCCTTTTTGCGACGGTAATGAGGGGTCGCGACAAAGGGGGTTGCAAAAGAGCTTTAGCGACGGTACGTACCGTCGCCATTAGTTTCTGCGACGGTAAGGTCTCTTTTTTGCGACGGCATTTTTCCCGTCGCCAATAATGGGAAAAATATCAGTTTTCGCGACGGCACGTATTTACCGTCGCTAAAAGTGAGGTTTTGAGACGGCAGCCATCCCGTCGCTAAAACTCTGACATCATATAAGTATTGGCGACGGCAAAGGTTACCGTCGCTAAAGGTGTCTTCTACATTCCAATGGCACAGCTTTTGCGACTATATTTGGTGCCGTCGCAAAAGCCTATATTTGGTTTTTGCGACGGGTTCTTATCCCGTCTCAAAAAAAAAAAAAAAACCTGCTGAAAAATTATTAAAAAAATTAAAATAACCTGTATTAAATAAAAAATAACTATAAAAAAATCCAAAAATTACAGAATAATATAAATACATACATAAACAAAAGTTGACAAATAATGAAAATTAATAATATTGTTCCATTCATAACAATACATAAATAAAAATTCATAACAATAAAAATTATGCCACTACATAACATCCCATAATACATACATAATGTTGCTCACAAATTTAAATAACATAAATCAAAATCAAAACTAAAAGTTTTCGTCTTCATTCGTTCGTGGGTTACAAAAACAAAAATTGGTCATAATCTTGATACGCCTGCATTCCAGAAGAAGCCAACTGCTACTCAGGAAATATCTGAAAAAAACAAGATAAACATAATTAAAAACCATATAATGGTGTTAATATTTTAATTATAGAAAAATATAAAAAAAAATTGACTACTATATAATTAGAAAGATTGTTTAGTAAATAATTTTGACTGGACAAAAATCCGGCTCTGACTCCCAAACCGGGAATCCGATTCGAGCCCCGTCTTCTCCCACAAGTCTCTCATGCCTAGGCGGTCGTGTGTGCCAAGTTTCGTGCTAAACCGACGCCGTTTGGTGATTTTGGGGCGTTAACGCCTCGAATTAAAGTTTCTTAAAAAAGTAGTTTGCCTAAAGTGAAATCCGGCTCTAACTCCCAAACCGGGAACCCGATTCGAGCCCCGTCTTCTCCCACAAGTCTCTCGTGCCTAGGCGGTTGTGTGTGCCAAGTTTCGTGCTAAACCGACGCCGTTTGGTGATTTTGGGGCATTAACTCCTCGAATTCAAGTTTCTTAAGGAAGTAGTTTGCCTAAAGTGAAATCCGGCTCTAACTCCCAAACCGGGAACCCGATTTGAGCCCCGTCTTCTCCCACAAGTCTCTCGTGCCTAGGCGGTCGTGTGTGCCAAGTTTCGTGCTAAACCGACGCCGTTTGGTGATTTTGGGGCGTTAACTCCTCGAATTCAAGTTTCTTAAGGAAGTAGTTTGCCTAAAGTGAAATCCGGCTCTAACTCCCAAACCGGGAACCCGATTCGAGCCCCGTCTTCTCCCACAAGTCTCTCGTGCCTAGGCGGTCGTGTGTGCCAAGTTTCGTGCTAAACCGACGCCGTTTGGTGATTTTGGGGCGTTAACGCCTCGAATTGAAGTTTCTTAAAGAAGTAGTTTGCCTAAAGTGAAATCCGACTCTAACTCCCAAACTGGGAACCCAATTCGAGCCCCGTCTTCTCCCACAAGTCTCTCGTGCCTAGGCGGTCGTGTGTGCCAAGTTTCGTGCTAAACCGACGCCGTTTGGTGATTTTGGGGCGTTAACTCCTCGAATTCAAGTTTCTTAAGGAAGTAGTTTGCCTAAAGTGAAATCCGGCTCTAACTCCCAAACCGGGAACCCGATTCGAGCCCCGTCTTCTCCCACAAGTCTCTCGTGCCTAGGCGGTCGTGTGTGCCAAGTTTCGTGCTAAACCGACGCCGTTTGGTGATTTTGGGGCGTTAACGCCTCGAATTGAAGTTTCTTAAAGAAGTAGTTTGCCTAAAGTGAAATCCGACTCTAACTCCCAAACCGGGAACCCAATTCGAGCCCCGTCTTCTCCCACAAGTCTCTCGTCTTCTCCCACAAGTCTCTTAACTTAGAATGTAAAGAATGCAAAGATACATTTTAGCTTAGAATGCAAAGATACATTTTATACCTGATCTTCTGGTGGTGGTGTATATGGATTCTCGTCTTCTGCAGATTCCCTAAATGCCCGGTGGTCACTCGATGCATCAGGAACCTATGTTAGTCAGTGCATAATGTGTTAATCATATTCGAATTTCATACATAAGCTTGAGTGAAAATTGAACTATCAAACAATTGTGATGTTTATATGGAACCTGTCTGTTGGGATCCACACTCGCCCCTGTGACACAAGGGCCATCATCTCAGCTCTCATCTGCTGCAACTTGTAGAGAACTCTGCTCGAATCTCCTCCCTCAACTCATCCCTTAGCTCAGCACGAACCTGCTGCGTGATCTGATCAATAGTCGATGGCTGGGGTGTTAACTGTGATGGCCCAGCACCATCTTTATACACCACTCTCCGAGGAACGATTCTCCCGTATGTGCGACAATATCCATGTCTGTCATGACCTATCAACTCATGGAAAATGGCATTCTTAGCCTCCATAGTCCGACCATCCTCAGGTAGCATAGAGAGTGCTATGAACTATGTTCATCGTCCTGAATGGGTTAAAACCATCAGATGCTAAGCCAAGCCTTACACTTCGGCAATCATTACTAAAGTCAATATTCCGACGGTCAAAATCTTTCCATGCAAGGGAGTCAGCAGGATGCCTGAAGACACCATCATCAGTTCGTTCCTCTGCATGCCATCTCATTAACTTGGCCGTCTTAGATGACATAAACAACCTCTGCAACCTTGACTTTAAAGGAAAATACCTCATCTGTTTTGCAGCTATTTGTTTGCCACCTGTGTTAGGACCATTTGAACCACCATCACCATTTGATTTCCATCTACAACTGTTGCATATGACACATTTATCAAGATTGGCGTCCTCGTTTCGAAACAACATGCAACTGTTGGGACATGCATCCCACGTCTCATACGTGAAGCCCAAATCTGTTGTGACCTTTTGAGCTTTATAATATGAGTCCGGGAGTTTCACACCTAACGGGAACGCCTCATTCAATAACTCAAGCAACATGTCAACAGACTTGTCTGTCCACTGATTAAGCACCTTCAAATGTAGAAGTCGAACAATGAATGACAAAGATGTGAACTTCTGACAACCCGGATACAATTCACTTTGTGCATCTTGAAGAAGTTTGAAATACTTTGCAGTCTCTACATTTGGACCGAGCTGGGGTTCAGATGCATGGGGATCAGGCCCCTGTGGTTCATCACCCTCAACACTTGTACCGGCATGTGGATTTCCCATAGCCCCTTGTATCATTCCAATCATATCATCTCCAATGTCTAAATTAGCTAATGTTTCATTCTCTCGATTACCATGCAGAGATATGTAAGATTCCCCATGATTAATCCAATGTTTGTATTTTTTAAAAAAACCATTCAAAATCAGATGCTCCCGTACACCATCTCGTACAAAATAGTATCGATTCTCACACTTCCTACACGGACAACTGATCATCGAACCTTCAACCCTATTGGTGTAGGCAAACACAAGGAATGCATCAATCCCATTAATGTATTCACTCGACATCCTATTTGGCAAATCAATCCAACTCTTATCCATCATCTGTACACATCCACAAAAATATCTCACCAAAATAACTCTAAATATAATACCTACGCAAACCAAGTAAATGATAGCATTCCTCTCCGCAACTAAATAAATTGTCATATTAAACGTCAAAAAATACAAAAAAAAAAAAAAAAAAAAAAAACCTAATAAACAGAATAAATAAGTGAAAATAAAAATAAACCCTAATATTTTGATTGGTTTTCAATTTATACCATTTACCTATTTTCGTCAACTAAACCCGACAAAAAAAATAAAAATAAAAACTAGTTATTAAACTAAACGAAATGTCTAAAATTCCTATTTAGGATTAACTCCTATTTTTTTTAGATTGAAAAAAGGTAATAAAAAATTAATTAAATCCTATTTAAGGTTTAAATTAATTAAATCCTATTTAAGGTTAAAAAAATTAATGAAATGTCTAAAATTTCTATTTAAGGTAAAAATCCTGTTTTTTTTTTTCTATTTTTTTTATTTTCTCTTAAATATTTTTATGACTTATTTAAACATTTTCAATTTAAATTTGTAATCGAACCATTGCATGTGTATGATATCAAAAACACAAAAAAAAAAAAAGAAATTCTATCCCCCTTTTTTACGAATCACTCATAAAATTATGATTTTAAATACAATATAAGTGATTGATGCATTAAGATTAAGTTATTTAAGATTATTTTAAATACAATAAACAGATTTATAAAAAAAAAATTAAGATTTAAATACAATAAACAAATTTCAAATTAAGATTAACTGATTTATATATATAGACAGATTTATATATATATAGACCGATTTATATATATACAGATTTATATACAGATATATATACAGATTTATATATATGGACAGATTTATATATAAATTTATATATGGACAGATTTATATATACAGATTTACATATACAGATTTATATATATACAGATTTAACTGATTTATATATATGGACCGATTTATATACAGATTTATATATATACAGATATATGGACAGAATAATATACAGATTTATCTATATATATGGACAGATTTATACAGATTCATCTATATATATATATATATATATATACGGAGACCGAGAGAGAGAGAGAGAGAGAGAGCATACGCAGAGAGAGAGAGAGTCGTCGCTGGAACCTGTCGCCGTCGCCGCCGCACCACCGCTGCTTGCTCGCCGTCGCCGGAGCACCACTACCCGTAGCCCGTTTGAGAAATTTGGGGATGAAGTTAGGGATTTGGGATGAAGGATCGAGCGGGACAGGTAGAAGAGGGGCGGGGGTTATTTTATTTTCACTTTTTGCGACGGTAGGTTGTAGACCGTCGCAAATAGTAGCCATTAGCTCGTAAAACGGCGCCGTTTGGATAATATTTTTTTGCGACGGCAAACTTCCGTCGCAAAAGAGCCACGTTTCCGTCGCAAATGAGCCACTCTCTCAAAAAAAATGTTTTTTGCGACGGGTTTTTTTTGCCGTCGCTAATACTTACCCATTTTCGACCCCTCCGCGTATTTTTATTGCCGACGGGAAAGTGCCGTTGCTAAATGACATTATTGGCGACGGGAAAAGGTACCGTCGCAAAAAACCGTTTTTAGCGACGGGAGGCGCCCGTCGCTAATTCCTCCGTGGTTTTTCCTCTGTTTTCTTGTAGTGATAGATTAATAAAAGTTATGTTTTATAAAAGTTTCAATTACGTGGTTTTATTTCTGAACCCTATTTGCTTAAAAGAAAACGCATGGATATATTTGTTTATATTTTAAAGAATATTTGACTATAAGCTTATATACAATTATGTTTTGTAAGTACCACCACGGGAGTCCAACGCCTTTGGAGACTTAAATAACCATTGGCTTCTGTTTGGTTACTTTGTGGCCCTCTGATCCATTGACCTCTGTTCTGTGCGGAGCTAAGTGCTAAACTATTGTAAGAGCCATCTCTAGAATCCGTACGAGCCACGTCTTGAATCCGTACGAGCCACGTCTTGAATCCGTACCTCTGTTCTGTGCAGACCAAAGTGCTATGCGGAGCTAAGTGCTACACTATTGTGGGAGCCACCTCTAGACTTCGTACGAGCCACCTCTTGAATCCGTACCTCTGTTCTGTGCGGACCAAAGTGCTGTGCGGAGCTAAGTGCTACACTATTGTGGGAGCCACCTCTAGAATCCGTACGAGCCACCTCTTGAATCTGTACCTCTGTTCTGACTGTCACTTCTGTGACCTCTGTTCTGTTCTGTTCTGTTCAGTACCGTGGCTATGGTTATTTACTTACATAATTTCTGTATTTCAGTTTCTACTATTTAAATGATTTATTTACCAAATTACCGCGATTGTGGTTATTTATTTACATAATCTCAGTTTTGCTACTTAAAGAATTATTTGTTTCGACTAAGTTATCTTAAATATTTTGGCCTAACTAACTATCCATGGTTATTTCGTGTCCCTTATACTCTTGGTATAATATTTCTCACTCTGCCATGTGCTCATAGCTGTTTACCAATTTTCAGGAAACATGCAATTCAGAAATAACTTTTTGAAAGTCTTAGACGCGGGGCTGCGGATTACACACACACAGCACTTTTATGATATTTTTCTATGTAAATATTGGCCTTTTTGGTCAATACATTTTGTAATAAAAATAGAAACTCCAGTGATTATTTTGGTACCCTCATTTAAATATTACTTCCGCTTGTGTTTATTTATTTGTTTAAGAATTGGCCATAAGTAATTTCAGTTACTGGCCATCACGATACTTAACCATTGGGTACGGGGAGCGGGTCGTGACAAGTGGTATCAGAGTAATGGTTTATAAAAAATAAAAAAAAAATCATCATTGGAACATAGGACACTACACATTTAACAAGTGGGATAGCGGGTAATTAGTACCTAAATATTATATTTTGTTCGTCGATTTAATTATATTATAATTTGATATGATTATATATATATAATAAAAAAAAAATTTTAGTGTGCCTAATTTGTGAAGGATATTAGATATAATTAAATTTGTTATAGTAAAATAAGGACAAGAAAAGAAGGATGTCGGGCTAAAGCACCCACCAAAATTATAATATAATTAAATACATATAATTTTTAGTTTAGTATTCAAAAAAAAAAAGTTTATTTCGACTTTTTAAAAGTGGGTTCAAATTATATAGCGACCCCGGTCTTTTCCCTTTAAATTATTGTATCCGGACTTAGGTTATGTGGATCCTGTCATTATATATTGGTTGTTGTTGTCCTTTAATCTCTTTGTATTTGATTTATAGGATGTGTTGGGCGGGTCTGTTACAGGTCGGTTGAGTTTAGATGTCAAAACTAGTTGCCCAGATTTTGACCTGTCCGCTCGAGCGGGGAGTTTGACGCTCGAGCGGGGATCCTTTTGTTGCTTGTCCGCTCGAGCGGGGTTTTTGGCGCTCGAGCGGGATTATCACCCATCCAGTATTTCCTGTGCAATGTTGGACGCTCGAGCGTGGGATTGGACGCTCGAGCGGAAGTGTGTGACTGCCGCTCGAGCGGGGAGTTAGACGCTCGAGTGGGGACCTGGTTCTGCAAAAGTACTGGGAGTGCGTATTCGACGCTCGAGCGGGAGTTTGGACGCTCGAGCGGGAGTCTGTGAGTGATGCTCGAGCGGAGGTTTCCACGCTCGAGCGGGGAGTCGACTACATCAGTCCGAGATTTCACTTTTTGGATCACTTTTTGACCTACTTTTCTCTCTTAACTTTTAAAAACCGCCCCTTGAGAGTTTCTCTCTCTACTCTTACCTTCTCTCTAAGATTTGATCTATTCTCAGTGGTCTTCTACCCTAGTTCCTTTGGAAGAAAGGTAGAGCTTCGCGAGGGCTCTCTTTTAATCTGAAAAAGAGAGGATTTGGAGCACTTTGGATTTTGGTCATCATCTCCATCTTCTCCATTCGGGTTATTTTGTTCGAGGTAGGGATTTCCTACTCCATCTTATAGGTTTTGTTCTAAGTTTTGGTACTTTGATATGTTGGGGGTATTTTGGAATTTTTGGGAAAAACCCTAGTTATTTTAATAAATTAATTTGTATAATTAATTTAAGGTGAATTGAGGAATTTATTGATTTAATGGTGTAGTTGGATAGTTAAATCACTCGCCTATTGAATTGTTGATATATTTATTTCCAGTCTAGAAATAACTGTTTGGGCTATCGGTGGAGGATAGTCACGATTGTTGTAGACATTGCATGTGGACTAGGGTTAACTGAAACTAATCACATTGGTTAAGTCAGTAAATTTTGACTATTGGATTAATACAGAAAATACGTGTATTGATTGAGCATTGCATTTGCATATTGTGTGGGAGGAGATAGGGGATGTACTCCACGGTTTAGGGGAAGATAGGGGATGGACCTCTAAACCGGATTTTGTTTGGGAGGAGATAGGGGATGGACTCCATTAGCATCACTATTATGTGTGCTTATTGATATTGAAGTGTTTTTACATGTTATTGATACAGCACTAAAATGTGTATCAAACAGGAAGTATGAAGTGTTTTGATATGAGCCTGAGTCTCATTTGTTTTGTTGATATTGGAAGTAATGTGAATATGATATATAGTTCACTGTTGTAAGTTTGGCCAGGTTCTGAGCCATATTGATAATAATGGAAAGTGAAACGTGTCATAGACATTAGTGTCATGAGACTGTATAATGATATAATTGATTATCTTGGTTAACCATCTATTGAATGCTATTGCTTTATTCAATGCTTATATTCGGTTTAGTATATTTCTACTGGGCTGTGGCTCACCCTATATGGGAACATCATTTTCAGGTTCAGGTGATAAGCTACCTTCAAGGACTTAGCTTGGAAGGATTTGACTTTTGGATTTTGAAGACTATCTTCAGTTAGTTGTTTTTATTTGATAGTACATGTAAACATTCAAGCCTAGGGCTTTACTTGTATTTGAGTTAGAACTCATATTTTTGTGTCCAAGTGTTGGCTTGGAAAGATGTAAGCCCGTAGGGCATTTAATTTGATGTTACATGTAATGCTTTTATTTAGTAATACTCTGATGAATGAGATAATGAATTGTTTTCTTTAAATATTGCATGTCAATGATAAATATATAATGGGTTTATTTTGAGGACGTTACAAATTATAAAGATACTAATTTTGAAACTATTTCTCATCAATGAAAAGTTCATCTTAAAATTTTCAATTCTTGCATATAATTATGTCATTGTGTTCTCATTTTTATTTATTTTTATCGTAAACAAAACGAGTGAAAAGTTTTTAGAGTCGCTCCTTATTTCTTATTTTGGGCCAAAATAATTTTTGACAACTAGACAGTGAGTAGTTTTTAGTAAAGTTTTTTTTAAGATAATATTTTCTATCAGACTAATCATCTAATATATATTTATCAAAGTGCGCAGCGGATAGCTTACATATGACAAATTTCGAGGACGAAATTTTAAAAGGAGGGAAGATTGTAACAACTCAGATTTTTAATTATTCTGTAGAATTTATATTAATATTATTTAATCTCAGTTAGGAAAAATATATAATTTATTATATATTATTATGAGTAATTTTGTAAAATAATATAATTATTAAAAGTTTAGGGGTCAAAATATAAATAATAATAATATAGATAATATAAATAATAATAATAATAATAATAATAATAGGTGTGGTAATAAAATAAATAATTAATTTTCTGTTAGTATAAGATAGAGTGTAATTTGATTAGAAATTAATTTATTTATATAATTATATAAAAAAATTGGGTCAAAATGTAATTATCTTAAATATTTATATAAGATAAGAACGAATCTATATAATTAATTATCGAATCTATAATTGAATCTGGAGAGGGATTCGGCCTACCACGTGTTGGCCAGGTGATGGTTTCACTTCCCTATAGAGGGAGGAGGTGTGTGGAAATAAATGAAGAAAAATAAGAAAGGAAAGGAAAGAAAGAAGAAACGAAAGAAAGAAAAGAAAAGAAACATGAGGAAGAAGGAAAAAATAGTGGAAGTTGAAAGGATCTTTGATAGTAGAAAGAAAGAGTAATGTATTAAATTATATCTTGAGTTACCATAATATATTTTACATATATTTTGACTTACCAAAATCTATTTTATACAAGTTATATTTTATAAATTATTATAAACTATATTAATATTTCAGTTACGTGGTTTAATTTCTGAACCCTATTTGTTAAAAGGAAACCCATGGATATGTTTGTTTTACTTCTAAAGAATATTTGACTATAACCTCATATACAATTATGTTTTGTAAGTGTCACCATGGGAGTCTCATACATTGGGGGACTTAAATAACCATTGGCATTTGTTTGACCACTTTGTGATCTTCTGTCTGTCATGGATCCATTGACCTCTGTTCTGTGCGGAGCTAAGTGCTACACTATTGTGTGAGCCACCTCTAGAATCCGTACGAGCTACCTCTTGAATCCGTACCTCTGTTCTGACTGTCACTTCTGTGACCTCTGTTTTGTTCTGTTCAGTACTGTGGTTATGGTCATTTACTTTCGTAATTTTTGTATTTCAGTTTTTGCCACTTAAATGATTTGTTTACCAATGATTTATTCACTAAAATAAGTTATGTAAATGTTTTGGCCTAACTAACTATCCATGGTTATTTTGTATCGCTTATACTCTTGGTATAATATTTCTCACTCTGCCATGTGCTTATAGTTGTTTACCAATTTTCAGGAAACATGCAATTCAGAAATAGCTTTTGGAAAGTCTTAGACGCGGGGCTGCGGATTAGACACACACAGCACTTTTATGATATTTTTCTATGTAAATATCGGCCTTTTTGGTCAATACATTTTGTAATAAAAATAGAAACTCCAGTGATTATTTTGATACCCTCATTTAAATATTACTTCCGCTTGCGTTTATTTATTTGTTTAAGAATTGGCCATAGGTAACTTCAGTTACTGGCCATCACGATACTTAACCCTTTGGTACGGGGAGCGGGTCGTAACAGATAAAACTAAATACATGATAAAAAAATATATGACAAATAAGTATTTATCAAATAAAGACCATATAAAATTGATTATTATAATTGAAATTGAATTTGTGTAGAAATTTATATGTAAATTAAAAAGGTATGCTGATATGGCTTTTTTATAAGGGAAAAAAAAAAGTATTTAAAATGTGTTACCTAAATATGGGAAAAAAAACACTTGGTTGTGTTTTTTCAAAAACACTTTTCAGAAAATTCTACTTTTTTATTTTCCGTATTTTTTTGTTTTTATTGAATTTTTTTAATATTTTAAGCAAATTTTTTTAACTTTTTAGACATACCTAACATAAATATACCTAAAAAAGTAAAAAAAATTGTAAAAAAAAACTTTTAAAAATTCACTAAAAAAAAAAAAAAAAAAAAAAAAAAACGAGAATTCAGTATATTTTTTGTATTTTTATGTATTTATTAAAATTTTAAAATATTTTTTCACAAATTTTTTACTTTTTAGATACATCTAAGTAAGGTGCATCTAAAAAAGTAAAAAAAAATATTTAAAATTTTAAAAATATTCACTAAAAACAAAAAAACACGAAAACCAAAAAACTGAGTTTTCAAAAAACTTAATTCAAAAAACTCAAACCAAACACACTGATTACTTTTAATAATATGAGCAATGATTGAGAGCCCACCCCACGAGACTCCACAAGACCCCCATAAATCTGGATTACTCATGATGTGAACCCTACGTACATATGAGTAGGCCTCACACATACATGGAGGGCCAAGATCACTTTGGGGATGTAGGGGTCATCCCCAAATGAGGTCTCAAACATTTTCCTAATAATATATATGATTTGGATGTTCTCAAATCTCTTCATTATTCATAACATCTTATCTCTTTCTTTCTTTCTTACGTTTCTTTTATATATATATCTATACTTACTATATATTAAGAAAAATGGGGTTTTTAACCCCAAGCTTTGTAGGAGTTCCAATCTCCCAATCTAAATTTCTTGATTTTTTGATTTAAAAAAAAAAAACTTAGCATTTATTAAGGGATTTTTATTGATAAATCCCATTTAGAAGTGTTTTAACCCAAAAAGTTCATGAAGGAATTTTTTAACCCATTTAGTCTCATGTATGTATAGTTTTATTCCATAAAGTCATTTTTCTTGATTTATACTATTTTCTTGGACACTTATGCCCTTATATTTAATTTTGATACCCTTATAAATATTTTTTGAACGGTTAGCAATTTTATGATGTAAACATTTATATTTTAAAATTCACATTGGTAGGAATGTAAAATTGGCCCGTGGGCAGCCCGAAACCCGACCGCGAGCGGGGGCGGGCCCGGCCCGTTGACAATGTGAATATTCACATTGACATGTTAACATTCACATTAATAGGAGTGTAAAATTGGCCCACGTCCCGTGGTAGCGCGAAACCCGACCGCGACCCATGGGCTGCCCGGGGCGAGCCCGGTCCGGCCCGTTGACAATGTGAATATTCACATGGACATGTTAACATTCACATTGATAAGAGTATAAAATTGGTCCGCGCCCCATGGGCGGCCAAAAGCCTGCCCGCGGCCCGGGGCGGGCCCGGCCTGGCTCGTTGACAATGTGAATATTCACATTGACATGTTAACATTCACATTGATAGGAGTGTAAAATTAGTCTGTGCCTCGTGGCTGCCCGAAACCCGCCCACGGCCCGTGGGCGGCCCGGCCCGGCCTGTTGACAATGTGAATATTCACATTGATATGTTAACATTTACATTGATAAGAGTATAAAATTGGCTAGCGGCCCAGGGCGGGCCCGACCCAGCCCGTTGACAATGTGAATATTCACATTGACATGTTAACATTCACATTGATAAGAGTGTAAAATTAGCCCGCAGCTCGTGGGCGGCCCGAAACCCGACCGCAGCCCGAGGTGGGCTTGGCCCGACCCGTGACAATGTGATTATTCACATTAACATGTTAACATTAACATTGATAGGAATGTAAAATTTGTCCGCTGCCCGAAGCTTTGCTCGTGACCCGGGGTAGGCTCGGTCCGGCCCGTTGACAATGTGAATATTCACATTGACATGTTAAAATACACATTGATAGGAATGTAGAATTGGCTCGCGGCTTGTGGGCTGCCCGAAGCCCGCCCACGGCCCGGGGTAGGCTCGTTTGGGTTCAGGCCTGAGCATGTTCGAGACCCTAGGTTAGGGCCTAGGTCATCACTTTGAAGCCCGGCCTGGCCCATCGGCCCGCTTAAGGCCCATTCAAGGCTCGGTCCAAGGCCCAGCCTGCCCGAGGCGCAATGTATTTTTTTGTGGAAAATAATAAAATTTTGGTAGAAAAAATTAAAAAGAATTTTAAAAAAATGGTCAGGCCCACCTAAGCCCGACATAAGCTCGAGGCTAGGCCCATGTCCACCGGTCCGGTCCGGTCCGGTCCGGCCCGACCCGACCCGACCCGACCCGACCCGAGGCTCGATCCATCAACTCGTTCAAAGCCTGAATACCCTTGTGTTAGGGCTAGGGCCTGGGCCTAATTTTTTTGGCCCGTAGGGCGGGGCCCGACCCGGCCCGGGAAAGGCTCGTTTGGGCCTAGGCTCAGCCTAGTCTGAGACCCTAGGGCATCACTTTGAAGCCCGGCCCGACCCATCGGCCCGGTTAAGACCGATTTAAGGCTCGGCCCGAGGCTCGGCCCGCGCGCGAGGCGTAATGTCTTTTTTTGTGGAAAATAATAAAATTTTGGTAGAAAAAATTAAAAAGAATTAAAAAAAAATTGTCAGGCCCGCCTCGGGCAGCCCACGGGTCGTGAGCGGGTTTCGGGCAGCCACGAGGCACGGGCTAATTTTACACTCCTATCAATGTGAATGTTAACATGTCAATGTGAATATTCACATTGTCAACGGGCTGGGCCCGCCCTGGGCCACTGGCCAATTTTATACTCTTATCAATGTGAATGTTAACATGTCAATGTGAATATTCACATTGTCAACAGGCCGCCCCGGGCCACCCACGGGCCGTGGGCGGGTTTCGGGCAGCCACGAGTAGGGGTGGGCGCGGGTCGGTTGCGGCCACGGAACCTACAATCCGTCATCCATCCGCCAGATTGGCGGATTGGAGAAAATTAATCCGCATCCGTCCGCCAATCCGGCGGATGTGGATTGAGCGGATTAGCGGTTTGGCGGATGGATGCGAATCGGTTTGGCGGTTTGAAATTTTATAAATTTTCAACATAGTTCAACTTGTGCACTTCCTCAAAAAAAAAAAAAAAAAAAGGAGTATTACAGTCAATGACTTAAAAAAGTATTACAATTACCGCATACCTCATTCAAAGAAAGAAAGTTTGAAACTTTAGAATATCACAATTATTGCATGCCTCATCCACATATTACAATCACAGCATGCCTCATCCACATAAAATATTACAATATGTGGTTCTTAAAATATAAAAATAATTCAAACCACCAAAACCATGAACAGAGTAATAGTAGAGATTGTATGTTTATATATTGTTACATTTATATATGTTTTTGAAAACAAAAACCAACCAACATATATCATATTTTCTATTTATTACTTTTAGAGTTAGATTTAAAAACCAAAAAATATAGATAAATAATACGTTTATTTTTTTCAATTCAAAAAATATATTCAAGTTGAAAACTTTTTTTCAACAGAATATTTAAACTCTTTTTCAATTGAAAACACAAACAAAATATTTAAACAACTTAAAAATACAAAGTCTTATAAATTACTAAGGGTGCTCGCGGTTTGGCGGTTCGGTTGCGGCCAAAAGAACCTCAAATCCGCCATCCGTCCGCCAAATTGGCGGATTGGAGAAAATCAATCCGCAACCGTCCGCTCGTCATCACGCATCCGTCCAAAATGCGGCGGATCGGTTCGGTTCGGTCGGTTTTGGTGGATCGGTATATCCGCTGCTCATCCCTAGCCACGAGGCGCGGGTTAATTTTACACTCCTATCAATGTGAATGTTAACATGTCAATGTGAATATTCACATTGTCAACGGGCCGGGCCGCGGGCGGGCTTTTGGCCGCCCATGGGCCACGGGCCAATTTTATACTCTTATCAATGTGAATGTTAACATGTCAATGTGAATATTTACATTGTCAATGGGCCGGACCGGGCCCGCCTCGGGCCGCCCATAGGCTACGGGCGGGTTTCGCGCTGCCACGAGACGCGGGCCAATTTTACACTCCTATTAATGTGAATGTTAACATGTCAATGTGAATATTCATATTGTCAATGGGCCAGGCTGGCCCCGGCCCGAATCGAATTTTTCCAGGCACCCACGAGGATCGACATGGGCCGGGCCCCTACATATTAATGATATGAACATTCACATTGGCGGTGTGAACATTCACATTAGGGGTATTTTGGTAATTATGTCACCCATAGAACTTATTGAAACATAAGAAAATAATGTGAACTAAATGGAACATAAGTAGATGAAAAGGGTATTTTGGTCTTCTTATCTCAAATAGGACCTAATGGAATAGTCAAAAAGAATATAGATTGGATGGAATAAGCTCTTAGAAAGTGGATTTATCAAAAAAGCTCCCATTTATTAACTTCTCCCAACTCCCAAGTCTTACCCTCATAATAACACTTTAATGCATTAAGAACAAGCATCAAAAAAATTCTTTGAAATCCAACACATATGAATTCATTGAAAAGTCCTAACACATATGATTATTATCCCTCATAACAACACTTTAATGCATTAAGAACAAGCATAAACAAAATTTCTTGAAAAGTCCAACACATATGATTATTATCAAAATATTAAACTTTAATATAATATAATAAAAAAAAAAGACATTTAATTCCTTGAAAAGTCCAACACATATGATTATCATCAAAATATTAAACTTTAATATAATATAAAAAAGGAAAAAAAGAAGACATTTAAAAAAAAAAAATTAAAAATCACAATTCACATATATAGATAATAATTGTAAACACAATAAAATAAGAGGGCATTCATGTCTATACGTTTTTTTATAAGATCTCCTCCATTATAATAAGATAGCACTTTATTTCTCTCATCTTATAATCTATATATATATATACTATATATTAAGCAAAAGGGGGGTTTTTAACCCCAAGGCCTGTGGGAGATTCAATATCCCAATCTGAATTTTTTAAATTTTTTATTAAAAACAAAAAAAACTCAGCATTTATTGATTTGGTAAAAATCCTCTGATCAACATTTATTAACTTTTTTCAATCTACCTGTCTTTTCACATGCCTGCATTTATTGATTTAGTCAAAATTCCCTGATCAGCATTTAAAATCTCCTCATACAAATAATTATAGATACAATCTGTGTATAGTTAATGCAGTACCCTTTTCAACTCCTCTCATACACTATGGTTAATGATAAGATTGTTAAATTATTTTTATAAAAAATCTTAAAAAACATAATTTATATATTAAAAAATTTAAAACAAACATAAATATCTATAATTATTCCGTGCATAACACGGGTGATAGGCTAGTATATATATATAAAAAAAATGCTTTGGAATTCTAATAGATCACTAATGACATGGAATAGACCAAGTGAAGAAGGGACCCACAGTCCTCTCTCTATTTCTCTCTCTTTGATGTATTAAAGGATGTAACACCACTTTTTTAGTATTTATCTTCTCTAGTAATTCATTATCTCAAATTTTTTGTTTTTTCATTCTTGGATTTATTTACCGTTATTTTCAACAATACCATATCTCCAATTTTCATTTTTTTTTATTACTATATTTGTTGCTTTTGGTTTTTTTTTTTTATTATTTTTTTTTAAATTCACAATTCAAGTTTTACAATTTCATGACTTTAAAAATTATGTGTTAATTTTTAATTTATCACAAACTCAAATAGATAAAGTTTAACTCTCTTATCACATTATTAGTAATGAATTGTATTATATACGGAATTTTGTTTTGATTTTAATTGGGACCACCTAAAGCATATATTGTTATTAATCCCCTAAATTATTAGTGAATGGGAGATTTTTTTAAAAAATTCTATTTCTAATACTATATACTAATTAGTCCAAATTAATTTATAATAACCCATTTATGCCCGTTGCTATCCAAAAGATCAAAAACTCTAACTTTAGATTTAACATAAAAAGTAGAAACTAAATCTATATTTTAGGAGAAAATCAATCTAGTTTGAATACTTACCCCATTTGAATTATAATCTTTCTATTAGGAGAAAATCAGAGAAGTTAATAAATATCCTATTTAAAATCTTACTCTTTTGAAATTATGGAAGCTTATAAATATCCTACTTTCACACTTTTTTGTAATGTGAAATTTAAAAATAATGCATCAAAAAATTTAAATGAAAATTAAAATACAGTGTGTATATTCACAGTAAACAATAAATATATAACTAACTTTTGAAAAAATAAAACACATATCAAAGTACAATGTGAATATTCACAATAAAAAATAAACATATAATTATCTTAAAAAAAATAAAAATCATACAAAAATACAATGTAAATGTTCACAATTTACAATTGACATACAACTACTTTAAAAAAACTAAACTCATACCAATATGAATATTCACATTGCAACGTGTAAATATAAAATAAAATAAAAAAGTAAAAATTGACTATTTCGATTATTTAATAGTAATAAAAATAATTGTTTAACCAACAAGTATAGTAACAAAAACAACAAACATATAACTAACTTTCGGAAAAAAAATAAAATTTATATGAAAATATAATGTGAATGTTAACAATTTACAATTAACATACAAGTAGCCTTTAAAAACTAAACTCATACCAATGTAAACATTCACATTATAACGTAAAAATATGACACAAAATTGAAAAAAATGAAAATCGACTATTTCGTGTTCAATGGCAATAAAAATGATTGCTCAACTAATAAGTATAATAACAAACAATATATAACAAATAGTCAAACAATATATAAAAAAAATATCAAATAGTTCATATATATTAATGCACATTTTTAGAAAAATTTGTATATATTCAACTTTGGTATAATATCGGTGAACAAACTATAAAATATCAGTGACTACAAAAGCCGACAAAGAGATTACGATTTATGTATAATAATGGTAAAAAAATAATTATTCATCGCCAATTTACTATCATATTTGTTGCGAGTCTATCATTATTTTTATCATCAATCTACATGTACAACTAAATTTCTGTTCCAAATATTCTTCCATGGTAAGACCTTATTATAAAATAATGGTGAAAGAAATTTTTTGATCAAGTAAAGCCCTTACATATAATTTATATATTTATATATAATTGACTTTATCTTTTCTAGATATATGATAATATATATATATATATATATATATATATGTTGGAAAAATGGTTTAATATAGGCATATTTTTGAGCCAATTTCAGTGGGCCCCAAACGTCTTTTGGGGTGGGTCTGAAGAGGTGACGTATTCCTTGCCGCGTGGCAAGTCACACGGTGAAGACAGAACGTTAAAAAAAATCATTTATGAGTGAATGGGAAGTTGACGTCGTTTTCGGGTCTAACATTAATTTTTATTTAGATAAAATTCTTTTAAATTTTTAAATAAAAATTATTGTGGGAATTTAATTTAATTCTAAATTCAAATTTTGGCTTCCTAAGTGGTTTCCTAAAGTTTGTAATTATGAGAATTTAATTTAATTCTAAATTCAAATTTTGAATTCCTTAGTAGTTTCCTAAAATTTGTATCTCTTCCTTTATTTATTAAATTATTTTAATAGTTTAATATATATATATATATATTAAATAGTTTAATTAATAAATATAAGTTCCAACTGTTTTGGAAACAGTTCCACTGAACGGAACATTTTTTAAATGTTTGAAATTTAGTACAAACAGTCAAAGTTGTTTGAATGATTAAGTGCATCGGTTCATTCTTTGGTTTGTACCTATAAATAGTAAATCTATTCCAGCAATCAAAAGACTAAGGATGTTCCGAAAAAAAAAAAAAAGAGTCTGATATATAGATAGTGCTGTCCAGAATTTTTCCTTTGCATTTTGTTCTTCATTTTAGATTTAAGAATAAATATTCAGAGAATTAGAACACAGGTTTGATTCGCTGAACAAATTTGTTTGAAGTGCTACAATAATTTTGTGAAGATCATTGTATCCTGGGAGATAGACGCCACTCAACCGTAGGCACCGTAGTGGGGCGAATCTGTCTTAAGGACAGAGTATCACACACTCGACTTGGTCTTAAATTATTTATTCGGTTCAAAGAAATAAATTCAGTATGTTATTTATTTATTTTGTTTGAATTATTTCAAGTTATTTTATTTACCCAGAAGATTGTTCCAACAATCTTAAGACAGATTTGAATTATTCTGTTTACAGAATTTTTCGTTTGTTTCCCTTTTTCATTCTTTGTAAATAATTTCGAAAGAAAATTATTTTCTGTGGATTTACAAAATAATATTCTGGTTGGAAAAACAAATAGTGATTATATGCTATTTGACAGATAGTAGTAATATACTGTCTCTTTTCTTTGACAACAACTAGTAGTACGATACTGGTGTCATTAACAATTCAGAATATATTTTTGTGGAATTTTTTCAGAAATTAATTTTGGGTTTTAGAAATTATTTTCTGAGTTTTCATTAATTAAAATTCTGTTTTCAGTATTTTAATTATTGGAGTGTAACAAGAGATTTAATTTTTTGTGTGTAATTAATTTGGTTAAATAAAATTTTATTTTATTTCCAAATTAATTAGATAATAAAAGTTGTATTCTTATTTCTTTTATTTTACAGAATTTTATTTTCTGTGTGGAATTATTTTGGTTAAATAAAATTTTATTTTATTTCCAAATTAATTAAAAAAAATAAAAGTTATAGTTTTTATTTCTTTTATTTTCTATGTGGAATTAATTTGTTTAAATAAATTTTATCTTATTTTCAAATTAATTGGAAAATAAAAGTTACATTCTTGTTTCTTTTATTTTTACAGAATTTAATTATGTGAATTTGGTTTAATTTTCTGTATAGTGTAAATTCTAATTATAATTTTGTTTTATTTATTAGAATTGATGGCTACTGAAACTAATGCCCAAACAAGTACTACTGTGGTGGCTGCGATTGCACCAACCCCCTCTCCTGTGATGACAGTACCAATAAATCATGGTGAAAAGCCAGAGAAGTTCTCAAGAACTGACTTTAAAAGATGGCAACAGAAAATGTTGTTCTATCTTACAACTCTGAACCTGGCTCGTTTCCTCCGTGAAGATGCTCCTATCCTGAAAGAGGATGAAACCGACCGGCAAGTGGTTGCTGCGGCTGATGCCTGGAAACATGCCGATTTCCTTTACCGGAATTACGTTTTGAACGGACTTGACAACACATTATACAACGTCTACAGTCCAATCAAGACAGCAAATGAACTTTGGGAATCGTTGGAGAAAAAGTACAAAACGAAATATGCCGGCTCAAAGAAATTTGTGGTTGGCAGATTCCTGGATTTTGTAATGGTTGATTCAAAAACTGTGATCAGCCAAGCTCAAGATTTCCAACTCATTCTGCATGACATTTACGCAGAAGGTATGTCTCTCAGTGAATCCTTTCAAGTTGCAGCTTTAATTGAAAAATTACCAAAAGGTTGGAAGGAATTCAAGAACTACCTCAAACACAAGCGCAAAGAAATTTCTATGAACGAGTTAATTGTGCATTTGAGGATTGAGGAGGACAACCGCAATTCTGAAAAGCGGGTTGGTAAGCTTCCTATGGAATTTAAGGCAAATGTGGTGGAACATGCTTCAAAAACCAAGAAACGAAAGTCTTCTGGAGAAAGTTCATCACAAGGCTCTAAAGGGGGGGATAATAAAAAGTACAAGTTTAATGGCAAATGTTACATCTGTGACAAAGAGGGACATCGGGCCAAAGATTGCCGTAGCAAAGGCAAAAGCAAGAAAAGAACAAGCAAGAAGCCTGCTCAAGCCCATATGACCGAAGTGGACACGATTTCCAATGGTGTAGATGACATCAATCTTTCTGCAGTTGTTTCCGAGGCAAATCTTGTCGGAAATCCTAAAGAATGGTAGGTGGACACTGGTGCTACTCGCCATATTTGTACCGACAAAAAGATGTTCACATCTTACTTTACAGTGGACAATGGTGAACAACTTTTTATGGGCAACTCCTCAACCTCCAAAGTTGAAGGACAAGGAAAGATTGTTCTCAAGATGACATCTGGAAAGGAACTCACTCTCAACAATGTGCTGCATGTACCGGACATTCGCAAGAATCTTGTTTCCGGATCTTTGTTGAGTAAGAATGGGTTTAGGCTAGTATTTGAGAGTGATAAATTTGTACTTACTAAGAATGGGATGTATGTTGGAAAAGGTTACATGTCTGATGGCATTTTCAAGTTAAATGTAATGACCGTTGTACCCTCAGTTATTAATAATACTACATCTTGTTCTTACTTGCTTGAGTCTTCAAATTTATGGCATGGTAGACTAGGACATGTTAATTATGGATCTTTGCGTAGATTAATTAATATGGAATGTTTACCTAAATTTGACATTGATTCAAATCATAAATGTGAAATTTGTGTTGAGGCAAAATTATCTAAAACTCTTTTCATTCAATTGAAAGAAGTACGGAACCACTTGAATTAATTCATAGTGACATTTGTGATTTTAAATCAATTCAAACCAGAGGTGGGAAAAAGTATGTAATCACTTTTATAGATGACTATACTAGATATAGTTATATTTATTTAATTCGAACCAAGGATGAAGCTTTGGAAACTTTCATTCAATATAAAAATGAAGTTGCAAATCAACTTTGTAAGAAAATCAAGAAACTTAGAAGTGATAGAGGTGGTGAATATGAATCACCTTTTGGTGAATTTTGTAAAGAACATGGAATAATTCATCAAACCACCGCTCCTTACTTACCTCAGCAAAATAGAATTGCTGAAAGGAAAAATAGGACTTTAAAAGAAATGATGAATGCCATGTTAATTAGTTCTGGATTACCTCAGAACTTGTGGGGGGAAGCAATACTTTCTGCTAATTATATTTTAAATAAAGTACCCCGAAAGAAAATAAATCAAACACCTTATGAATTGTGGCATAGAAGAGTACCATCCTACAAATACTTAAAAGTGTGGGGGTGTTTGGCTAAAGTAGCTATTCCTAGTCCTAAAAAGATTAAAATAGGTCCTAAGACCATTGATTGCATTTTCATTGGTTATGCTAAGAATAGTAGTGCATATCGGTTTTTGATTCATAAATCAGAACATACCGAAATGCATGTAAATACTATTATTGAGTCAAGGAATGCATCATTCTTTGAACATGTATTTCCAAAGAAGACTGGACAAGAGACTAGTAACAATAAAAGATCTCATGATGCCATTACTAGTCAGGATCAAGAACATGATCAAGAACAAGAGTTAGATCAAAATAAGGAAGAGGAACTTAGGCGTAGTAAACGTGCTAGAACCTCAAAATCTTTTGGTCTAGATTTTCTAACATTTTTGTTAGAAAATGAGCCTTTAACTTTTAAAGACTATGTCCAGTCCTGAAGCTCCTTTATGGAAAGAAGCTGTCAACAGTGAAGTTGAATCCATCTTGCAAAATCACACTTGGGAATTGGTGGATTTGCCACCAGGTTGTAAACCTCTTGGGTACAAGTGGATTTTCAAAAGAAAATTGAAAGCGGATGGATAATAGACAAATACAAGGCAAGACTTGTAGTCAAAAGTTTTAGACAAAAAGAAGGTCTAAATTACTTTGACACATACTCACCGGTTACTAGAATAACATCCATTAGAATGCTAATTGCCATTGCATCTCTATACAATCTAAAAATTCATTAAATGGATGTTAAAACCGCTTTCTTAAATGGTGAGTTAAATGAAGAAATTTACATGGAACAACCATAAGGGTTTTCTGTTCCATGGAAAGAAATGAAAGTGTGTAAATTGGTTAAATCATTATATGGTTTAAAACAAGCGCCAAAGCAATGGCATGAGAAATTTGACAAGGCAATGATGTCAAATAGATTTAAAATTAATGAGTGTGACAAATGTGTTTATATTAAAAACATAGACAAAGGTTATGTCATTGTATGTCTTTATGTGGATGATATGCTCATCATAGGTAGTAATAATGACATGATTAAAACTATCAAGAAAATGTTGAATAAACATTTTGACATGAAGGACATGGGCATTGCTGATGTAATTCTTGGTATGAAAATTACCAAAACATCAGAAGGTTATACTTTGTCACAATCTCATTACATTGAGAAAATACTTGACAAATTCAGCAAAGATGATGATCATCTTGCTAGAACTCCTGTAGATGTTAATTTGTATCTTGCTAAGAATGTACAGGAAAGTATTTCTCAATTAGAGTATGCCCAAATTATTGGAAGCTTAATGTACTTGATGAACTGCACTCGCCCAAATATAGCTTATGCAGTAAGTAAATTAAGTAGATATACGAGTAATCCGGGAGTAGAACACTGGAAAGCAATTATAAGGGTTCTTAGATATCTCTGATTTACTCATAACATTGGGCTTAATTTTACTAGATATCCAGCAGTACTTAAAGGATACTGTGATGCAAATTGGATATCGGATACAAGAGACTCAAAATCCACCAGTGGGTATGTCTTTACTCTTGGTGGGGCGGCTGTATCTTGGAAATCTTCCAAACAGACTTGCATTGCTAGGTCTACTATGGAATCAGAATTCATAGCCTTAGACAAAACAGGGGAAGAGGCAGAGTGGCTTCGCCACTTCCTTGAAAATATTCCAATATGGCCAAAATCGGTGTCTGCTATATGCATACATTGCGATAGTCAATCAGCTATAGGTAGAGCACAGAGTCATATGTATAACGGTAAGTCACGACACATTCGTCGTCGACATAATACCGTAAGACAACTACTCTCTAATGGAATTATTTCCATAGAATATGTTAAGTCTAAAGACAATATAGCGGATCCACTAACCAAAGGGTTAGCAAGAGAGTTAGTTGAGAATTCATCGAGGGGAATGGGACTAAAGCCTATTGAATAAGAGTTACCACAACGGCAACCCAACCTAGTTGAGTGGAGATCCCAAGATCTAGGTTCAAAGGGACAACCGAGTTGTGAATGACTCAGAAGGATCACTAGGGAGTCTAACTTCTACCCATTTCTATGATGAAATAGTGATGTCTGCAGCGTTTTAGGTTAATTAAAACTTTTAATGATTTTTATATCTAGGTAAACCTAGTGGAGTATGGCAGGATACTCTTCATAAGAATCACCTATGTGAGTGTGAACTGGGCCGGTTATGTGAGATTTGTGAAGGGCTACAATTCTCTAGAGCACTCATGAAGACCAGGTTGTTCAGGGCCAAAATGAACACAATAGTGAGAACTAAACTGTGTCTGAGAATATACTGTGTGAGTTCTATTGTCTTGGTTTACACAAACGGGTGATCAGTTCAAGACATCGTGTTCACTGGTTAGTTAGTAAATTCGATAGTGTCTCACAAGGGAAGGTTCAAAGCCAAAAGTTACCTATCCTTTGCAGAATATTTCCAATTTCTGTACTCTCTGTATTTAGATCATGTTGTTGCATTTTCTCTCCGTCAAATTCCTTTCATGTGGGAGATTGTTGGAAAAATAGTTTAATATAGGCATATTTTTGAGCCAATTTCAGTGGGCCCCAAACGTCTTTTGGGGTGGGTCTGAAGAGGTGACGTGTTCCTTGCCGCGTGGCAAGTCACACGGTGAAGACGGAACGTTAAAAAAAACCATTTATGAGTGAATGGGAAGTTGACGTCGTTTTCGGGTCTAACATTAATTTTTATTTAGATAAAATTCTTTTGAATTTTTAAATAAAAATTATTGTGGAAATTTAATTTAATTCTAAATTCAAATTTTGGGTTCCTAAGTGGTTTCCTAAAGTTTGTAATTATGAGAATTTAATTTAATTCTAAATTCAAATTTTGGATTCCTTAATAGTTTCTTAAAATTTGTATCTCTTTCTTTATTTATTAAACTATTTTAATAGTTTAATATATATATATATATTAAATAGTTTAATTAATAAATATAAGTTCCAACTGTTTGGAAACAGTTCCATTGAACGGAACATTTTTTAAATGTTTGAAATTTAGTACAAACGGTCAAAGTTGTTTGAATGATTAAGTGCATCGGTTCATTCTTTGGTTTGTACCTATTCGGGCACCTTTTGGCTCTATGTTGCCTATAAATAGTAAATCTATTCCAGCAATCAAAGGACTAAGGATGTTCCGAAAAAAAAAAACAGTCTGATATATAGATAGTGCTGTCCAGAATTTTTCCTTTGCATTTTGTTCTTCATTTTAGATTTAAGAATAAATATTCAGAGAATTAGAACACAAGTTTAGTTCGTCGAACAAATTTGTTTGAAGTGCTACAACAATTTTGTGAAGATTATTATATTCTGGGAGATAGACGCCACTCAATCGTAAGCACCGTAGCGGGGCGAATCTGTCTTAAGGACAGAGTGTCACACACTCGACTTGGTCTTAAATTATTTATTCGGTTCAACGAAATAAATTCGGTATGTTATTTATTTATTTCAATAATGCTTGAGACCACTAAAAGTGGTGCTCTAAAAGCACCACTAGTGATGTGGCAAGGGACGGGGCCCACTGCTTGTATCTTGTTTTTTTTTATTTTTTATTTTTAAATGCTTGCCAACTCATTAGTGGTGCTTTAGAGCACCACTTTTAGTGGGATGTATCATTACCCTATTTATTTTGTTTGAATTATTTCAAATTATTTTATTTACTCAGAAGATTATTCCAACAATATATATATTATAATAAAAGTGTACAAGAGTATAATAGTCCACATAATACTATTGTAATATAAGTTCAAATGTATGGTATTAGCTGGAATACAAGAATCTAAATGAAATTTATAAATAAATTTCTCTTACGCATAACTTAAATTGTGAAATTCTTTTTTTTTTTTTTTTAAAAAAATCTAAATCATAATTCGGCTTGTATAGTCTCAAAAAATTGAGAAATTTTAATATACACACCCTTAATTATGTCATTTTTTCTTTAATAATAATTTTTTTTTCTTTAATTATGACATTATTTTAAATGTTGTATGAGATAATTTAAATAAATATATTTTTACTTTTTACAAAAAAATATACAAAGTGGTAAAGAGATAATATAATTCAAATAAGATGGTAAAAAAAGATAAAAATATGTGCTAAAATAGCACATGTCAAACAATCTCTCATAACTCACGAGTTCTTTAATTATATTTTATATTTTGTTTAGTTATAATTTTTTTTTTCTTTTTTAAGTTATAACTCAAAAGTATAAAATTTTACAATTTTATTTTTTAGTTGTAATGTGTATATGTATACACTTTTTGAATGGTTGGTATTGGGGCAAAAATATGCCAACCCGACCCGACTAAATATTAAGATTTGAACCAAAACATCAAGGCAACGCATTAGGGTTCATTCCTTGCCCTCTCTCTTGTGTGTGTGGCTGCGGAAATTGAGGTCAGTCCTCCTACTCCCTACCCTATCTCAGAGCTGTTTGAGTTTGAAGACTCTGTTCATCATCTCAGTACTGAACTTGATGTGTTGCAAAATCATTGTCAAATTTTTCTGTCACATTCAAGAGTTTCTCTTCTTCTCTTTTTCCTTTTTCTTTTTTCTTTTTTCTTTTTTTCTGTGTGTTTTTATTTATTTATTTATTTATTTTTACAATAGTTTGTGTTGGGGAAAAAAAAATGATCTTGAGGCATATTTTCATGAAGTAAAATGGTGATCAGTATGAACCACCTAGCAAAATATTTAGGACTTCACCTTCTTAGAAGTTGGTTTTCTACATAAATCCCTTCTTTCTTTGTTTATATTAGTTTTTTTGGGATTTTTTTGGGGGGAAAATATGATATAGAGGCATATTTTTCATGAAGATATGACAATTATTTTATGAAATGGTGATCAGCATGAACAACCTAGCAAAAAAATTATTCAATTAACAATGGAAAACAAAAGGGGCTGTGATTGTGAGCGTTAGTTTTTTTTTGGAATTTTTTGGGGGGAGAAATATGATCTTGAGGCATATTTTCATGAAAGCAATTTAGAAGGCATGACAATTATTTTATAAAACGGTGATCAACATAAACCACCTAGCAATAAAATTATTCAATTCACTACGGAAAACAAAGGGTTGTGAAAGGGATTTATGTAAGTAAACCAAATTTCTAAGAAAGGGGAAGTTCTAAAATTTTCGGGCAGTTGTTCCCCTACCTATATGCAGCTGGGGATTTCCGGAAACTTCCTCCCTGTTGCATGTTTGCCTATTCGGTGTCACACCTCACAGGTTGAGTGTTCAAATACCTTGAAGTTGGGTTTTCCTAAAAGAGGTGAGGAGGGGTATGTTTGGGTGGTGGAGTGATAGAGTGGGGAAGCATAATAGGAAGGCGTGGCTCTTGGCTCCACTATGCTTGATGTGGCTTATTTGGAGAAAGGGTGTGGAAGAACGTGTGTATAATGTGAAGAGCACATTTTTTGTTTATTTTGTATGGTTGGGTTTTCAAGAATGGCATACCTATATGGGATAATCTGGTTGATTTGTAGATTCCTTAAGTTGTGTTTGGATCAAGGATTTGAGGGAGAAGTTGTGGAGTAAAAGGAAAAGGGAAAAGTGGGAAAAAAAATTTTGACTTCTATTTCATTCAATTTCCTCCCTTCTCTTCACAAATCACTCCTTAAATCTTTGATTCAAACCAAACACAGCCTTTGTCTTGTAAAGAGTCTTTTGATTTTGTTTAGGTGAATATACATACCTTCTTTTTGGGCTTTATGAGGTTATCAAGGCTTAACCACCTCTGTTTTGTATAGGGTTTTCCCTTTCATTTTTGTTAATGAAATTCTGTTACTTATCCCCCAAAAAACAAGACGAAGAAGAAGAAGACTTTTAATGGGTTAATGTGTCATGACCATTGGACAATAAATTTGATCGTGCTTGAACTTTTTATTTCTTAAATTAATGGACCTTCAACCTCATTGAACCTCTTCAAAATCGTGTCACTAATCTGATTGTGTTTCTTTCATCTGATGTGTGGTTTATATAGCAGGAAATTTACCACGGTCATTAGTAACTAACTACCGTGCGGCCATGAGCTACGGCTCCTTTAAAGACGTTATTTGATCTTCTATGACCAAATAAATTATCATAATTTTATTTATTAAAATAAAATAAAAAAAACTAATGCTTAAATTTTTTGTTTAATTCTCTCATGTAATTTCATACCTCTTTCTACTCTCTTTTGAATTTCATATGGCGTTGATTTAACTCGGTTCATGACATCTTTGACTTAGATCTAATATCTAACATAGATTTGGATGTTAATACAGTATTTCAAGTTCATCTTGCTTTTCCAGAGCTGCACTCAGGTGATATAGCACCATGCAAGGCAATGAAAGCACCACTTCTATGGAGATTGAAAAAGTTTCATCTGAACCAAGACCAGTATCTTTTCCGTCAAAGCTGAAATTTGAGCCTTTGAAAGCTCATGAGATAAGTGAAGGTCAGGTTCAGTTTCGGAAAGTATCTGTTCCGCCACATCGCTATACACCCCTCAAGAAAGCATGGATGGAAATTTATACTCCAATATATGAGCAAATGAAGATCGACATCCGTATGAATCTCAAGGCCCGAAAGGTTGAATTAAAGACCAGATCAGACACACCCGATATCAGTAACCTCCAAAAGTGTGCAGATTTCGTTCATGCTTTCATGCTAGGGTTTGACGTGATAGATGCCATTGCCCTCTTGCGTATGGACGAGCTCTATGTCGAATCCTTTGAGATCAAGGATGTTAAAACCCTTCGAGGCGAGCACTTATCTCGTGCCATTGGTAGGTTGTCTGGTAAAGGAGGGAAAACAAAGTTTGCTATTGAGAACTCTACAAAGACACGGATTGTGATTGCAGACACCAAGATTCATATTTTAGGATCTTTTGCTAACATTAAAATTGCAAGGGATTCTCTCTGTAGCCTTATTTTAGGGTCCCCGGCTGGAAAGGTATATTCAAAACTTCGAGCAGTTTCTGCCAGACTGGCGGAAAGGTTTTGATATTCATATTTTTCCATTATTTGGGGCTCTGTCCCGAGATAAAGTTTTGATCGTATGCTATAGAATTAAATGTTGTTGAGTACGATTCAACTTGATTTTAATTTTCTGCCGCCTAATCATGTAGACAATCAAGACAATCATTTGATGAATTTGTTTGCAATTTGAGGCTGGGGCATCATTGTATGCTATTGGATTTTGGCTTTGTAAACTTTGTCCGTGAAACCAAGCAATAGAATTCGATTGATATTGCTTTGTCTGAAATTATTTTAAATTTGAATAGTATAACTGGATATCATGACTTCTTGGTGATGACATTCATACGGGAGTTGTTAATTGCCCTAACATAACTTCATAGTTTTCTCCTGGGTGCTTCATTTGTTGATTTTTTGGCGTGAGTTTTTTTTTTGAATGTACTCTTTTGTAAGTGCCGTTGGGTCTACCTTAATGGAAATTTCTACTGTTCAAAAAAAAAACTTCGTTGGGCCCCTTAGTTAATTTCAAAATTTGAAAAAAAAAAAAAGAAAAAAAAGGGCACTCCACTTGATACTAAAATTAGCCCTCCAACTCTCACAAACTCTAACCTACCTCCATCCATCACCACAACCTCTGGTTGCCACGTCCTAGCCCCTCCTCCCCACCCTCCTCTGTTCCCCCCCAAACCCTCCTTTCTCAACGGCCCCACCCCCTTTGCACCACCCTTCTCTGCCACCCTACCCCAGCCTATTTGTCACTGCCTGTCTTCACCACCACAACCTCTGCAGGATACTTGAAATTGCAAGAGAGAGGGGGAGAATGTGGGGGGAAGAAGGGGACGTGGTGGTTGAGGTTGCCAGGGAGAGGTACTAGTTAGCAATTCTCATTATGCTACGTGGGAACAGATTATTTGTAGATCTGAGTTGTTGAAATTGTTTCTTATTGTTATGAATGTGAACCCTACTATTCAAGAAAATAGGAAAGTTTTAATGCCTTTACATGTACCAAGACTGAAGACATTCCTTCCCCTGCAATCTGTTTTTGGCTCTTTCTCCCTGGTTATTCTAGTGTATTTATTGAATTATCCACACTGGCTGTTAGTTTCAGCTGCATTATTCAAAATTGTTCTGTTTGGAAAAAACAGGGCAAACAATGATCAGGAAGCCACTCAACTGCCTCGTCTTATTTGCTTCACTTGCTGGCAAGTCTGCTTCATTCTCCATCTGCAGGAATCTATAATATCTGCCTTGAAAATTAATTTCCCAACATATGAGACGGCTACTTGAGTTGGAGCAAATCTCTTTGCGACCATTGTTTTCATAATGAAGGTCGCTGCAAATATAATAAGCATCTAGGTTGTGGAAATGTACTTTAATACACACAAAGGAAAGAAAAGAAAAGAAAGAAAATCAGGGTGGAAACCCAAAAGAACTCTCAAAAATCTTAAAACTAATTATTTCATTCAAATACAACATTCTGTAAACAGACACTATCAGCCCCCAATGAATGTTAGGGCATAAAAAATTTAAGTTACAGAAATCCCAATTTTTGGGGATAAATTTTTGTTATGGAAATCAATTTTGGACCCACAACATGTTGGAAACTCAGGAGACTAAAACCATCTTCAGCCCCCAAAAAGATACCCAGCTGCCTGGTCTTCATTACCATTAAAAAGTTTTAGAGCTTGTATCACTGACTCTCTTCCAAACCCTAGCTCAACAAGCTTTGCAACTTTGGCTTCAAATTCAGGCCCCTGCAGACAAACAACCCTCAATTAAGACCTGATAGTGCTAATAAATCATGATTTCAATCAAACCCATATGCACCCTTTTTAGGGTGCATATGGTAAAAATGAAGATTAATGTGCAGCAAATAATATATGACCAAAGAATGTGACTAATACTGAATTTTTGCAAGATATTAGCAGCACACTGAAATTATTAGTTATAAATCACCTGTGACAAGTCAGGTGCTCTACCTGCAGTCCAAAACAAAACAAAACACCATAAGTCAAATTCACTTGCAAGAGAGCAATAAAATTGTATAATAGAAGAACCCAAAAAAAACAAAAACAAGAGTCAAGATCAGCTCTAGTTACTGAGGGTTAACATCAATATCTTGAAAGGTCCCCTTTCATCAAGGTATTACATGACGACAGTATCCAACATTTTAACATCAATCTCTCTAAACATTTTCACATCAATCTCTCTAAACATTTTCACTTTTAGATTTGATTGCATCAGACCTTCACCCAAAAGACAGCATGCACACTCTCTTTAGGTTAAAAGACTCAAAACTGTCCATATTTTAACAAACCAAAAGCTGGTCCCAATGATTTTTAAAATTTTGACGAAATGAGAGGTAAAGGAGACAGTTTTGCAGTTGTACTTCACCAAAGAGCTCATTTTGAGCTCAACAGGTATATGGTATTAACAAATTGAAGCATTAGATTGCAAAAGCATGCATGCCATAAGAGTTCATATGACTTTGGAACTAACCAGAAGTTTGTATGTTGCTATTCTCTCTTGTTCCAGATGTAGCCTGAAGAATCACAGGAGAACAAAGCCAAAATTATATGAAGGCACAGGCCCAAAACTGACAAATCTTAAAACATACTAGATGGTAGGATGAATTCATGACCTCAACTGCGAAAATATGCTTAAGGAAGAGATGCAGGGTGGGTACCATGATGGTAGGTGCCGCAAAATCTATGAAATTTTTTAAGAACATAAGTGACTCATCACTTTATGTATGACCAAAGATAATCTCATACCAGTCAACTACATCATTATCAGAGATGTTGAACAGAACAATCCTATATTCTACATTAAAAAAAAATAAATAAATAAATAAAAACCTACTCAAACCATCCCTTCAAAGTTCAAACTCTCGCACTTAATGCATGAGGCTTTCCAGTTTCTTAAAATTTTCATTTCCATAAATAATCAATGTTCTAGTGCAATTCAAATGGAAAAATAAAAGACTACATCAAATGAGATTGATTACTGTATTTATAAACAAGAAAAATAACTATACATACAACTGCAAAATTTTGCAATTCTTCTATGCAACTCTAGACCTATGAAGTTGTACAGCAAACATTTACCAGGTATGAATTTGAGCATTTAATAAATGGCATTTTTTCTAAAGAAAAAAAGAATACAGCACATATGATAAACCATCATGAAATGAAATTGTCACAGTAAGATCTATTTAGTGAAAGACATGGTCAAGATTTAATAGTATTCCTTACTTGGGTTCCCGAGCTAGAAGCTTGCTTTGAATACCTCTCATCGTCCAGATAACTAGGTGGAATGTCTTTTTCTGTAATAAATTTGAACTGTAAGCTTTTTCCCAAAACAAGGTTAATAATAAGAGGATCCAAAATTTCATATTCATATAAAAACAAATCAAGCATTCAATTTAAAAGAAGCCACTAGTAAAAGAGTGAGTAACTCCAAACTAGTAAAGCAAAGTGTGGAAAACACAAAACCAACCTTGCAAAAATGGTACTGAAACCTCTCCTCCACCTACTCTCAAGACATTCTCCTTCAAATCAATCATGCACTGCAACCAGTAGCTAATTGGATTAAAAAAATAATTGATTTAATCAGCTTAAAAGAAAGAGTATATTACCTGGTGCTTACGAAGCATATCCAGCCCGAAAAGGAAATCCATATTGGGAGAATCCAGTACCAAGAAGGAACAAGGGTAAAATACACTCCCAATCTAAACATGGTTTTGGAAGGGAATAAAAAAAAATGAAATGTTAGCATACAAGCTTACAATCTCACACACAAACGCGCGCACGAACATGCACACACGCACCAAAAAAAAAAAGGAAGAAGAAGAAGAAGATGATGCATAGATGTTTCATCTTTCATAGTTGAAAGTTTGTAAAGTGAAATGGCATGCATGTCATATATTCATCAACATATTTCAGACTAATAATATATAAGTGTAAGAGAGCAATAGAAAGATCTGTCTCCCAGACTCCCAGTAATTAAAAATGAAGGCAAGCACAATATTCTTCTGCATCTTGCTTAGTGATACACAAACAGAACAAAAATATGAATAAGCATGGAGTACAGAGAAAAGAAAATTTTCAACTACCAGAGGTGAGATTATTGAATTACAAGAAGTCAAACTCCCATATCCACACCTCAATATACTTTGCAAGTCAAAAGAATAGTTATTAAAAAAAATAAGCATGCATCACATCAGATTATCCCTATACACAAGCAGGCATCCGCGCACTCAGACAAACATGCATAGAGGCCTACCAATCGGAAAATCAGAGGGAGGAAAACAATTTTCACTGGATGACTCATAAGTGCATTACCTTGATTGGAGCAACATGTATCCGACCTAGTATCTCCGTCTGACCAACCCCATGAGCAATGCCCTTGTAACGTTGATCTAGAAGTCTCAACAATCTGAAAGAGGACATTATCAGTGACAATGGACCTATAGTTCAGTCAGATCTTAAATATAATTATTTTATAGATAATTAGATATTTTAAATATAATATCATGTTACCTTACTAATTTTTCTATTAAGAAAATAGATGTGTTATAGAACAACCAATGCTAATAGGAAGCAAGAGACAATTATTTACAAGCACAATAGCACTAACCCACAGCGCTCAGCACAGCTTTTAGATATGATTGTTGACTGAGCACCACTATCAACAAATGCCTGAAGGAAGTGAAGCAAAAAGTCCATAATCATTTAAAGCAAGCAACAGGGTAGAGGATTATAAATTTGTAACATAAAAAGGTAACAAGTGACACTACTCAAGAGTGACCAACTAAAATTTCTAAACTGTGACCTTTGTGCAACAATAAGTCATCAGATTAAGCAAGAAAAACAGGATATAGAGCAGTTTTTTAACAAACATATTTAAGACAATGTATGCTTGTTCCATGAGAGAGAAGAATGTCTAGCAAGCAGTACAAGACACAAAGGGCTCTAACTGCAAGTGAGTTCAAAATGAGAGAGAATATAAAATGAAAGTAAAAATGTAAAAGCATGGAAGCAAAACTTGTCACTACCTTCAAAGGGACACCATTAACTTCCATGTCAACATACAACATGACCTGAAAAGTTGCATGTGAAATCAAAAAATTGTTTACCAAGAAATGATAAAAAGTAAAGTTTTACAAGTAGCAGGTATACATACCACCCTCGCAAAACCTTCAGGATTGTGTTCTAGTGCAGCTGCCCAATTCTCATCAATACCTTTCTGCAAACCATGTAGCAAAAATGCAAAGAGCCAAACGAGTAGTTATTAGAAGAACAAATTGATTCCACAAGGAAATATGTAGTGCAAGAAAGGTCAACCAAGCAATTTTGTTTTTTTTTTTTTTTTGGAGGGGGGGTTAAAAAAAAAGGAAAAACAAAAAACAGTAGTAGTGGTAAAATATATAATAATAATAATAACAACCAACCTGGCGAATTGCAGCTTCAATTTTCTTTTGTGCTTCCACATCAAAGGGATCAGCATAGAGAAGTGCCTATGATGCAGAATAAAGAGAGCATGAGTGAATCAGCTACACATATGGTCAGTTTAAATGGTTATAACTAACCTTTGTACCTAAGAAACATGGACAGTTCTAAGAAATTGGTGTGTCTGTGTCAAACACCGACACTCATCGGACACTTCCCAACATGTGTCAGGAAGCTCCCAAGGGAATTCTATGTGATGAAGAGGTTTGAGTCACAGCAGCAGGTGGTTCAGTCACTCCACATTGATTTCTCTTGTATAAATAAATTACAAAGTAAATATACAGAAAATGTAACACTCAGAAAGTGAGGGAGAAAAAAGAAAGAAAGTAAGAAAAGCTTATTTTCAGTTGTCATGTCTGTAAGCATTACTATAACTTAGAAAATTTTAAGAGAACACTAACATGTCTCAAAAAATAATCAGGTTAACATCATGAGGATTGCATGGTCAACTAAAATAATGAACCTGGCCGTAAAAAAGTTGACTTTTTTTTATGTATGCGTATAGTGACCAGATTTAAAGAATCCTTCACACGAGGCATGCATATATGTGATGCATGTAAGAAGATATGCTAGGCACACCTCAGGCTAAAATTTGGTTCATAAGGCTTACATAATCGATTTTGGCACAAGGAATTAAATAAGCACATCCCGTCAACATGATTTTCCCTAGCACCTTTGGAAAATTTTACTACTTTTATAAAATTATGACACCAAAAGTTGCAAAGAGTGAAGCAGAAACTAATTGATTCAATAAAACTTAAGGTAATATGGCAAATTCTATAAACACCAGGAATTGAGGAAGGAAAATCAGTAATACAAGGAACCTACTAGCTCCTCTTCTTTTTGACGTTGTAATTCAGATCTTTGGCGATGACGCTCCCGTAAAGCATCCTGCAGTCTATTGAGATCGTTTCCAAGAATAACTTGAGCAAGTTCAGGATCAGCCTGTAGTTCAAAGAATAAAAATAACATTTGTAGAGTCAGCAGAACTCACTAGCTAGAGGTAAAAGAACAATTGAAGTCAATACCAATATAATGCGTTAAAGGAACATCGCAACCCAAACACAGGATCTCAACTATCAATAAATATTAGATCCACTAGTTATCAGTCAAAGCTATAGTTGTCAACTAATTTTTCTGACTGCCAATATTTTCACAAATGGAATGTACAATCTGGAATATACATATTTTACACATGTAAAGTTAGAAAATTGCTTCTTTTAACTTTTATTTGAAAAAAAAAAAAAAACTCTACCTGAAACAGTTGTGCCATCATATTAGAATCTTGTCGGATATGCTGCTGGAAGGCTACAGGGTTTACAGCAGACCCATCTGGATTGAAGTCCAAGTCATTGATAGGAGCACTATCACAATGTTTATATGCATGTCAATTATCGTAAAAACATGGCTTCAATTGAATCACAATTATAAAACAAAAACCACAATAAGATGCACAAAATCATAACAAACTAAAGAGGATAGTGACAGAAAGTACACAAACAGTTAAATGAGCATAAAGCATATGTGAAAGAGAAATATAAGCATAATTTCTTTTTCTTCCTTGGTGAAAATTCCTGGTAGGTATTATAAAAAATACATAACCACTCATTTTGTTTCTCACCAAATTTTACTATTTTAAGTGAGAAACTACATTGCAAAACAAGATAGTTCTCTTTCTCTTCATTTCTTATCATTTCTCATCAAATCATGGACACATCCATAGAACCCGTTAAACCCATAAAGCTATGCTCCTTTCGAATTCAAAGCTTGTCTCATAACTTGCACAAAATACAAACCCCTAAAAGAATGTAACAGAATTACCTAGAAGAAGAAGCATGTGAAACCATCATCACTAAATCTCCATCATTCACACCAAGACCACTCAATTTCTCAGCATTCCTCATCTCCTTTCCATTATAAAGCAGCTGTTGTTGCCGAATCGACACTTGAGTCTGCTCACAAACCAAACACCACAAATCTCAATCCTCTCATGCGCGCGCGCGTGCACACACACACACACATGCATATGTAGAGCGAGAAATAGATCTTACCTCGACCTCAAGCAGAGCTTTCAAGTTCTCAACCTGTCAATGAGATCAAAATTCAAATTCAAACAACTAATAATCTCAAAAAAACGAAGTTGAACTAGGGTTTTGGAGATTACAGATTCGTCACAATCAACTTCTAAGGTGATGATCTGTTTGTCACCAGTCATTACAGTGACCTTCATCTTTCTTTTTGATTCGATTCGATTCGATGTTTTGAATTATTCTTGTAAACAATGTGTTAAGATGCGATTATATGAATTTTTTTGCTTATAAAAAGAGGTCTCTTTTACATCTTCTTTGCTTTGCTTTGCTTAGTCTCAAAGTTTTCTCGGACTCTGTTTTGTTTTCATTAAAGAAGTCCTTTTCAACTTAGGAGGAGTCGCGTCACGTTTCTTGCCAACCAGCTTGAAAGCTTGTAACCGTTTTTTTTTTTCTTTCTTTTCTTTCTATTTTTGTTTTCAAAAAATTTGAAAATAACGAGAAAATCAGTTGGTTACTATTTTTGTTTTCAAAATAAATGTTTTGTAATTTGAGGGGAAACATGTTTCTTTATTTCTATATTTTGGTTGGAAACATCCTCATTTTTACGTGGGAAAGGATTCCCTCCTGTCACTATTTTGGATTGGACAAGACTCTTTGGATTCGCAGAGTTAATAATTTAAATTGTTCATTTTATTAGATATTTTATGTATTTTATTCATAAAAAAATTAAATCGATCTGATAATTGTAATTAGTTTAATTTTTCGTATTTATCATTAAAAAAAAATGTATGATTTATTTTTTTTGTGAAAATGCGATAAATTGAACTAGTTATAGTTATTGGATCGACCTAATTTTTTGTGTAGAGAAATATATGAAATAGTCGATAAAATGAACGGTTTAGATTATTAAAACGAGACCCACTCTCATCCAGTCCAAAACAATGACCGAAGGGGATCCTCCTCCTTTTATATGTTGGGTAAATTATACTAACACCCCCTGAGATTTCTGTTTAATACAGATCCCCTCACATTTGAAAAATTACATTTTTCTCCCTGAAGTTTGTAATCTTATTACAAATTACCCCATAAATTACTGATGTCATACCCTAAAATTTTTTAAATGAACATCTTGCCCTTAATTTTTAAAAATTATTTCTACTCACTAGAGATAAAATTATATAAAATGATAAATCTTTTAGACATTTATTTATTTATTATTTTTTACCAAATTAATTTTTATTATGTGTTTGAATGATGATCATGTAATGAGTGGTTGTTTTTATTTTTATTAATTATTTTCTATTTTTCTAAAACTCAAATATAGCGGCAACTTTGCTATCATTATAAACTAATCCATTACATCAAAAAATTCAAAACTAAAAATATTTCATATATTAAGGGCTCGTTTGGGAAGGGAGGGTTTGGGCTTTTTTGGCTAAAATAGCCACAAAAAAAATAAAATAGACTTTTTAGACAAAACATCACATCCAACCCATAATCATTACATTTTTCTCTCACAAAAAAGTCAAAAAAACTAAAAACCCTTTCCAAATACCCAGGCAAATAGTCAAAAAGCCAAAAAGACAAAAAGTCAACCCACTTCCTAAACAAACCCTAAATATATCGATTACACATTAAAAGTCTAACAATCATCCATTACATAATTATCATCCAAACACATAAAAAAAATTAATTTGGTAAAAAAAATAATAAATAAATGTCTACAAGATTTATCAATTTTACATAATTTTATCTTTGGTAGGTAGAAAATATTTTTAAAAATTCAAAAATATTTTTTTGATATTTATTTTTGTCAATTAGTTTATATTTTATCAAATTGACGACTTTGCCCTTGAAATTGAGCAATGATATCTTCAATTGTCCTTATTTGAAATAAGATTTAAAATTCAGGATCAAATATGTCACAATTGAAAAGTTTGGAACCAAAGTGACACGATCCCCAAACTATGGGGACTCGTGAATTTTTATGATATTTTTGCATATGAATATAATTTTTCATCGTTAGTTCTGTCATTATATCTAAATTAGATCAATTTAATTTAGATATATTTAAAAAGTATAAAATTTGTACAAAAAAAATTTAAAAAAATTAAAAAAAATCATTGAATACAACAAAATAAGATAATATATTATTATTATTATTTTTTGTATTTGGTGAATTTAAAAAAAAAAAAATCACAAAGTATTATACTTCTTAAGTATGTCTAGATTAGGTATATCTAAAAATAAAAATTACTTAAAATAAAAAAACTCAATTTTTTGAATGAGTTAAACCAAAGAAGATTATTGTTATTTCCATTGAAATGACATGAACAAAATATATCTGTATTATTTTATTATTGTAAATATGTCATTTTAATCTGACAGAAAAAGTAAGTGTTATTTTTTAAATGTGAGGGAGATCTGTATTAATCAGAAACCTTAAGGGGTCTCAGTGCAATTTACCTTTTTTATGTTTTGCCAACAAAGAAACCATGGCGGTGTTTGGCAACTTAATTTTTGGATTTTTTTTTGGATTTTTTTCATTACAAGACAAATATTTTACAGAACAAAAAAAAACGAATACAAACAAAATATCACATTAAACCCCATAATCATTTCACTTTTTCTCTCACAAACATCACATCTAACCACAAAAAAAAATTCTCCGATAATATCCTACAACTAAAAAAATCTAAAAAAAAAAAATCACTTCCCAAACGTTACCATGTTTCCAAATAAATTGGATAAGTTTTTTTCTTCTTTGAACAATGGCCTAAGCCAAAGCACAAAAGGCAAAAAACTACACTCGGACATGCCAGGAGGAACCAGTCCCCCGTAAGTCAAACTCCAAGGCTGCAGCCAGAGCAGGAGGCTCAACAACAATCACCTCATTCAACACATTCATTCCAAGAGCTTTCTTTGCAAAAAGTTCAACACACCCATTGGCCTCTCGCCAAATTTGCTGGATATCCCATTCCCAATCTCGTTCCAACAACTCCCAAATTTCCCGACAAAGATTGAATTGAGAATGCATATTCCAAATACCCCACAATTCGGCAACATGAATAGAAGAAATTTCACTAATCCATGTTCCTTGGGCCGACCGAATTAGACCACCATACACTGCATGACCACTCCTCTTTGTTGTAGCACCATCCACATTTACCTTGACCCACCCAGCCGGAGGCCGTTGCCATGCAATAGAAATACTGGTCATACTCCAACAACTCCCAAATTTCCTGGCAGAGATTGAAATAGATTGTATAAGTTACAAAAAGTGCTTGAATTTAATAAATTTATTATATTCATTTGTAGAAATTAGCCTCAATTACTTCTCTTCTCACTGCACCTATTCAAAAAATCTCCACATTTTTTGTTTCAAAATATATCTCCATTTTTGACCTCACCACATTATCTCTATCCTTATCAATCTCTTTTATATGCTACCACTCTCCCATTGTATCACCCTCTTATATCTATCATTTGAGAATAAATTATTTTAATAAATTTTTTTATTTTTCATAAAAATATGTGCAGAAAAATAGAGAGAATAATGTGATAACTTATAATATTAGTCCTACTTTATATGCCTTTTTCTTTTCCATTGTTCTTTGCAGTTTTCCATTACTAATTATAGAGTTTTGAAATTAAGGATGTCAATAATAGATAGGATTTCAAAAGTGAAATGAAAAGTGAAAAATATGGTGGTGTTTGGAAAGTTTGGGACTTGGGTTTTTTTTTATTTTTTTTACAAAAAGACAAACTTTTTGCAAAATAAAAAAAAATACATCCAAACAAAATATCACATCCAACCCCATAATCATTTCACTTTTTCTCTCACAAACATTATATCCAACTACAAAAAAATCCAACTATGCCTCCGTTTGGGAAGTGGGTTGGTTTTTTGACTTTTTTGACTATTTTAGTCTCGGGCTAAAAAGCCTCGGGCTAAAAAGCCTGGTTTGGGAAGGGCTTTTTGGCTTTTTTGGCTTTTTAGCTTTTTGGTGAGGTGTCATCTTGTTAAATGACCAAATTGCCTTTTTCCATTTTTTTATTTTTTAATTTGGGTTTGGATTTGGCATATTTTTGGGTTTTTTTTTTTTTTTTTTTCACAATTTTGGCTTTTTCGTGGGAAAAAAATTTTTGGGTTTTTTTTTTTTTTTGGGTATTTTTTTTTTTTCAATTTTGGCTTTTTGTTTAACTTTTTTTTTTGGATTTGGCATATTTTGATTAATTTTTTTATTTAAATTTTTTATGTTATCTTTCGATTTCGCGTATTTTGCTGAATTGTTTTTTTTTTCTTTTGGGGTTTGGATTTGGCTTTTTTTGTTTTTTTGTGTGTGTGTGTGTGTTTTTTTTTTTTTTTTTGTATATTGGGTGTCGATCTGCCGACTTTTGCTTAATTTGTTTATTTTTTATTTTTTTTTATTTTGGGTTTGAATTTGCCATATTTTGGTTCTTCTTTTTTATTTTAATTTTTTTATGTTGGGGTTTCGATTTTGCCTTTTTTTTGTTTTTTTTTTTTTTTTTGGGGTTTTGCTTTGGCATTTTTTGCTTTATGTTTTTTTGTTGACAATTTTTGTATGTTGGGTTTCGATCTCCCGAATTTTGTAAATCCAAATTTTTATTTTTTTATTTGTTTTTTTTTTTGAGTTTGGCGGATTTTGCGTTAATTTTTTTTTTGTTTTAATTTTTTTTTATTTTGCGCTTGGATTTTTTGTAACTATGTTTTTTTTTTTTTGTCTTGGATTTTTATTTTTAACTATGTCTTGTTTTTTTTAATTAGTATACAATAACTTTTTTAAAATATATTTACGTGTTTCATTTATTTGTAATTTACGTCGCACATGACAATTTGTGTATTACTTTTCTTTTTCATTTGTTTTTATTTGTTTCACCTTTTTTTGTTTTTCCAAAAGCAAAATTCGTATGGATTGTTGTTTTTTAAAGTTAGGCACGTCAGCAACTGGAAAGGGTTACATTCCCGTGGAAACTCATACATATTGTACATGATAATATATTTGAATACAATCTGTTCCACGTGTGTCATTATGTGACAACCATACGAAAATTATTTCGACTACTATATATTTCCTAACATTCCGTTATTACGCATGTAACATAATTTGTCGCGTATGTGAAGGCGGACCAATGCCATATGGGGGTCCTCATCTCCAACCATTAAACCATCCTCGTCATGTTCAACTTCTGGTATGGCATTTACTATTGTCATAGCCTCTTCCTCGTCACAAATTGGCTGAACAGTTGTTGGGTTACCTGTGTTTCGCCGTATAAAATTATGTAATGCCATTGACGCACCTACTAACTGAACTTGCACATTTGCAAAGTCATACCGAGGCATGTCTCGAATAAACCCCTATCGATTTTTCCAGGCACCGAAAGTGCGTTCCACCACACTGCGTAAGGACGAGTGCACTTTGTTAAATAATTCCCTTGGCGTGTTTGCCATCGCGTTCCGTGCAATACGTCGGAATTCTTGTTGGTGGTAACGGTGGCCTTTGAATGGTGCTAAGTAACCAATCCGGTTTGGATAGCCAGAATCGACAAGATAATATTTGCCTGCAGACATGACAACAATGTATGACACCAAAATGAACATTCTGCGTCATTTTCATATAACGCTTTCTCAGGAAAAAAGTATTTATTAATAAATCTAATAACAGGACCATGTGTTACCTTCGTCAGGATGTGGGAAGGGGACATTGTCATTTGTTAGTATCTCGTTGAATATGCGACTATCATGCATACTTCCTTCCCATCCGCAAGAAATGAATATGAAACACATGTCAAAATTGACAGCGGCCATTATATTTTGCGTGTGACAGTATTTCCTACCGAAATATGTTGCCGCATCTGGCCCCGTAACCCATGCACTGACATGTGTTTTGTCTATGCGCCAATGCAGTCCTGTAAACATGGATAAATTGTTTTGTTGCGTAAATTGGTAACAAGTGTTTCGTTTTTGCCAAGCGTCACGTGCAGTTAATAACATGAACAAAATATATTATCTTGATTTATATGTCAATCATGTTTTTCAGAAGTACCTTGAACGGTAGGTATTTCCGTCTAGACCGCACGTATGGATGTATACGATGCTGACTGTATGTGGGCCGGCAATGAACAACAGTGAACTCTTTCATGGAAGTTAATACGTTATGCACGTGCCTCGACACAGTCTCCCCGGAATGTTGGAACCGTTCTTGGATTTTCCGATTTTGCTTCCCTTTCAACACATGGATAAACATCGCAACGCTTTCTTCAACAGCTAAGCCATGTGGACGTTGCAGGACTTGTAACCCAAAATCATTTACTAATGTCTTACACAATGCGGCAAAAACTTCCTTCGGCATACAAACATTTTCCTCAAATCGACCCATATGCCCCGCATATAGTTCGCATATCCATGCATTCCCGGTTAGTATAGAAGTGCGACATGGCGTTTTATTCATGTGTTTTTCGTACCATTCTGTCGCACACTGGCATGCTTGTAGAAAATGTGCAATTTTGTTCTTGTTGCACCTGGACCGCCATTTGATTAAGCATTTCCGTTATTTTATCATGGTTGCTTCCATCCTAGGGATTCATCGCGTCTTCGTTCATGCGAAACCTACAAAAGTGGCAGCCTTTCAATCAGTTGGCACGTGATTCATTGACTTAAATTATATTGAAGTTTGCAATTAAAAAATGCCGACATTGTTTTTAATCAAAGCAATGCCCTCACCAATGTCATTTGGGACGCATGCTCATATGAATTGCACAAAAAATTAAGATGTTCAACTTATGCTTTACAGGGGGGCCATGGTGGTAACAACCACAAAACTAGCCAGCAAACTACACTAACAAATGAACTTGCGACATATAGGCATTTAAAAGCGTGCAAGTAAAACGTAATTCTCTATATTAAACGTAGCCACACAAAATATTAAAACATACACATCCCATTCATTTCCCAAAAACGAAGCACAACCATGCTTCCAGTCCGTCAACCCATGCACTTACCGAAAACTTGTATCTGCCCGTAGCTAGCAAGAAAAAAACAAAAACGACAGAATGAAAACATTCACACATCACCATCCTGTTTTAGTACATTGCCAACAATACCATAAGTCAAAGTTTTAAAAAATGAAGACAAGGACATGCATCTGCAACACTCGTAACACCGCTACATCACATCCGGCGACCCCCAAACAGGTTTGCAAAAGGCGCCGACGCAGTACACTGGAGCTGCTTCTGTGTAAGCCATCCAATGATGTGGTCGTCATCAGGCTGGCACATCATGACCTCCCGGTAATCGGCGTTATCCATAAGTGTGGAGGCGAAGTGGAATAACGGCGTACCAATCAGGAATGGAATACTGCTCAGTTTCTGCATGCACTCGGAAATAGTGTAGAGCGATTCGTTGCCTGTGAGTGTCTAACCGTGACCTGCTGATTCTTCGAACGAACCACATCTGTCATTTTGTCCATGCTTTCCGCAATAACGGACGCACCACTTGTTGCCTTCTTCGACTTTGAAACACTTGTTGATGGCGTCTTTCTCCTTTTTGGCTTTTCAATCGGAACATGCTCGAGTGAAGAATCAGAATCCACGTCCTGTACTCCTGCGGGTATCGGATCAGCAAATGGCTGGGCTCCCAAACTACGCACTGAATCAGATGAGTCCTGATCAGCTTCAGGAAGGGTCTCTCCCGGGGTCCAATGGTGCTTCCCAATAGCTGATGCCCCCATGAAAACCGTCTCCATCAAGTCACAGTGTTGCAATGTTTTTTTCCTGAACTTCGCACACGTCTTGTTGATCTGCAGAAATATAGATGTATAAAAGAGGCAGACATTATATTTCATATAAATAAATTGTATTGCATTTAAATGAAGCAGTCAAAAATGTACTGGTAAATCACAGATATGAAACTTGTTTGGACATGTACTTACTGATTCCATCTTGTCCCACCACTCGTCAGGTGCCTGAAACAAACCGGTGTCATAGTCAAAGCCTATCCCGGTCACTCCCTTGCTTGAATCCATCAACTTTGTCCACGCTTGCCACTCTTTTTTCAAGCTCATGTACTTATTCTTCAACTGTTTCAGTTCATGTTTTTTTCCTGTTTTTCTCTCAAATTTCCTTGCCAACGACTTGTACCCTGCCTGGCTGAGGACTAAGAATGGGCGATTTCCTTTACTAATCTCATTTGCGATCAACTGGAGGAAAACTCGGACTGAGTTACTGTCCCATGAGGCCTTGTGGCTTAACTGAGTTTGTGTCTCTTCAAGACTGCTTGACTTCTCACTGACAACGCCTTTGCTTTTCGAGTGGTTACGCGGTGAAGTACGTGTGGAAACCATTACTAATGTACGGTTACAAAAGAGTACCATCACAAATTTGGTTGTTATATACACACGCATAAGCCATGACACATTAATAACAATAAACAGAGACATATGATGCTAAAGTTAAATTTGCATATACCCATTGAACATTACTAACGTATGTACACAGGTTTCATAGAAGTTAGTAGTGGACAAAAATATGATTGTTAGTATTACGGCTCCCATATGCGACAACATACTACCAACATACTACAAACATACTAACTACGTTTCTGAAAACATACTGACAACATACTAACGTGTTTGTACATACTAAGAACATGGTAACGGTGCTTACATACGGCACAACAAAATGACAACGACAATGCAGAGCACATACACAATGGTCTTAAGCACACGCAAGGATTGTTGAATGTCTATGACATCAGCCCGCAATTGCATGGCAATTTCATCTCCGGGTGACGCATAGCCTTGGTTCTCATGGCTTCGTTCTTCACACCAACCAATCCAACTGACACAAGGCTGATGAGTGAAAATTATGGAACTATTAGTTTATGGGTTGTTAATGCTCATTAAGTTATGACCGGTAAAGATTGGGTCACTCACCACAGGGCGGGGACATACAAAGTAGGAACGCCCTGGATTTTTGGTGGACCTGGAAATCCTAACAATACACGGGCCATATCCACAGGCACATATTCGTCCTGGCCATGTACTGAAAGTTGCAGTAGAGGTGAACGACGCCATGCTACGCTTTAATATAAAGTAAATTTACATGAATCAACATGAACACGATTGAGTACTCAAATTAATAAATCTATGTTGTAATATATTTTGATAATATTTTTTATGATAGGCAGCAAAATGGATTGGGGAGAATATATTTGTACTACATTTTTTTATGATAGGCAGCAAAATGGATTGGTGAGAATATATTTACATTTTTGAATATATTTATGATAAAGTTTTTTCATACTTACATGTAGTCATATCTGTTTAATAAAACTTTTACACTCTTTATTGTTTACCTCTAAATTTGTAATATATAATATTAATACATTATTAATATCTGTCTAACATTTTTTTAATATATATTGAAAATAAACTATTTTTTTAATATATTTGTAATATAAATTTGATATATTTTGTAATTTGTTGGTAATATATGTACATAATATATGTAGCTTCCTTCCCAAATGTAGTTCAAAAATAGTTATGGTGCTAATTAATTTATTTTTTAGAAATGAGAATTGACCATTTCGTGTTGAGTAAAAAATAAACGCAAATTAATACATCTAATCTGTAATATATTTTCAATATATATATTTTTTTATTTAGAAAACATTTTGGAATATATTTATGATATAGTTTTTCATAATTAAATGTAGTCATATCTGTTTAATAAAACTTTTACACTCTTTATTGTTTACCTCTAAATTTGTAATATATAATATTAATACATTATTAATATCTTTCGAATAAGTTTGTAATGTATTTTTAATAAACTGTTTATTTAATATATTTCTAATATAAATATAATATATTTTGTAATTTGTTGTTCATATATGTAGATAATATATCTACCTTCCTTCCCAAATTTAGTTGGAAAATATTTTTTATGTAATTAATTTATTTTTTTGAATTGAGAATTGAGCATTTCGTCTTGAGTAAAAAATATACGCAAATTAATACATCTAATTTGTAATATATTTTCAATATATTTTTTGGCTTTTTTGAAAACATTTATTCATATATTGATGATAAAGTTTTTCATAATTAAATTTTGACATATATGTGTAATAAAATTTTTACAGTGTTTACCTTGTAAATCAAAATTTCTAATATACATTTCACATATATTTTTTTAATATCTTCGTAATATATTTTTAATATATTGCTTAATTGATTACAATTTTTAATTTTTTCTTTTTGGACTATAAGTTATATATATTTTGACAATTTGTTGTTAATATCTCTAACTTGTAACCCAAATTGAGTTGGAATTATATTTTTTATGTAATTAAAAAAAATTTCACAAATGGGAATTGAGCATTTCTATTAGGCAACAATCAGGGGAATTGAGCATTTCACAAATGGGAATTGAGCATTTCTGTTAAGCACAAATGGGAATTGAGCATTTCACAAATGGGAACAGCATTTCTTAATTATAAAAAAAAATAAAAATTAAGGATCTGCATCTGAAACTATAACCGAACAGATACAACAATTGTAGAACAGATTTGCATTTCCTTGATTGTTTAAACAACGGTGCCTTCATACATCTGGCCCAAATTTGTGATTCTGAACAGATATATAAGATCAATAGAGCTGATTTTCATAAATTAGACCAACTATTTGAATCAGATCAGATATTATATATATATATATGTATATATACAAATCTGCCCTAAATTTGTTGGATGCGAACAGATTTCGAACATAACAACAGATCTAAAAGACGAGATTTACGGATGAGACAGATCGGTGGCCGGTCTGTGTGTAATGTAAGTGTAATCAACCCAATAACGACCGTGAGCCAACAGATCGGCCATGAACCGATGCTGTTATGAACATAAACTACGCAGATGGGAAGAAGAGAAAACAAATCAGATAGGCCATAGATCATCACCTGCAGATCGGTTTGAGTGTGAGAGAGTTGGTTGTTGTTCGCCGCCGCGGTTTCGATCTCCGGTTGCGGTTTCCTCTGCCAAGGTTGGTCCGACGGCCTCCAATAGCTCCGTTCTTCTTCTCCTCTGCTTTGCAATGGGTGTGTATGAGCTCTAATGTGAGCCGCTTTTTGCAGATGGAGAGATTTTAACCTCTCGGGGCAATTCGGTAAATTCACACCACACAGTCTCGCCCAACACCCGTGAAAATCGATTTTGTCGTGACTTGGCTGAATTAGCCTTTTTTGTCGCGACTTGGCTACTTTAGCCTGGGATTGCCTTCCCAAACGACGCCTATCTTCCCAAACACAATTTTTTTTTTTTTCTAATAATATCCTACAACTAAAAAAATTTACATAAAAACTCACTTCCCAAACACCCACATAGTAGTGTGAAAATAAAGGAGTTGGGCTAGAGCAGTTGCAAGGTGGTAGTGGAAAGGGTTAGAGTAGGATCGTAAAAAAGGAACAATAATAGTGGCATGTAATAGGATCATAGAAAGAGTTATGCTAAAGGCCCCAAATGATTTATTAAATTTTCTACTAAATCTCTTACATAGATGTGAGACTCACATACATGTGAGTTTGTGTGGGTCCTACATTCATGTGAAAAAGTTTGATAAAAAAATTTAGTAAAGCATTTAAGGTCTATATCATTTTTTCCATAAAAAATGAATGACAATTACAATTAAATAAATAAGTGATTGTAATTATGAATTATGAGTAGTGACGAAATGAGTATAGGGTGACACGTCTTTACTCCCGCTCCACATTTGTATAACCCATACTCTAAATGTTTCATATTTGAACACCTAAATACAATTACAATTGTGACAAGTTTTACAACTGTACTACCAATTCACAATCATTGAACAGAGATTAACGGTTGTTGTTTCATCCGTTCAGTGTAGAATAATAAAATATATCAATTAATTTGTTTTATTTAAAAGCATAGTTGATCAATTTCAGTGTAGAAGAATATAATAATATTATTTTTATTTATATAAAAAACATAGTTGACTCTGGTTTATTTAAGATAATTTACAAATGTATGACAAATTTATACTTAAATTATTAAAATCGATAAAAAATTATCAATAATTTAAAAATATTTTAAAAAATATGCTAATTTGTAATTTTTTCTCTCTCTCTCTGTCTTTTTTAATGCTTTGTGAAAAAAAGCAAAATAAAATAAAAAGAGTAAATTACAAATAAACTAACTGAGATTTGTTTAAAAAATGAATTGTCTTCTGTAATTTTAAAAACTACAAATATCATATTGTCAAAATTTCTATTTAACAGAACTAATAGAAAAAATGAAATTTGTAACTACAATCTTCTATTTAATAATAATATTATCTAAATTATTAATAGAAAAATATATTCTACCATCATTATTTTATTTGATAATTTATTAATAAAACAAGTTATTTGTTATGAAATTATAAACTTAAAAGGATCAAATATAATTTTTAAAATTATAATGAACAACATATATTTGAAAAATTTTATAATGCATACTCCATATCATATGCATCTTTAGTTAAGTTATTTTTTTTAATTGTAACATTATTTTGATATTTTAATTATGACTTTTTTCATGTTTGATTATAATTTTTTTATTATTTATTTTTAATTATGACTAAAATATAAAAGTATGTCAATTTTATTTTTTATTTTATTTATAATTATAAGATATATATTTATTTTTATTTTTTATTTATAATTATAAGATATATATAGTAAACATTTTTTAACAAATATCGTGCATTTGTAATTTACCAAAAAAAACTCCAAAGAGCTAACAGTCACCAGGCCCGTCAATATGTATAGACCGCGAGGGCCTCTGTACCCAATTGGCGCCCAGAAAGCCACACACAGAGTCAGAGAGAGGGGGAGAGAGAGACCTTCCTTTGCCTAACCAACCCTCCATCATCTTCAACCTTTGATCTTTCCCCAAATAACCTCCCTTTGATTCACATCCACTCTCTAGATCAACTCTCGAAACTGGTTTTGTTTTGCCTCATTATGTATTGCCCTAGAACTCACTTTTTCCTCACTCCTCTTCGCTAATTCTTCAGATCATCTCGACATTTGGGTCTTTTGGTTCGATTGATTCCAACTTTAATCGCATATAAATGGCCAGTGGGAAGGTCATTAAGCGTGCCAAGTACAAGTCTTCAGTCAAGGACCCTGGTGTTCCTGGCATCTTAGAGATGGTGATTCTTTATAGCCTTTTGTTTGTGTATATATATGTGTGTGTGTATACTGTGCATTTACATTTGTATGTATGATTATTTGACAATGACATTGTTGGGAAAAGTGGGGTAATGTTCACACCCTTACTCAAATCTAGAACCAAAGCTTAAATTTGAGTAAAAAGACCATGAAATCTCATCCACTCATTTACTAAAATCTGGAACAAATTGAGTTTTACTCAAATTTCTAGTCAATTCAAGGGAGACCCATTTTCCTTGCCAAAGATTTGAGTAAAAATCCATTGAAATCTCCTCCACTTCTTTACTAAAATCTGTAACAAGTTGAGAGTTTTACTCGAATTTTTACTCAGTTCAAGGGAGACCCATTTCCCTTATTCAATTTCTATCCAATCCAAGCTTAACATTTGGTCTCCTTTAATCAAAACTTAATTTTTAGTAAAAGACCATTGAAATCTCTCTCCACTCTTTTTTGTCAAATCTATACTAAATGGAGTTTTACTTAAATCGAGTGGGACCCATTTTTAATCAAATTTCTATTCAATCGAAACTTGACATTTGGGAATTGTTATCCAAACTTTCGACTGATCTCCTATACTTTTACCCATATCTTCCACTTAAACTCGACACTTGTCAACTTTACTAAAATTTGAGTTTATCTATTGGATTGCTTCATATAGCTTTTTGCTAAAACTTCTACTCGATGTAGTTGGAACTGAAATAACAATAACCCCTTTTTTTGTGGTGTTTAAGGTTGCAAACATTGTATTGCAAATGATTTAGTCAATGTTTGTATATATATGATGTATTGGTGCTTTTTGTCATGCATTTTAACTGTTGTAATTTCATGCAGATGGAGGATAGGTTCATCTTCACGCCTAACAACCCGAAATTGTCTTCAAGTCTTAGTGTACAGTTTAAATTGATTAAAGGTACTTCTTGTGCACATGTATGATTTTGTTATCCAGGAGTGTCACGCTTCTTTCACTACAATTGATAATTTTGGAAACTTATATATTTTTCTTTTTTCAAAGTAATTAACCAAACCGCAGGCCATTTAAATATATAATCATAAATAGTTTGTCATTTATTATTATTATTTTTTAAACGATATCCTATCTTTCTAAATTTTAAGTGCTCATGTGGTGAACTAAAGTTGTTAATATGCCTACATTGATATTTGTCATGTCTTATCAGGGCACAAGTTCACCAAGGAGGGATCACATAAGCATGCCCTGCTTAATCTTACCCAAGATCAGGTTGCTTTTGTCACTAATATGTCAGTTCTTCAAATTTCATCGCCGTTATGTTGGCTCATTGCCCTGTAGTGTACTAATCATGATTTTTTAATTATTTTTTCTTACATATTTATTGAACATGAAGATACTATTGCCCCATTTATCATGAACGAAACATGGAAGTGACGACTCTGTGTTTTTACAGGGTGGGAGTTACATTTTTGAGTTTGAAAACTTTTCTGATCGTGATGTTTGCAGAGAATTTGTAGGTAGGTCTCAGTTTCTACCACAGTACTGATTCTTAAGATTTTTAGCTCCAAATGAGACTGTTTTTCAATTTGCTTGAAAGTTTAAATTCTGTAAGTCATCAATTTGTGCAGATTGTTTGTCTGTTGTGTTCATGCTCAAGCATCATTATAATTATCAAATATTTTTTTTGTGAGGAAACTGGAGCTTATTTTTTCCTCATAATTCTTCATGCTAATCACTTGTCGCATATATTTTATTATGGTCATCAAAAGCTTCTATTTATGTACTATTTATATGAATAAATTGCTGAACTCGAGCCACAATCTTGATGATAAAGAGTAGTATATTTTCCCTTTGTTTAGTGGAGGAAGAAAGATGGCTGCAAGCCTCACTAATTATATAGATCCAGAGCAACTGCCTTTTTCTTTTTTTGGTTATTGATACTTTTATGTGGACCTGCCTTACTGAGAGTGAATTTGTTTAGTTGTAAACCTCAAGGTCCCTGTAGAAAGCAGGCATTAGTTATAAAGTCTTCTATCCTTCATCACATGATAGATGTTACCCATTTGTGTTGGCATTTGAAGAATAGCATATTATATTTGCTGAATGGTACTACCTAAGAGAAAATGTGGTTCATGAGGTGGGTTTTGAAAGATTTATTTTTAGTCAAAGTGTGCAAATAGCCTCCACAGTTCTTCAGTTAAAGATAACTGAACAAGAATCTTTTCAAAGCATATTTAAATCAGATTAATTCCTAATTAATTAAGCAATAAAATCATACAAATTAAAGATACAACAATCATAGGAGAAGCACAAATTTTAACACGGGAAGCTCAAACTTGAGAAAAACCACGACACAACGCATTCACTAATATCCAAAATACACCTACAAGATCCGGACGCAATATCCTACCCACTCGACACTTGAGCAATTCTTTAGTTCTGATCTTCTCCATGATTGTCCAATCTCACACGTACCCCTAATATTTGTTCGAATGTTGAACCTCACATATGAGTATGCAAGGTAGTGTTTTTGTAATTTTTAATTTTAGCATAGTTGAGTCTTGAGCATGTTATGTGTAGTGAAGCTTTGATATGGTGGAATCTAGTTATGCGTTGATTAGACATACAAACTCTACTCTTTGTGAAGGTAAAAATCATGCATTGCATTAGCATCATATAAAGAGTTTTATCTACGATAGTCTGTTTAAACTTGTATTATTGAGTTTATGACCTTCAATAATTTAGTTTTGTACATGTTTTGTCACTGTTGGACTGCCTAAACAACATTACTGTGGTTCTACTTTTGGCCTTTTACTAGTTCTTTTCATTAACAAACTTCAATGTAGTTTATAATCTGGATTACATCTTTATAATTGTTTGTTGCATTCCATTTGATGTATTTTAACTGCTTAGCATATTGGTTGAAGTTTTTTTACCTGAGTTGTTGCACCTGTGGCCTCTTGAACAGGCAGAGCTACTACAATGGCTGGAGAAGCTGGCAAAACTAGTTCTGAACCATCTGCTGTTACACCTCAAGATGAACAACTTATTAGTACACAAGAAATGGAGCGTCGGATTAAGCTACTTCAAGAAGATGGGTAAATTGACTGTCACATACCCTGAGAAAAATACTTTGATCAGATGCAATTTTCCATGCAAGCCCATATATTATTTATATATATGAAATGCCATCTGACCTTTCAGAGTTTTGGTTCTCACTTTTCCCCCTGGTTCTTTTCCCCAGATTTGTTAATGCTTAACTTATGAAGAGGTATCTCAGTAACTTGAATTATATGTGTTGCTGGGCCCAAATAGTTGAAAGAATGCACTTCGAATGATAGCCATTTTAGTTAATATATATATATATATATATTTGTGTGTGTATCCTTTCTTTTGTGTGTGAAAGTCATTATCAGTTGCATATATTAATTTTAATTAGTTAATTTATTGAATTTGTTTTCTACTGTTAGTGTTATTGGTGATTTATATTGTAGTTGTACTGGTTGGTTTTGGATGTTTGATTTTGGGACACTTGGATAGCACTTAAAAAATAGTGCAGCATTAAAAAACTATTATGACAAATGGAAGTTATTGCGAATGTTCATGGCATGGGAAAAATCATTTGGCACCTTACTGGACATACTACAGGATGTATTAGCTTCTAAATTCTTAGGTAAAGGTTTATACTTGTTTCAAGAACATAGTATTCTGGTATAATGGTTTCTAACTTTCTAAATTTAGTATTTAACTTTACTAGTTATAAATTTCCTTTAAAGATGATATCACTGACATGTATCCTTCACAGGGAGTTGCAGAAACTCCATAAGCAATTTGTGATAGGAGGTATTTTGACAGAAGCTGAGTTTTGGGCAACGAGGAAGGTTAGTTATTATAAAGACTCTATCCAAATATGTATATATATATTTTCTATGAGCTTGGATTTTCATTTGAATCGTTTGAGCTTTCTAAGTTCTCCATATTTGCTCCAATAGAGCACCAAAGTGATTATGAGTGCATGATAGAAAATTTTCCATTTACAAATTAAGTGCAGAAGTTGCTGGATAGGAACACCAGCAGCGTGATAAAACAACGGGCAGGGTTCAAAAGTGCCATGCTTGCAGATGTCAAACCAGCAGCTGATGGTCGGGTACAACATAGATCTCTCTCTCCCTCAGTGTCTGCATGCGCACATCTGCTTCAGCACACTCTCACGTCTTATGTGCTTGCTCCTTGTGTGTGCAGTGTGCAAAGTTATGCTTGTGTGCATTTGTATCTTTATTAGTGTTAAACGCATATACTGATCAACCCTATTTGAAAATCCTGTAACTCCAAGGTTAACAGATTTTACTTTTTCAAACATGTGCTATGAGTTCTTGAATTTGTTTGTTTCTTGCAAAATTACATGGGTTAAGCTTTTAACTAGTAAGATTTTACTATTTTTTGTACCTTATCGTTGCAATGCTTTCACATGGAAACTTTATTTATTTCTTTTGCAGTCGAATCGAGTTACATTTAACTTGTCACCAGAGATTATTCATCAGGCATGATCTATTCCTTTAACTTGTTATTACCTTATTCCTTTCATCTTACTTGCCCTTTTATTTCTTTGATTGATCAGTATTATCCTCTTCTGTCGCTGGTTAAATGACGTAGTTGCTGGATATTTACAGCTGTAACTAATTTCAATTAGTTTCCATGTATTTGCAGATTTTTGCTGAGAAACCAGCTGTTCACCAGGCATTCCTGAAATTTGTTCCCCGTAAGGTAATGGTGATGTTGGACTTGTATATCATCGTTCAGGAATTTCTTATTATCAATGACCACTTTCCTTAATTTGTCTCCTAATTAAATCAACTTGTGTAATTGAATTTTTGTTTTTGGTTTTTGGGTCCCAGATGACTGAAAAGGACTTCTGGAACAAATATTGCAGAGCAGAATACCTCCATAGTACAAAAAATCCTGTTGCTGCTGCAGCAGAGGCTGCAGAAGATGAGGAACTTGCTGTTTTCTTGAAGAATGATGATGTATGGGCAAGTGAAGCTCGGCGCAAGGTGCTCTCCTTTTTGGAAATTGGAATTTCTTTCATTTGAAGTCAACATTTTTATTTCGCAACGATTATATCTTTGCTGCATATTTCTCCTCTGGTTACTCAATTTTTTTTTTTGTCCCCACATAATAAATTAGCTTTCTTTATGTGGCATCTTGGTTTGCAGATTAGACGGGTTGATCCAACTTTAGACATGGAAGCTGATGAAGGGGATGATTACATTCATCTTCCGGTACTTTCGGTGACACCTATGTTTTACTATCTTATTGCTAGCTAAGTCCTGGTGTATAACTCTGCAAGTTGAGGGTGCTATTTTCACCTTTTCTCAATACAGCATTGTTTTGAATTTATGAATTGACAGTTTACATATCATGTACATTTTCTCTTTATTCATTTTTTTGGCTGATGATAAATGTCAAAATCTGGGCTATTGCATCAGCTCAATGATGTTGAGCTTATGGGAATTTGTGCTCTCTTTCCCTCTTTTTGCATCGATTCCTGTAATTTCTAACTGTATCTGGGAAGCAAACAATATAGTCCTCTTGTTGCTTGTTGCTGGATATCCAGTAATGTAGAGAAGATTCTGTTGGTTTATGAGAACTATTTATTGGAATCTTTTGTGATTCTTCATCTACATTTTCACATGTAACTTGTTCTGTGTTCTTTTAACCTTTTTTGTTTAAACTTGCACAAATTTGCGTATGATCATATTGTCTTGCATGTAGGATCATGGGCTTTCTCGCGATGACAGCAAGGATGCTATTGACTCACCATATGAAGAATACAGAAGGTCTCTTTCACAAGTCCTTAATCGGCATGGTGCAGTTGTTCTTGAAGGAAGATCCATAGGTAAGATTTCCCATTAGAGTATCTTCTATTCTTGGAAAATGTTGCCAGAAAAGTGTTGTGAAAATATGCTAATTTAACAACCAGCCGTTAGCTTTTGTAGTTTTTCTGCCACCATTAGAAGGGGTCCCAGCCTGGATGTGGATGTGCATTTTGTTCAAAAACTAGAAAAGAAAACAAATATTTAAGTTCAGAAAGAAAGGAAAAGTAAACAGAGAAAGAAAGAAAAAAAAACAAGAAAGTAAAATTTTCAATGCAAGGAACCATGGTTTAGTTAAAAACATGGTAGTTTCAGAAAGCCAACTATTAGACATCAATCAACATTTACCTTCAAAAAAAGTTTTACGAACCAGATTTCCCTTCATGCGGCTTTCAGAATTCCAGCGATTGAAATGCCAGGCAAGTTATTTTCCCATTAGGTCCTTGAGTAATATAAGGGATAACCACCTTTATGAACCATTTAAAGTGAGTTTATTATGAAATCAACTAATGGGTTTAGTTGAAACTATGATTCTGTCCTTTACTGGACGGCATGGCCTGTTGTAGCACTGGGACATTCCCTGGAATGGACTGGTTGTTTTTCAGTCATAATCTGCCGCTACAACATGGAACCTAGCATCATATTTTTGCTACTCTTTCTCTTGCTGTTGAGAGAGAAAGAGAGTGGTTTATTTTCTCTTCCATGATTGACATTGTAGGCTGTGGGTTCTTGTACCACGCACGGCACTTGGCGTCCATCGCCATGACACCCCTGCATGGCAGACCTTCAAGGCTCCATGATCAATTGGGATTATATGCGTAGCCTAAGCTGGGGCATGCAAACCACCAAGTATGGAGAGCTCCCTTGGCAGCCTAAGGTTGAGCCTTTGGCTCACCTACGTGCTCACTTGGGCCCTTGGCTCTCATATGCTCACTTGGAGGCCTAAGGTTGAGCCCTTGGCTCACCTACGTGCCTGCTTGGGCCCCTGGCTCGCATATGCTCACTTGGAGGCCTAAGGCTGGGCCCTTGGCTCGCCTTTATGCTCGTTTATTTTACTTAACCACTTGGCTGCCTAGGCTGGGAGCTAGGCGTAGGCACCCTGCTGGGGATCATTGGAGGATTGTGGTTGGAGTTTAAGACCATAGGATCGTCAAGGTCTTGGCTGTCTTTTTGCCAAGATCACTCCACCTTGACCTAGTTTGGAGAGAGGCGGTGTTGACCTTACACACACATTTGCATGCATGATGTGTTGCCCAAAGATATCATACTTGCCAGCATGAATCACTGACGACAGTATGGCTCATGTCAGCTACTTGTTGAGTTGAGAAGAGCTTGCCACCTGTCCAATAGTTTGCTTGGGTTCCAAAGGACTCCAATACTACGGCCCTATGGGAGTCTTTATAACGTATCATGTATACAGCTGCCAACATTAACACACAACAATACATCTATCACAACACATAAAATCGAAGTGCTCAAGGTCTCTCACTGTCACCCTCTCTATCTTTAAGCCTGCCTTGGTCTTCTCCTCCACCTCTGGTGATCTCAAGCCATTGAAGTGCTTGCCATCTTTGCAGAGGTCCACAACCGACCACCTCTAACCTCTAATTTTCTAGGCAAGGAGCAAATTCATAAAGAAAAAGTTACTTTCTTAGCTGATGTTGACTGGGCTTCAGCAATTGGTCACTCCCAAGTATAAGATTCCAATGTTTAGTTTATTTGATAAAAAAGTTTCTCTGTGCTCTTTTTTTTTTTTTTCCGAGGCATGATTTTTTCTCTTTCTTTATCTGATAGAATAGAACATATTATAGCAATCAAATGTGAGTAAGTTGGTGTAATTCAGAGAACATATTGATTTCTTTAAGAAAGTTCTCTGACATTTTAATTACAAATGGATGCAGTTCATTGATCTTGCTGAGACATGACTTCATAAAATTTTTTCTTAAGTTCTGTCTTATCAATTTGAATACAGATGTGGAGTTGGGAGACACGAGGTCTGTAGCTGAAGCTCTTGCCAGATCAAAACAGGGTTAGCATAGTTCACTTTTCTTTGTGCAATTCAGTTTGATATAGTGCTTTGTCTTCCCCCCAACTCTTTCTTTTTTTATTCTTTCTGTTTGAACACTAAATTGTTGAGTTTCTATGCAGTTGAGTTAGCTAATGAAGCATCTGATGGGAATGCAAACCAGGAACGCTTAGATAGGATTTCTCAGTTGGCTGAGATTGAGGATCTTCAGCCACCTCGTGACCCTCCATTGGCACCACTTTTCATTAAGGTATGCCTTTCTTCTTAAAAAAAATGACACATGTTAGTTTTGATTGCAAATAGGTATTTTATGATTTGTTTCTTGGATCAGGATCCTCGAGACTATTTTGATTCTCAGCAAGCTAATGCACTAAAAACTTTGGGAGATACACTAGTTGAAACAAGACAAATGAAATGCAACCTGAGTACCAGTGAAGCTTATGGTTCTCTAAGGGAGTGTATATCTGAGATCAAAATTGCCGGATTAAGTGATCCTATAGTTAAGCCTGAAATTGCTTTCAAGGTAATTGAAACTCTTGTTGCAAATCATCATCATGATCTGATCTGCCATAGAGAGAGGTCACTGACATATAAGATCATAACTGCTCTATGTTATCATGTAGGTTTTTAACGGATTGACCCAGAATATTTCAAGCACCAAGTATCATCTTGGGAAGAATCCGCAGGAGAGTGTTTTGGATAGGTTGCCAAACATCACTAAAGATGAACTCTTACATGTGAGTTGGCACCAATTTTTTTGTACATAATATTGGAACTTCCCAGTCTACCTCTTGCATGTATCAAGTTTAGGAAGGAAAATAGGTTTTGTGTGGCTGAGATTTTAAAAACAGTTTTCTGTTCTCAGAGCTACAGAAAACAAAACTCAAAATTCATTTTGTTCACTGTTTTTACAAACTGTTTTTGGAGAAATAAGTTAAAAAAATAACCAATTTCCAGAAAACACTAGAACGTTGTTTTTTGTTCTCTTCTTCTTCTTCTTTTTTTTTTTCAGTACAAATAAACCGAAACACCATGTTCTCAAAATTTCCTTATTTTTTCACAAAACATGTTTTGGAGAACTGTTTTCTGAAAACTATGTCAAACGGGGATTTTGCATCAGAAAGCACAGGAAAACTTTGGCTGTGTTTGGTATAGCTTTTAAATTATAATTCCACCCCTACATTCCAATGTTATATTTGGTTTAAGTTTTTAAAAATTAATTCCAATGCCACATTTGAAAACACATTCCAATGCATGTTTGGCAGTGTGAGTTTTTGATTTTTGAATTTGCGCTTTAGGTCGTCTACTCGGACATCCCTTGGATGTCCGGCCGGTTGATTGGAACAGTAACTTTTTTTTTTTTTTTTTTTTACAATTGCCAATCCCCACTTGTTATTTGGAAACAAATTATATTTGTTTTTGATATTTTTTAAATATATAAATTATTTTTTTTAGACCAAAATAACAAATTATTTTTTTGAATTGAATTTTAAAAAGAGTTTGGTTATGAATTTTGAATAGAATTTTCAATAGAGTTTTGAGTTGTGTGTTTGGTTTATGAGTTATGAGTTGTAAATTTTTGAATTAAGTTTTGAAAACTCTTTTCAAAACTCATAACCAAACAACTTTTCTCATTTCATATGTCACATCAAAAATTCAAAATTCAATTCAAATTTTTTTCAAAACTCATAACCAAACAAATTTTCTCTTTTTAAATCATAATTCTAAAACTCACAAACTCAAAATACAACTCTATTCTCAAATCATAATTTCAAAACTCACAAACTCAAAATACAACTCTATTCTCAAATCATAATTCTAAAATTCTACCAAACGTTACTTTTATCTTCTTGTTTTGGATTTTTAACATTCCTTTAAATTCTATTAAAAATAACTTTGCTTGTTTTCAGCATTGGACGTCCATTCAGGAATTACTTAAACATTTCTGGTCATCATATCCAATTACAACATCATATCTTTATGTTAAGGTAAATGCTGTAGTTCTTTATGCTTACTTAGGTTTATTTATGCTATATTACATCAAACTTAATGTTGATTTCTTTAGCTGATCTTATATACTTCTTAAATTGTGGCAAGGTTACCAGAACTCCAGAAATTATTGTTTATATTTCAAACTAAGGTTTGACCATTATCCTTCCAAAAAAAAAAATTGACAAAATTTTGTATATTGTTCCCAATAAGATTTTATTTCCAAAAACTTGAAAAATGAAAACACTGAAGTTCAAAGCAATGCCCAACAGAAATATATTTTGCATTTCCAATTACTCCATCTTCCCCTCAAACCCCCAGGGGCCAGAGTAAGAAAGAAGAATATATGATAACAGTGAAAGATTAGATTCAGTTGCTGTGAATCATTTTCATGGAAGAAGCACTGTTGTTGTGAAGAAGTGCTTAATGCAGAAATTTCAAGAGGTTAATAACGGTTGCTCAATTATTAAGTATGCAAAAATATTTGTGATGGTTTGGGTACAAGTTCTTTTATAATCACATCATCTTTTAATTTTGTGGATTTAGTTTTATTTTATGCTTTGTTCGTTTGGCCTTTATTTTGCAGGTATGCAGATTGAAGGATGCCATGTCACAAATTTATCCAAAGTTACAGGTAATCTTCTTGCAAAAGTCATGTTCAGTATGTATGATCATTTTTTGCTTTTCACATGTAATTACTGTGGTTACTTAATTTATTGCTTGTAAATCAACAACAATCACTGATTCACTGGTATGCGAATAGAGGCACCGGAATCTCTCTTTGGAATTCACATTTGAAAGTGTTTTTTGGTCACCTAGTTAGCATGTCTAAATATTTTGCAACTGTTTGCTGCTACCACTGTTTCTAGATTGCTTCTTTCTTGGTTTCTGTTTTCCCTTTCATTTTTTCAGCTGTAATTTTGTCACTCACCTTAGTATTATCTAAAGCTTTAACATATTATCAACAAAAAAAAAAAAAAAAATATCTAAGCTTCAACAAAAATGTTGAGTTCATTGATTTTCTGAGTTTTAATACATGTTTCCTATGGTGAATTGCTAGCATATTAACACAGTTGTTAGTGTGGGAGTTACCATGATTAGAATTCATATGAAAGATGGATGAATTTATGAAAAGGAAAACAAAATGACTTTTTATGTCAAAAATCTTAAGGGTTTTTTGCTGGAGCACATTACTGGTAGTGACATTTTGGTTATTTGAAATGTTTACATTAAATGACTTGGCTTTTGGATAATAAAAAAACAAAAAATGATTTGGCTTTCACTGATGATGGGTACATTACATGTGAAATGAAGTTCTGAAAAATTCCAGCTTTGATGATGCATGTTTGCTCATGAAACTGAATTGTAATGAACCTTGATTTATGAGCATTGATCAAAAGGATAGGGGAGTTTGCACTGCATTGCCTCTGCTGCTACTTGGGTGCAAGTTTCAAAATATTTATTTCCTGTGTATGTTGTGTAGTTTGATTTTTTTTCTTCTTTTTCTTGGTGATGTCCTTTTCCCATTTCAGGAGATTAAGGAATCCGTACAGTCAGATTTTCGGCATCAAGTTTCCCTCCTTGTTCAACCAATGCTTCAGGTAAAAAAAAGTGTACTTTTCTTATTCATTGAATTGCAAGGTTTTAGTATTACTGATGACCTGAACTTCCAAGAATTATGAGGGATCATAATAATTCCTTGCACCTGGCCTCTGCCAGAATAGTTTCTGGTGGCACTGTAAGTAGGTTCATATGCTTATTCCTAGTTTGCCTGCTCAATTCAAAGCAGTTGAGACATCTCTAAATTCTTTTGGCCTTGAAAAATTATCATCACTTGAAGGTTGGTGTGAGTTGTTTTCTGCTTTTACTTGCTTTTGGTATGATAGAAAATGAAAGTCAACATAAAACGTTAAACAAGCCGCTTTTGAAAAGTGGAAAAGACGTTTTCTGACTTCCAATGCCACCCCCACTACCACCCTGCCACCGCCACCACTCCAACCTGGACGACCCAACCATCCCACCACCACCTCCATCACCCTCCCACCACCAACAACACCACCTTCACTAATACAGCCACTAACATATTAGTTTCAAGGTAGCAACCGAACTTGGGAAAACGGTTTAACTGCTGGTTTTGTTAGACAACAGAAAGTTTAATGTGCAACTCATGGACAGAGACCATGTTTGGTGCAGGCTCTGGATGCGGCTTTTGCACATTATGATGCAGACTTGCAGAAGAGATCGGCAAAGGGCGGAGACAGACCAATGGATACGTGTAGCGGAAATTAGCCTTTGCATCACCTGGCCTGTTGATGTTGCAGCATTGAGGGTTGCCTCTATTACATGGTGATCATATACAACTGTATATCTGATGAAATTTTGGTCACAGCTTTTGTTGAAGAGAAAATGATTTGAAAGAAGTGTACACACCATTTATTGTTCAATTGGTGGCTAATAGTTTATATTGAACAATTGGGGTTACAAAATGCTATTGCATTAATATGAGAGGAAATTTTTGAACAATTACAATAAATTGCAATGTTGATTTGGACTGCGAGAATCAAGTTCATTTGAATTTTTGAGTTTAGCAACATATGGAAATTGACTGCTTTTCTTCTTTTTCTTTTGGTGATTTGCCCAACAACCAAAAATGACGTTAATAAATTGTAAAGACTTGAAATTCAAACCCTCCACCTTATTATCACATTGATTGTGACGGAGCATTTGATCCTTTCAGGTTAGTCAAGTATAATCTAGCAACATTTGTGCATACTTGGCTGAGATCCTTATTGTGCAAACACGAATATGTTTTATTTATTTTTATTTTTATTTTATTTTGTTTTCTAGGATAGGATGAGAAGTATAAACTACATTATGCAATTATCGGACTTAAATTCAGACGTATCACAATTAGCGGGCGAGTACTTCCGAGTTGTTTGGTGCAATTTATGAAGCTGCATTTAGCTTTTTATTTTTAAATTCTATGTTAGTGTAAAATCTGTTTACAACTTATAGCTTAAGGTTATGTTTGGCACGAAGGTTTGGCTTGAGTTGGGGTTATTTTAGTTATAAAAAAATAAAATAAGCTTTTTAATTTAATAAGATAAAACGTCACATTTAACTCATAATGATTTTATTTTTTCTCTTATAAAAGTTAAAAAATTTATTTTAAATATAGTTTCATGTTAAAAAAGTCAAAAAGTTAATTTATATTTCAAACAAAGGCTAAGTAAGTTTAAAAGATTGATTATTGAGAAATAATGAGAAATTGCTTGTAGTTGCTTTTCAATTGGCAATGTTGCAACTTGCATCAAACACGCCATTCATCTATCATGTCAGCTTTTTTTATCATGCAGCCAAACATCACTATTTGAAAACCATGTGCCATTTCTGAAACTTTAAATTGCCTTTGAATTATAGATTTAGAATTTCAAAAGGAAAAATATATATATATATATAAAATAAGTAAAATATGAATGAAATATAGTAAAATTTTATTAACACACCACTCACATTCTCTAGATTTTTTTTATTTATTTAATTTTTATCTAAATTTATAATCTAAACTCTCTTATAATCTATACCGGACAAATATCTTGTTTGATGCAATCTATTAGGATTACTTATTATTTTGAAAATGTGTCATAATGCTTATGCATTTTCTATTGTAAGTTATGAGACAAATAGTTTAAACATCTTGCAGTAATTAATTAAAACAAGGTGTCTAGTCTCTTAATCCAAAAGGGTTGGTTGAGTAGTCAAAACTTGAGTCGGAGGGTGCAGAATCTTAGGTTTAAAACCTTTTAGATGTAAGTAATTTCTTAGAGTCAGTTTATACGAGACTTTGTCTCAATTTTAATTGAAATCCCCGTTGGTAGACGGTGTGATTAATCTCCGGATTAAGGGTAAACTATCAATAGTTTCTAATAATTGGAATTAATTCTCATCAAGTTTTATTGAAAATAAATCATAATAAAATCATCTCTAAAAATAATCTTTTGTGGCGATTTTTTACATATCGTTAAAAATTGATAATTAGTATTTTTTTTTTGGTTACAATTTTTATAAATTGTCGTTAAAACTTACAATTAAGCATTATTTGACATTCACTATAAATTGTTGCTAAAACTTATATTTTTTATCTTTTCGTAAAAAGTTAAAAAGTATAATTATTTAGATCATCACAAAAACTCACTTAATGACGTTTTTCTGTGATGAATTTTTTATACTGTCATTGAAAGTTGAAAATTAATGATTTTTGTAATGATTTTTTAAATTATCGCTAAAACTTATAATTTGTGACAATTTTCAAAGAAAAATGTTAGGTACTCCAAATGTTCTACCAAATGTCTCACATGAGTGCCACATCATGTGAATCTCACACTCATATGAAACATTTAACATTTGAAATATCTAACGTTACTCATTTTGAAACTGTCACTGAAAATTAACTGTTAATGACTTTTTTTAATAATGTTTGATGAAAAATTCTATTAATAATTATAAGACTTATTGGACAATAAATCCACATATTAAAACCTACATGTAAATATTTCATGATTAATCAGCTCAATTACGAAGTTAAAAAAAAAATAATAATTAAAAAAAAACAAAAGGTACACGGTCTCTCTTCAATTATCCAATATTCCCAATTTACACATTCATTCTTGGGTTGCATAAAAAGAGTTGTTAGCTTAATGAGAATGGTTATTGGGTGCTTTTGGAAATGTAATGGGTAGAAAAGGTAAGATTCATAATTTTGTATTGAATGATTGAGGAACTTAAAAAATTATAATATATGATAATTAATCCTAAAATATTAACACGTTACACTCTAAAAATATTAAATAATTTTTCCTTAATTACGCACACCTGCCCACACTCCAAAGGAATCTAATTTAATTCGTCAATTATCAGTGACCTAATCACTTTAATCTTTTGGAACCCAACAAAAAAGACACTTTCAAAAACATACATACCTTTGCCACCTAAACCAAACGAAACGATCCCAATTAACCAAACAAAGAACAGACCATCAACCAACACATACACCAAGAAATCTTCTACTATAAAAAAACTCTTTTTTTTTTTGAATAAAAATAGATTAATAATTTATCCACATAAATATTTTCGTCTAAATACAAATAATTAAGATGATTCATTCAGATAATTTTCTGTCCAAATAAGATTCCTTTCGCCGGAGAAATTTATGTGGATGGTGCTGTAAAAAAAAAAAGACAATAAAAGTGCACTGAAATCAACAATTTTTCACATTTTGTTCACATCTACAAGTACAAATAAAATATTTCAGGTCTAATCTAATTTTTTGGTGATCAAAACAGTGCTGAAAATAAAGAGCAAACCACACAATCCAATTTCCAAGATCTACAATCACTTTTTTTATTTTATTTTTTTTTAAATTTCAGACATAAGATCCAGAATATTTGAAAAAATCAAAAAAAAAAAAAAAAAAAGGGAAAGAAAGAAACCCTAGTAAGGAGGAGGGGTACCCAAGAAGGGCCTTCGAGAACAAGAGGTACCATTGACGGAATCGCAATCATGCAATGTGTCCTTCAATTTGTGAAACCCATGCTTGAATACCCCAAACCCAAACAGCATTCCTATGCAGATCACCACCAGTATCACGCAGGTGCATAGCATACACATCCTTGTCCCGCAACACATTCTTCTTCCTCCTCTCTCTCTCTCTCTATATATATATATGTATGTATTGATTGTATATAGGATTCAGATCTGGGAATTGTATCGAGATTTTTCTGGGTTGGGGAGAGAGGAGAGAGGGTATTATGTGATGGGTTGGTTGAGGATAGCGTGAAGTGTAGTGAGGAATTTGGAGAGAAGTTGTAGGGTTGAAATTGTATATCTGTTCATCAATTGATGGAGAGAGAGAGGGTAGAGAGAGAGAGCAGATTTTGGTGAAGCGGTTACTCTACGCTTTGTTGGGTGCAACGGAAAGCAAGCTAGAATCAACGTCTCTGATAAAGGAAAAATGCTTGGAACACTAAAAATGAAACACTAAGGGAGCATTAATGATGTGATAGTGGGCTCCGTCTATTTTCTATGTCTTGTTTTTATTTTTATTTATTTATTTTTTGTCATTCTCAATATATTAATGCTATTAATAATACATTTTTTAATGGTCTAAATCATTGTTGCTGCTAAAGGAATTTTATTGTTTTCAAATCATGCTGACGTGCCACATTATCATAAGTAAAAGGGATTGATTTCCCTCCCTCATTGGACTGGGAGGTGTGGTTGATTGGAGGATATTATTAGATTTGTAAAGGTTTATTATGTATTTTATTTTGATAATTTAAACTATTCAATATGTGAAATTTGTTGAGTAATATATGTCTATATAAAATTATATTGATCGGATATCGATAGCTATTTTATCATATTAGATTTTTATCAACTATTATTTTTTCACCGTCTGTTTTTTTAATACAAAACTAATTTGATCACGTAGCTATCGATATTCAATCAACGTGATTTTTTATAAATATACAGAACGGTTGATATTATCGAAACATGACCGTTAGTGGGTCCCCGTGGATCCAACAGCGCCCTCCAATTCGATCACGAATTAAAGAAAAGCCAAACCCTAAGTAAAAATATTGAGATTGAAATTAATCATTTTAATTTTTTATGAAAATACATCTAAAAATATATAAAAAATAATATGATAATTTATAATAATTTTTTATTTAAAACTCTTATCCCTCAAACGGTATATGAGTAAAACGATAATATCAATTTTATCTTGTATTATTGACTAATCTTATCCTTAATTAATCCAAAATTTTCATTTATCTTTTGTGGTTGTTAGTGTTTTGAGGCAGCAACTCTATCCTAAATCTTCTTTTTTATTTTGTTGTCTAAAAAAAATTAAAAACTATTGAGATCACTGAAAATCTTAAGACCATTTTCAACCTAAACTCAAATCTTTCATCAAAATTAAATTTGATTAAATTTGATAAAAATAGTATTTCAACCTTTTCACCAAATTGGTATAAAATGAAGGGAGTCTTACTTTTTCATCAAATTAAGATAACGTTTAACTTTTCATCAAATTTTGTAGGTGACCATTGATAGAAAACCGGATGGATGACCGACCGGTCAACTGGGTAGACGACCGACCAGACAACCTGGTGGATGATTGGATTGGAAAAAATTTACACTAGGCCGAACGATTGCCCGGGCATCCTCCCGGTCGTCCTTCCTGTCAACTAGTTGTTTAATGAAAATTAAAAATTTAGCGTTAGAATGCTTGATATCAGATGAAACTTTCAACCCAAATCTTTACTCAAATTTGATATTAAAAAAAAAAAGAAAAAAAAAAGAAGAAAGAAGAGTAAGCATTGGAAATGCTCTAAGATGTAATAATTTCATAACATGAAAGATATGGGTGTTTTGAAATAAATTTCATTCCTTTTCCATAATCCTAGAGAACTAGTTGTGTGTCTTAAGTAATTGGTGTTGTTCATTACGGTCCCATGATAGATAATTTGAGTTATTTATTTTGTATAATCTGTCAAGTAGATTCATGTAAAATCAAGTTCATCAAATATCAATAATCATATAATCAGATTATATTTTTGTTAACAAAAATAAAAGGTACATATGATTTTATGAACAAATATGATCTGATGATGATATGTTATCGATATCAAATCAAACTTAATTTTTATGACAATGCTACCAAACAAATTGGTTGTATAAATGGATGGCTCATATTTATTTATGACATTGTCACATATACCATGAAAAATATATATGTATATATATATTTCACTAGATTCCAAGGGAATAATAAAAATCTTATATGTATGATTAGATCAAGAAAAGAGAATACTAATCAAGAAAAAAAACTACTTTGTTTTGTTATGGAGTTGATGGCATAATTAATAATTAAAAAAACTACAAAGATTCCAGTAATTTAAATAATTAACATGTTTCCACATATTCCTTCCTAATTTATAATAATTTGGATTAATAAATATTATTTGCAACAACTTTCTACCTTGATAATGATGAATTTATGACCTCTAAAACAACCCACTATAAAATGGTTTTTGCATCTGTCTTGTGTCCCTGGCCCGGACCACTTGTCGTTTTGTGTTGTTTTATTAAGTTTTTTAAATTTTTTTGTTTTATTCTTTAAAAAAAATGTTTTATTGATTTTTTTGTTGCATATATATTAAAGACCAAAAAAATGTAAATGTACTTTTTTGTGGTTTTTAGTAATTTTATTTTTCATAAATATATATATATTTTTTGGTTTTTAGTAATTTTATTTTTCATATTTTTTCATAAATATTTTAATTTTTATTTACATTTCAAAATAAAAAAATTAAGTTATTATTATTCCCAGAAGTTGCAACAAATAGAGCCTAAATGTAAATGCTTGTACCCAATGCCCATAATGATGAATGGGCCCAACTGGTGGAATGGATAGTTCTATAGCAAATGTTTGGGCCAAACTCAGCCCACAATGTGAACTGCAACATGTCACCAATGCCCATGTGGATCCACCCCATTTATGCCAAAGCCCAAAGAGTGTGTGGTCAATAATAGACAACCACGTGGATGGGAGAGAATGTAAAATACAAAAAGTAAATTACAAATACACCCCTGAAATTTGCTTAAAATACAGATTTTCACTTGTGATTTGAAAAATTATAAATATTCCTTTTTTAGAATTTTTTATTTAATAGAATTAAGTAAAAAAAATGAAATTCATAATTACTCTCTTATACAATAACAAAATTACGTAAATTATTAATTGAAACATATTTATAACATTATTAAAAATTGTTAATTAACTTGATGATTTATTAATAAAATAGGCGATTTGTTATAAAATTAGAAATCTTAGAGAGTGAAATGTAATTTTCAAAATCACAAAAGGTGATTTGTATTTTAATTAAATATCAAGGGTGTATTTGTAATTTACATCAATAAATAAATACTCAACACTTGTTGAAAGCTCTCTACTACTCTTGTATGACATTGACATGGTCAATCAAAATTTAAAGATTTATTGCAAGTTTTGTTAATTTTTTTATTATGTGTACTAAAATATCAATGATAATAAATATGTTATCTTATTATACCATTTATTCATTTATTATTTGATATGGTACATTTAAAATTGTTAAATATTGATAGAAGTAATGTGAAATTTATTGTAATAATGATTATAAGTGTGCCGCATTAGCTAATAAATTAAATATTATATGAAAAGTAATAAATATAACATACATAAGGAGGTGGGAAAAAAAATTAATTTGTACAATCACGGAGTTATCAATTCTTTGTTTATTTTTTTATAAAGTCCTTAAGAAACTAACCAAATGTTTGAATTCTAATTATTTAATTTATCACTTTCTCCTTTTTTCTTGTTTATTTAAAAATATATTTAAAAAACAAACATAGACAATTTATAGAATGTAAAATTTGTTCTAATTGACAAAAGAGACATCTGATATAGTGTCCTGCATAATGTTGTTTGGCTTGAAGATGATGGACATGGGTAAGAATTGACGTTAATACTTTGAGGACATGTTTGATTGGGTGGATTAGAGTATGGGATTGGGATTATTAATCCGTGGGCCCAATTATCCCATGTTTGTTTTAACATTTTAGTTTAGGATTATTAATGCAATGGATAATTAATCCAACAAATTTGTAGGATTATTAGTAATGGGGTAGGGGTGGGATTATTAATCCAATGGATATTAATCCAATTGGATAGTGAATACTACACTAATTTAATAGGATTATTAATATTTCACTATTAGTCTTTTGAATCAAACATGACCTGAAAACATTAGGCTTTGAAAAGAAAAGATTGAGAGTAAGAAATAAATATAAAGTTTATAGAAGATAAAAGAGATATCAGATATCAATAAGAGATTGTGTATACATTTATTTTTGTTGTATGACGATTGGATGGTAATAGAGAGTCTAACAACATAACTCCAGCAGATGAAGTCAATTGTAAGTGAAATTGTTAGTGCCTTCTAAGCAACCGGCATAGAGCTCTGTCAATTGAAGTGGATAAACCCAATGGTAGTGGCAATGAAGGCAAAAGCATGGTTAGAATTGCTATCAAATTGATGAAGTTGAATACATAAGGCATAGAGAGGTTGGCAACTGCAATATAGTAGTTGAAATAAGGCAGTTAGGGGTGTTCACGGGTCGGTTCGAGTTGGGTTTTTTCTCAATCCGTCACTCGAACCGAATGGATCAGGTTTGAAATTGCTTAACCATTGTCGACTAAACTGCTATTTGAAATCGACCGCATCAAACCATTCGGTTTGACGGTCGGACCGTGTAACGTCTCGTATTTTATTGCTCGAATAACCTTACCAATATGCATTAATTAAGTCCATTTACAAATAACATTTCATCTTTGGATGAAATGATGAATAATTAAATATATATTTTTTCTCGTTATACAACAATGACATTTACATACAAATAAAAGAAATGCCCTGAGATTTACAATAAAAGAGAGGATACTACTCTTTACAAAAAAATAGCACTCAGCCAAACAACAAATGAAGTAGTATAATCCATCACTACATCACACTTATGAAATGATAAAACCTATTGTTTGATCTTCAAATTTGAAAAGTATTCCATGTACATATGTACAGGTAGGGGGTGAGCAACCACTAGCCCACCAAGCAATCTCATATTTAAACATTAGAAGATATGCGGATACCAAAATACTCATACATATACGTGAAATCATATCATGTCAAAACCATATGATTTTATTATATAATCTCTTAATTCCAATTTATTTAATTAACCACAACAAATTAACTTAAATAAATAAACATGTTTCAATAGCAGCAGGACATCTTTTTCAATTCATTCAATTATCTCATTATCAATTGAATCAAATAATTCATCAAATCCATTTTATACAGTCTTATGAGATGAATGCATATGCTATGTCATGCTCACAATATTTTTCTCATCTTTTGAATATCTTACGCACAATGCCATTTTGAAAGCACATTGATCCAACAATTTTAATAAAATTCTAAAACAGTAAATACGACTCAGGTAATCCCTAGGCTGGTGTCTGCAAGTAGACTATACAAGTACTACCAATTTGTCATTTTTACCAGTATTAACTGGAAGGCTCGACACCTGTAATTTGTAAAATTTTACCAGTATTAACTGGAAGGCTCGACACCTATAATCTGTCATTTTTACCAGTATTAACTTGAAGGCTCGACACCTATTCGCGCAGGTTTCTGGTCTTTCACCATGGACACTCAGGCCAACTTAATCAATACCAACTACACCCCTTATCCAGACTTACCAACGTATTTACCAAAAACAAAACAATAGATCTTGTTTCATAAAACAATTTCCCTTTTAAAACCATAACCTTCCAATGAAAGATTAAAAATCAATTTCAATAGTGGTTTAATAAAATGATAATCCAAAATGTACAATCCTTTATATGATTCTATTTCCAATTTCCTCCACACAATTCTCCATTGTGATCAATTTCCATATCCTATTAATGTAATATCATTATACAATCCCAAGAGATAATATAACAATGTCAATGTTCATGTATTTACCATATGTAAATCAACAATTTCTAACTTAGTCTTTTCAAGACAATTCAACAATATACCTTATATAAAACAAACTTCCAAAGTCAAATATTTTCTTACCTTTTTAAAAATCTCCTTATTTAAATACCAACGTGGCAATCCCCTACCAGTTATCAAAACTAAAATTTCTAAGCAATAGGTTTATCAATAGCAATAACATATGATACCAATGTGGGTTCAAGTTTTCATCGATTTCTAACTCACATCCTTTATCAATGAAATGTAATTACAATCTTTTCAAAACTCATCCCCATTTCAAACATTAAATAGAATCAAATTCTTATTTTTCTCATGCAAGTGAAATCTCGAGATCTTCAAGTTCAATCATAATCCTCAATAAGCATAAGTGAATATTCTAACATTTAATCAATCATATCAAAATCTTATCTTGACTATAAATATAAAATATAACGTGAGTGTTCACTTTCTGATTATCAACATCAATCGTATCAAATTAAACCAAGGAAAAATAAATAAATAAATAAATAAAGGTTTTGATAATTCATTCTTATTTTAATTCAATTCATCCATTTACTCTGAACGAGCTAAAATCATATTCTTTTCTTTTATTGTCAAAATTCGCCAAAACAATTCGAATATCTCATATATGAATTTTATTTATTATTATGATAACATAACTCAACTAGTAAAATTATGGACCAAATACCATATCACATCAACTTAATCTCGCTTAATTTTCCCAAATCTCATTCTTGGTCAATATCATCACTTTTAATCTCATAATATTAAAAATTAGGAATTTAAACCCAATAACACCTCTTTAATTACGAAGGATTTTAAATATTAACCAAACTAATTTAATTCTGTAGGAAATAAATGTATAGATATTATTATAAATGTATAGATATTATTGATTGATATCAAATTACACACATTTTACAAGACCAAATGACACTCCTTATATAGGAGATATTACAAACATCATCATAACCCATTAAACCCATTATATACCACTTACATATTATATATTTCCACTATCTACCACTATATATTTCCACTATCTACCACTATCATATTATACACATTATATATGTCCACTACATTGCCACTATCAGATTATATACATTAACAGCCCCCCTCAAACTCAAGGGGGTTAGGAACTAACCAACTTGAGTTTGGAGAGAGTAACAAAACAGGAAAATAAACTGAAAATAAAATAAAAGTGGATAGGAGACACTGTATGGTCGTGTCAGACCGTTGTAGAAGACCGTATGGTTATGGCAAACCGATGTAGAAGACAGTTTATGGGGTCATGTCGGACCGTTGTAGAAGATAGTTTATGGGGTCATATCGGACCGATGTAGAAAAAGTTTACGGGGTCATGTCGGACCGTTGTAGAAAACAGTTTACGGGGTCATGTCGGACCGTTGTAGAAGACACTATATGGCTGTGTCGAACCGTTGTAGCTGAGAACCGAAATCAATGTCGGAACAGTTTACCGAGTCTTGTCGGACCCATATAGGAGCTAACCGGAATCAATGTCGGGACAGTTTACCGAGTCTTGTCGGACCCATATAAGAGCTAACCGGAATCAATGTCGGGACAGTTTACAGAGTCTTGTCGGACCCTTAAAAGTCGCACCCTCAAACGGCGTGCCCAATCTTATCAAAAAGGCGTGCCATCAAAAGGTGTGCCCGACAGCCATCAAAAGGCGCGCCGATTTGTCGTCTGGCGTTGAGAGGCACGTAAGGCGCTTGTCTGCCTTGCCTATTTAAACCAAGGCGAGGCTGCTGCTGATGCAGAACAAACCAGCTAAAAAACTTCTAAAAAAAGACTCTTCGTTTTCTGAGAGTTGTATCGCTGAAACACTCTGTTGTTTTCTGAAAGTTGTATGCTGAAACACTCTGTTGCCCAGAAAATGGCTTCTTCTTCCCGCCCCGTGACCCAGAACATAGCCTCTTCGTCCCGTGGTCTCACTCTCTTTCCCGACCTCAACGAGTCCACAAGAGAGATGGCCGGGGCAGGTGCCCTTGAACCGCAACCAAGCGCCCTTGGACCAAGCGCCCCTGGTTTTGCGCCTTTGAACTTTCCGATGCTGTCTGTGGACCAAGGAATGGCTGCACAATCGGATATTGAGGCGAATTATTACACACTGAAGTCATGTGTTGAGACCATGACTGCGGTCTCAAACCTGTCGCACCGGCTTCAGAGTATGACAAATGAGGTGCAGCAGTTAAACGCCCAACTGGCTCTGCTCCAGGGCATGTATAAGGATGCCCGAGCAGAGATATGTGGGCTGAAGGCAGAGAACAAGGAACTGAAGCGGAAGGCCACCGTGATGCTCAGATTTGGAGGGCCGCCATATGTGACGGTTGAGGAGCAATGGGAAGTTAACGTGCTCGGCGGCGTGGGAAATACGGAGGCAGCACCGACAAGGGAGGCACAAGACAAAGGCAAGAGGAAGAGATCGGCAGAAGAGGCGAAAAAGTAAGGCCGGTTTTTGTGGTGGTTATGGGTTGTGGTGTTTTTTTTTTTTTTTTTGTGTAAAATGGTGATCGGGTTTGATTCCCGGGATGAATAAAAGAAGGTTGTTGTGCAAATCTGAATGGTATGAATTTGATTTGAAAAAAATTAAAAATAATGTGAAAGAAAAATAAATAAAGAAATAAGAACATATTTGAAATCAAAACAAAAGGTGGAGAGTGGTTCACATTTTTTCTGGTGCAAGACTGAGTTTGAGGCTGTTGAACTAATGGTTTTTTCTGTGGCTGCGGCTGCTGCTGCTGCTACTGCTGCTGTTCAAACAATGTCAACTCCTCTGGTTTCTCCCATGTGCTTTGACCAGTTGAACTATTATAATAGTACTTGTATCCATCAGGGGAGGTGTGTTCTGTCCAATTACATTTTACAGGAGCCACTGCCTGGGATACTGCAGAAAGAACTGAGGCAGCAATTCTGATACCTCATCTAACAATAATACCACTGATTCCAGAAATGATCAGATCCATACAAACACCCCACAGGAGGTCCAGCATGAAATCGATGAGCAGTCACAATCTAGGAGTCAGGAAAGTGACATCCATTGGTTGTTGGATCCTACAGGAAATTCTGAAAGCAACTTGGCTGGTCAGAGCATTAATTGGCAAGAATCTGTTAATCAAGGAGGGGATTGGCAGGAACAAGGTCCTGAAGATGAGAGAGGAAACTGGCAGCAATCTGCGTATGATCAGTTTAATGAATGGAGAGACAGCACTACAGGAGATATGGATGGAAATTGGCAGGAAAATCCAGTTAATGATTGGCCTCAAGAAACTTCAGGAAATGAAGGTGTAGAAGAAGATCATCCACAAGAAACCCATGAGGTTTGGTATGAAAATGGTATGAGGGAAGCCGTGGAAAATTGGTCAGAAGCACCTTCTGACCCACCGAGAATGCGTCGTTTCATCCCAGTTAGACGAGTCAATAGATTCCACCCACCTGATGATGATAATGTGTATAGTATGGAACTCAGGGAACTCTTAAGCAGGAGAAGTGTCTCTAATCTTCTTCGTAGTGGTTTCCGTGAGAGTCTGGACCAATTAATACAGTCATATGTGGAAAGGCAAACACGTGCTCCTATTGACTGGGATCTTCACAGGAACTTGCCCACTCCGACTCCTGCTTCACCAGAGCAGGATCATGAGCAACAAAGGGATGAGCAGAATGGGGATCAGAGTGATGCTATGGGCAGACCTTCACTGGTGCTACCATCTCCTTCTGTGCCCCCTCCACAGCAGCAGCAGATCCATGCAGGAAGCATAAAAACTGACGAGGAAAAAGTCAAGAAACCTCCACTCAAGCCAGCTACAAGATAAGCCGCAGTCAAAGCAGCATAAAACCCAAATGCTCCCCAAAACCTTGCTTCATCAGCTAGTTCATAACAGTGGTGGTGGCTCGGTGTAGAGCGGAGTTCTGCTATGGAATTTATGGCAGCGGAGTGAAGGTATGTGTAGAGGTCCGGCGGGCGGCCATGTAGGAAATAAATGTATAGATATTATTATAAATGTATAGATATTATTGATTGATATCAAATTACACACATTTTACAAGACCAAATGACACTCCTTATATAGGAGATATTACAAACATCATCATAACCCATTAAACCCATTATATACCACTTACATATTATATATTTCCACTATCTACCACTATATATTTCCACTATCTACCACTATCATATTATACACATTATATATGTCCACTACATTGCCACTATCAGATTATATACATTAACAAATTCATCAAATTAGTAAATCCATTAAGTTCACCATCTTCTAAATTAATAACACTAAACATAAATTCACAAGACTAATCACTAAAAATACCCCCACATTTCATGCCTAGCCACTTTTCCCAAATCTCTACAAATCACAATTTCACAACTTTTCTAAAATTAATAAATTAACATTTACAAAACATTATAAATATCACACTTTTAGAGTCTTAAATCCCAAAATCATTCTATAATCTTAACTTAACAATTCACATCATATTCATCAATATCAATTTATTTTTCTTCTCAAAAATAAATTCCAAAACTCAAAAATGAGATAAATATTTCAACATTATTTTCCCAAAATAAATTATCTAACCATAATATGAGATAGATACAACTCATACAACTATTTATTTTATTTTATTTTTGTATTTTTAACAAGTATTTCTAACACAAGATGATTTTTTCAAATCAATTTCAAAATAACAATATTCTTAACAATTCAACATAATTTATCTTCCAAAAATTACCCAATGAAAATCTGAAAAATATATATATATATATATATATATATATATATGCAATACCTCTTATAATGATATATTTTCTCAAAATAACCCTAACATAGCTTTTGTTACCCAAAAGTCAACCTAAGAGGGGGGTGAATTAGGTTTTTACAAATAAAAATAATAATACCCTAATAAAAATTATGACTAGCACAATAGATAAATAGAGTTAATGAAATAAAAATAATTAAAATAAGTGTTCTAACAACTATGTCAGTTAATGATTTTAGCACAGTGAAAATGTGAAATATAGCTATGGCAATTTAAATAAAATAAAGAAATAAGGGAGAAAGAGGTAAACAAATTTATAGTGGTTCGGCTTCAACTCGGCCTACGTCCACTCCTCAAGCTTCACTTGAGATTTTCCACTATACTCTAACTTCACAGGGTGCTAGCAACCTTTTCACAGATGGAGCAATCCTCCACAGATTTTACACAGACTTTTTAAGTCAAGAACACTGAGTGTACTACACTCTTACAATGTTGAAAAGAAGATGTTTTTGCTTTCACAGAAAGCTACAAGAATTATCTCTTAAAGACAGATATAAAAATGAAACTCTGGTTTTTCTCTAAACCTCACACAGAAAAAATAGGCTTAAAGCTATACGTCTCGGTGTATAATTTCTGAAAGATGATGTAAACAAAAATTGAAGAACACTTCTCAGAGAATAGATGTGAGTGATTATAGATCAAAGAATATTTTCTGATTTTTTTGTAACTTGTTTACATTAGAGGCTTTGGTATATATAATGAAACTTATAGCCGTTGTATTCATTTGAATTTATAGCCGTTTATAGCCGTTGTATTCATTTGAATATCTTCCACTCCATCATTACTAATTTGAATATCTCTCACTCCATCATTACTAATTTGAATATCTTCCACTTGAACATTTTGGCCTGCTGCTGTGCTGGGCTGTTTGAACCTCTAATTTAATCAAATATTAATACATTCTAACAACATTTAGGACACAAATTTTGGGTAAGAAATAATGGGAAAAAATAAATTTTGATTCTATTTTTCTCTTTCAAATAAATTAAAACATAAAATCATCAAAATAAATGTTGATTCTATTTTTCTCTTTCAAATAAATCTTCAAAATAAATTTTGATTATATTTTTCTCTTTCAAATAAATCATCAGAATAAATTTTGATTCTATTTTTCTCTTCCAAATAAATTAAAAACATAATTAAATAAATCATCAAAATAAATAAGTCTAACAGCTTTAATGTAAAAATATGAAGAAAATCCCTACCTCAAATAATAAAGAAGAGCAGATCTGGAAGGCAAATCTTGCATGATCATGGACCCGAGACTACCATTGCGAAGATCACGATGAGCTCTCCAACTTTCATTTACAATACTTTTACAAAATCTCACTCTAAAGATCCCACTCTAAGCTCAAAGCTTGAGCATCAATGGAAAATAAGGAAAGAGAGAGAGGTGCGTCGTGTGTGTCTCTTTTTCCCCACGAGAGAGAGAGAGAGAGAGAGAGAGAGAGAACCCGTGTGTATTGATGTATTTTTTTTTTTTTTAGCTCCAAGCAATGTTGTCCCTCTTCCCATGTGCCTTCTGTGTGTATATGTGTCTCTCTTAAAAAAATATATTTTTCCCTCCTATGCTTGAACCCCACTTTAGCACTTACTTCTCTCTTTTGTAAAGAAATATCCTCCACCACCCTGCTGACCATGCATGTTCCCTTTATATTTGTATTCCACCACAAAAACAAAAACATCATCACCCTATCTTCCACCACAAAAACCATCATTAGAATATATTCCCTTCCTTAAAAAAAAAAAAATACAAAACCGAACTGTTTTCGCACAGAATTTACACAACAATCAAATTCGAAATTTTGTTCAATTAAATTATGCACTAGCTATTTAAAAAAAAAAAATTTGGGTCATTACAGACCGGTCAGTGGTGATACAAACTATCACGACCCAACCCCAGGGGCTTAGGGTTGGAATCGCAACTTACTAACTTATTCTATTTGTAGCAAATTAAACTGCACAAGCGGAAATAAAAATAATTAAACAGGAAATTACTCCATTTTACTATTTTAATAAGAGAAAATACATTTATAGGGCTTTTATTATTTTATTATTCAGTGATCGACCCGAATAAAAACAAAAGGGAGCAAAAATATTTTTAAAAAAAAAAGAAAAGAAAGACAAAATAGCGGTTCAATATCAATCCTCATGCGGGTTCCATTACGAGAGGTTATGGGTTTCCCCTACATCTCGTCACCTGAAATGGTAACAGTTATAAGCACACAATAGAGTGAGAAATATTATGCCAATAGTATAGGGAATACAAAATAACCATGGATAGTTAGTTAAGCCAAAACATTTACATAACTCAATTTGGTAAATAAATCATTTAAATGGCAGAACCTGAAATACAGAAATTATGTAAATAAATAACCATAACCACAATATAGAAAAAAACAGAACAGAGGTCACAGAAGTAACAATCAGAACAGAGGTCAATGGATCCATGACAAATAGAGGACCACGAAGTGACCAAACAGAGGCCAATGGTTATTTAAGTCCTCCAAGGCGTGAGACTCCCGTGGTGGTACTTACAAAACATAATTGTTTATAAGGTCATAGTTAAATATTCTTTAAAATTTACATAAACATATCCATGAGTTTCATTTTAACAAATAGAGTTCAGAAATTAATCCACGTAATTGACATATTTATAAAACATAACTTGTATTAATATAACTAATAAAATACAACTTGTATAAAATAAATTATGGTAAGTCAAAACATACGTAAAATATATTATGGTAACTCAAGGTATAACATAACTCACCTTAGGATTGAGTCTTACTATTTCCTTCCTATTTTTGTTAACTTCTCACGGTTGCTCCCTCACTTCCTCTCTTTTTTTTTTTTCTTTTTTTCTTTTCCCTCCGTCCTAATCTTTTCACAGCCCCACCCCACCTTATATATACACAAGGCCTGGGGATGATGTAATCATCCTATTTGGATGACTCACCTTTTCCTCAGCCTTGAGAGCCCAAGTGACTGATATTCATTAGTCCAGCAATACACGTTCATTATTATTTAGATTAGGAAATCAAATATAATCCGATATTATCATTAATTCAAAGATTTACTATATCTGATATCACTTCTATATATATTTTTATTACATTTATTATATTTATTTATTTAACCTATTTATTTATTTACTATTTTTAACTTTAATTTGGCCCAACTAGTATTATAATTCCATATTTATGTTAATTTGGCTCCAAATAATAATCCCTAATTAATCCCATATTTGATAACCCAGTGTCAAATTAGATTCTGTATTTATTATTATTTATTTAATGATATATTATCACATACACCCACAATTATATATAACTAAATATTTATGTGGTATTTAATTAAACATTCAGGGTGTCACATAAATCGCAATTGATCTACATCTTCAAAATGTATATAACTAAACCCCCCAAAAAAATGATTCAAACATGTGATTGAAACAAAAAAAATATATATTTATATATATATTCAAACATTTTTATAGATCTAAGAAAGAGAATCTAAAAGTGGAGAAGTGAAAGAGGACTCACTATAATCAACACTACTGCTGCCACTTTGCCATTACATCACATCACCACCATTGAAGTTTTTGATAGGGAGATATGGAAGGGTAAATCGTTTCTAGCAAGGGTTGATCAAAAAGCAGTTGTTGGAGAGCAGAGAGGAATTTCATGGTAGAGAGATAGAGGAGAGAATACAGAAAGAGAGCAAGAGAGGCAATAGAAGAGAGAGAGTGACCTTGTGAATTGAAAAAAGTCTGAGTATGTGTAACACTTGCATCCTTTAATCCATTGGAGCGTGTATTTAGTTCCCTTATTTTCATTTTTGGGAGTCTTTGGGGTTGTTGAATGTTGGTTTTGGAGGTGTATAATCCGATTTAATCTTGTTAGGATTGTTCCTTCATGCTTGTTTTCGTTGAAAGGTTGTTTGGGAGCATGAAAATCTTGTTCTGGGGTCGACACCAATCTTGAAGGTGTCGACACTTGCCTTTTGTTGTTGGCCCTAAGGGTCGACACTAGTCTGGAAGGGTTGACCCTTGTATGTTGCAGAATTTGGAAGTTGCTTGCTGAAATTTAGTGTCAAGTCTTCCTGTCTAAGGGTCGACACCTTGCCTATTGCACATATTGCTTTTTTTCTTGAAAGGTCGACACCTGTGCCCGAAGGGTCGACACCTGCGTGTAATTTTTAGCTTTTTGGGCTGGTTTGGGCCCTACTTTTTGGAAATTTTTTGACTTGTTCTTTTTATTTGACTTTGGGGTTATTATTCTATTATTACCTTACTACTATAAATAGGCTCCAAACATATTTTCATTTTACTTTTTCTCATTTTTCCTCTCTCTCAAACCATGAGTTCTCTTCTCTTCCTCCCCAAAACTCAAACTTTTTCACTTAAATCTCTAGATCTACTCACCTAGAGTGATCTTTTCACCATGGTTCTTTGAGAAAAGAGTGTAGACCTCGCTAAGAGCTTTATTTTGATCCGAATGGTTCGTGGTTTCGTCGCCATTGATTTTTAGGTCGTCATCTCTTGGTTTCAAGAGGTAGGGGTTTCTAATTCTCTTTAAATACCCTCATTTATAGATAGATTTGTGATATTTTCTTTACATAAATACAAAAGTTCACATTTTTATACATATTGTGATGAATCATAAGATTGGGGGTTAGGGTTTGAAGAGAGTTGGGTTTATTTGTTGGGTCATGATCTTGGGTCATGAGTTTGGGTGTAAAAGTAATAGAAGGGTTGGAATAAAATGTGTTTTTGTGAAAAGCTTTAATTTCTCTTAAAACCCCTAGTTTGGCTCATGAAGATGGTTAATGGTTTTGCTTCAATTGATGGTAGAATCATAAAATTGAAGTGTTAAATTATATATGTACAAGTTTAATTGAAGTGTTAAAGAGTTTGAAAAATTTAGGCAAAAGTTGCAATTGAACTCTTAATGTTGATATTTTAAATTATGTTATATTTTGAAATCAAACTTGGGGGAAAAGAAATTACTAATGGTGTGGATAATATGAATTTTGTGTTGAATTTTGTTGTGCATTATGTGAATTGTATTAGGTTATGTTGTGTTGAGTTGGCTGAATTGTGTTGTGTGGAGTTGAGTTGTGGTTGGTACCCGCACGGGGAGTAAAAAAAATGGTTTTTCGGTGCCCACGACCGTCCGTATAATAGCCGGTAAATGTGGGGGTGGTTTGAATTCAAGGTGCCCAATTGCCCTGTATAGGCTTATCGCTGGACGAATGTGAGAAAAATATTTTTGGGTGTCCACATAGTTCTGCCGTATTGTAGACGGTGAAAGTGGAAAAATGTTTTTGGGTGTCCATACAATCCTGCCGTATTGTAGCCGGCAAAAGTGGAAAAACGGATGGTTTTTGAAAATGTTTTGGATGTCCACGTCCTGCCGTATAATAGCTGGCAAATGTGGGGAATGGTTTTAAAAAGTTAAAAATGGTTTTCGGAAAAAAGATATGGCTTTTGAGAAATGGTTTTTGGGAGTTCACTTCTCGTCGTATAATAGCCAGCAAAAGGTGGAAAGTGTTATGGATTGGGTACCCGCTGTCCCGCGATATCAAGTCGGCAAAAGGTGGAATGTGTTGAGAAATATGTTGAGTTGATGATAATATGTGTGAATTGAGATGAACTTATGAAATTACAATTGATGTGTAATTTGGCTTGGAAATTGAATGCATATAGAAATTATCTGAAGAAATTGAATTAAAATGGTTTATTATCCTTGTGATATGTTGAATCATAATGGATAACACACATGTGGATATGATGCAGTTGTGATATGTTGAATTATGATTGATAATGCAAGTGTGGATGTGATGTAGTTGTTAGATAAGTAGGAGTTGGTGTAGGATAACAGTTATTGAATATAAAAGAGATTTGAATTTCTACATTGAGGAGTTACAGCAAATACAAATAAATTGGTGGGAATATCATGTATGTGGGATGTTTTGGAGTATTAAGGGAAAATGAACTTGAGGTTATGTAGTTTTAATAAATGTAATGAGTAGAAAGGGAAAATGGAATTAAAAAGATAAATATTAAGATGAAAATTAAATGAGGAACATTTTGGAATGTGTTAATAAATTTAAAATGATATTATTCCTTAAATATATTTGTTTTCAAAAAGGATTTATGGTTTTTTTTTTTTTTTTGGATAAAAAGGGATAGTTTTTGATGGTTGCAAGTTTTCTTTAAATGTTCAAACAAATTTTGAGAAAAAGGTACTCTACGTATGATATTTTGGTTTACAAAACATTACTTTACTATATGGTATCACCCTGCATGCATGATCATTTTTATCTATAGGATGATTATTGTTTTAGAGCTATGAGATTCCTACTGGGCAATTGTGCTCACCCCTCGTTGTTTCATTTTTCTTATAGGAAGATAATTCGGATTGATTGGTTGGAGAGTTAAGAAGTTCATGTACCTCTTATGTGTAATCTTATTAAACATGGATGTTTGTATTTATTTATTTGTAACTTTGTAGCTGGAGCTTGGCATGTATTATTGTTATTGTTGTATTCATTGCAAGAGAGGACATCAATTATTATGTTTCCATTACTCAAGGGTAATAGATATTTTTAATGTAAAAAAAAAAAAAAACCTAATTTACAGGCTTTTGGTAATATTTCCGAGTAATTAAAATTAGGGCGTGACAGTATGAGAGAGAGTAATGGAAGAGAGAGAGAGATGGTAATGGGAGAGAGACAGAGAGAGACCTCGTGAATTGAAAGATATAAAAAAGACAATCAATAAGGAGCTTGTGATGGACTCTTCGTGAGAGTCAAACCTCGAGTAGTGTACCCCAATTAGAGCTTTAAAGAAATTCATAGGTTATCCACGTAAAGATATGCCTATTGTAACACCGTCCGAGTATACCTGTGCTTGTTAACAGTTCAGACCCTCAGTCTCTTTAATCTAGTCTCATGCGTACAATGTGAAACGTAAATGAGAGTGTAGATTTGACAACTTTTGGAAAATACATTTTATTGCGAAAATATTTGCCAGAAATGGATTGTGTCATCAGATCTCAGAGTCACCACCTAATATTTTGGAAGAATTAGGAAACTTATGACTCGTGCCAAGGCCACTGTTCATTGTAACCAATGATGCTTGGCTCGGAACCTCAGGTATAAAGGGAAAATGTCATTAATTGAACATCACCGCTCACCGATCAGAAGATCGACATTTACTAACCATAATATGATTTTTATTAACTTTATGTTCATATTCTGATTATTAATAAATCCTAAAAGTTACTATGTGAAGCAAACACATATAGATTGTGTCGTTCAATTTGGAACAATTCGATTTCATGTATTTTTGAAAGTGTTTTGAATAGTGTAATTATGAAAATCAATTTTATTCCAAATTAAATAATCCAACATTCATCCACTGACATGCATAGAGTTATATCAAATAAGCACGTAGCCACATGGCAGGATGCTAAATATAGTAAAAAAATCACACCCAGGTGGGATACTAAAGTTCAAAAACTTATATATTTATCGACGTCTCATAAATTGGTACAAGATAAAGTTAGCAAAAATAAGCATGATCCTATACAAAAGATCCTAATGCAATTCATTCATGAAATGCAACTATAGATCTAACTTCCAATATATGCATGTGAATCATCTCAAAATATGAAGTAGCGCACAAAATCACATAATAAATTATTAAATCTATAGATGCAACTTCAGCTGGATCTTAAGGCATAAAACATAGATGTAAGACATGAATATGATGACAAACAAAATAATATACATATTTACAGAATATGGAAAGCAAATAAAAAAACGGGATAGAAAGAAGTGAGAGTGGAGAATTATTACAACACTTTGAATATGACAAATCCAAATAGGGGGAGAGGAAAAATATTACAACAAAATATATCCTCACAAACACTCTCTAATTAAAAGAAAAACAAAAAAAACAGAAACTTCAAGGGGCTTTGGAAACCGTCGGAGAGTATTTTGCTCGACATTCGGGAGACTGTTAGGTTTTGTCCAGGAGAAACTGGCTGGCCGACCAAAAGATGACCTGGCTGGCCGGCCAATCAGGCCAGGCCACATGCTTTATTTTGTTGGGGGCGTGACAGTATGAGAGAGTAAAATGGAAGAGAGAGTGTGTACATTGTGAAATGAAAGAAATGGAATAGAGAGAGATATGGTAGTGGGAAAGAGAGAGAGACCTCGTGAATTAAAATATATAAAAAAGACAATCAATAAGGAGCTTGTGAAGGACTTTTCATGAGAGTTTAACCTCGAGTAGTGTACCCCAATTAGAGGTATAAAGAAATTCATAGGTTATCCACGTAAAGATATGCCTATTGTAACACCGTCCGAGGATACCTGTGCGTGTTAACAGTTCGGACCCTCAGTCTCTTTAATCTAGTCTCATGAGTACAATGTGAAACGTAGATGAGAGTGTAGATTTGACAACTTTTGGAAAATTCATTTTATTGCAAAAATATTTACCAGAAATGGATTGCGTCATCAGATCTCAGAGTCACCACCTAATATTTTGGAAGAATTAGAAAACTCATGACTCGTGCCAAGGCCACTGTTCATTGTAACCAATAATGCTTGGCTCAGAGCCTCAGGTATGAAGGGAAAAGGTCAATAATTTAGCACCACCGCTCACCCGATCAGAAGATTGACATTTACTAACCATAATATGATTTTTATTAACTTTATGTTCATATTCCGATTATTAATAAATCCTAAAGGTTACTATGTGAAGCAAACACATATAGATTGTGTCGTTCAATTTGGAGCAATTAGATTTCATGTATTTTTGAAAGTGTTTTGAATAGTGCAATCATGAAAATCAATTTTATTCTAAATTAAATAACTCAACATTCATCCATTGGCATGCATAGAGTTATATCAAATAAGCATGTAGCCACATGGCAGGATGCTAAATATAGTAAGAAAATCACACCCAGGCGGAACACTAAAGTACAAAAACTTATACATTTATCGACGTCTCGCAAATTGGTACAAGATAAAGTTAGCAAAAACAAACATGATCCTATACAGAAGATCCTAATGCAATTCACTCATGAAATGCAACTATAGATACGACTTCCAATATATGCATGTGAATCATCTCAAAATATGAAGTAACGCACAAAATCACACAATAAATTATTAAACCCATAGATGCAGCTTTAGCTGGATCTTAAGGCATAAAATATAGATGCAAGACATGAATACGATGACAAACAAAATAATATGCATATTTACAGAATATGGAAAGCAAATAAAAGAACGAGATAGAAAGAAGTGAGAGTGGAGAATTATTACAACGCTTTGAATATTACAAATCCGAATAGGGGGGGAGGAAAAATATTACAACAAAATATATCCTCACAAACACTCTCTAATTAAAAGAAAAACAAAAAAAACAGAAACTTCAAGGGGCTTTGGAAACCGTCGGAGACTATTTTGCTCGACATTCGGGAGACTACTAGGTTTTGTCCAGGAGAAACTGGCTGGCCGACCAAAAGATGACCTGGTTGGCCGGCCAATCAGGCCAGGCCACATGCTTTATTTTGTTGGGGGCGTGACAGTATGAGAGAGCAAAATGGAAGAGAGAGTGTGTACATCGTGAAATGAAACAAATGGAATAGAGAGAGATATGGTAATGGGAGAGAGAGAGAGAGAGAGAGAGAGAGAGAGAGAGAGAGAGAGAGAGACCTCGTGAATTAAAATATATAAAAAAGACAATCAATAAGGAGCTTGTGAAGGACTCTTCATAAGAGTTAAACCTCGAGTAGTGTACCCCAATTAGAGGTATAAAGAAATTCATAGGTTATCCACGTAAAGATATGCCTATTGTAACACCGTCCGAGGATACCTGTGCGTGTTAACAGTTCAGACCCTCAGTCTCTTTAATCTAGTCTCATGAGTACAATGTGAAACGTAGATGAGAGTGTAGATTTGACAACTTTTGGAAAATTCATTTTATTGCAAAAATATTTGTCAGAAATGGATTGCGTCATCAGATCTCAGAGTCACCACCTAATATTTTGGAAGAATTAGAAAACTCATGACTCGTGCCAATGCCACTGTTCATTGTAACCAATAATGCTTGGCTCAGAGCCTCAGGTATGAAGGAAAAAGGTCATTAATTTAGCACCACCGCTCACCCGATCAGAAGATTGACATTTACTAACCATAATATGATTTTTATTAACTTTATGTTCATATTCCGATTATTAATAAATCCTAAAGGTTACTATGTGAAGCAAACACATATAGATTGTGTCGTTCAATTTGGAGCAATTAGATTTCATGTATTTTTTAAAGTGTTTTGAATAGTGCAATCATGAAAATCAATTTTATTCTAAATTAAATAACCCAACATTTATCCATTGGCATGCATAGAGTTATATCAAATAAGCACGTAGCCACATGGCAGGATGCTAAATATAGTAAGAAAATCACACCCAGGCGGGATACTAAAGTACAAAAACTTATACATTTATCGACGTCTCGTAAATTGGTACAAGATAAAGTTAGCAAAAACAAACATGATCCTATACAGAAGATCCTAATGCAATTTACTCATGAAATGCAACTATAGATCCGACTTCCAATATATGCATGTGAATCATCTCAAAATATGAAGTAGCGCACAAAATCACACAATAAATTATTAAAGCCATAGATGCAACTTTAGCTGGATCTTAAGGCATAAAACATAGATGCAAGACATGAATACGATGACAAACAAAATAATATGCATATTTACAGAATATGGAAAGCAAATAAAAGAACGGGATAGAAAGAAGTGAGAGTGGATAATTATTACAACGCTTTGAATATTACAAATCCGAATAGGGGGAGAGGAAAAATATTACAACAAAATATATTCTCACAAACACTCTCTAATTAAAAGAAAAAGAAAAAAAAACAGAAACTTCAAGGGGCTTTGGAAACCGTTGGAGACTATTTTGCTCGACATTCGGGAGACTGCTAGGTTTTGTCCAGGAGAAACTGGCTGGCCGACCAAAAGATGACCTGGGTGGCCGGCCAATCAGGCCAGGCCACATGCTTTATTTTGTTGGGGGCGTGACAGTATGAGAGAGCAAAATGGAAGAGAGAGTGTGTACATCGTGAAATGAAAGAAATGGAATAGAGAGAGATATGGTAATGGAAGAGAGAGAGAGAGAGAGACCTCGTGAATTAAAATATATAAAAAAGACAATCAATAAGGAGCTTGTGAAGGACTCTTCATAAGAGTTAAACCTCGAGTAGTGTACCCCAATTAGAGGTATAAAGAAATTCATAGGTTATCCACGTAAAGATATGCCTATTGTAACACCGTCCGAGGATACCTGTGCGTGTTAACAGTTCGGACCCTCAGTCTCTTTAATCTAGTCTCATGAGTACAATGTGAAACGTAGATGAGAGTGTAGATTTGACAACTTTTGGAAAATTCATTTTATTGCAAAAATATTTGCCAGAAATGGATTGCGTCATCAGATCTCAGAGTCACCACCTAATATTTTGGAAGAATTAGAAAACTCATGACTCGTGCCAAGGCCACTGTTCATTGTAACCAATAATGCTTGGCTCAGAGCCTCAGGTATGAAGGGAAAAGGTCAATAATTTAGCACCACCGCTCACCCGATCAGAAGATTGGCATTTACTAACCATAATATGATTTTTATTAACTTTATGTTCATATTCTGATTATTAATAAATCCTAAAGGTTACTATGTGAAGCAAACACATATAGATTGTGTTGTTCAATTTGGAGTAATTCGATTTCATGTATTTTTGAAAGTGTTTTGAATAGTGCAATCATGAAAATCAATTTTATTCTAAATTAAATAACCCAACATTCATCCATTGGCATGCATAGAGTTATATCAAATAAGCATGTAGCCACATGGCAGGATGCTAAATATAGTAAGAAAATCACACCCAGGCGGGATACTAAAGTACAAAAACTTATACATTTATCGACGTCTCGCAAATTGGTACAAGATAAAGTTAGCAAAAACAAACATGATCCTATACAAAAGATCCTAATGCAATTCACTCATGAAATGCAACTATAGATCCGACTTCCAATATATGCATGTGAATCATCTCAAAATATGAAGTAGCGCACAAAATCACACAATAAATTATTAAACCCATAGATGCAACTTTAGCTGGATCTTAAGGCATAAAACATAAATGCAAGACATGAATACGATGACAAACAAAATAATATGCATATTTACAGAATATGGAAAGCAAATAAAAGAACGAGATAGAAAGAAGTGAGAGTGGAGAATTATTACAATGCTTTGAATATTACAAATCCGAATATGAGGAGAGGAAAAATATTACAACAAAATATATTCTCACAAACACTCTCTAATTAAAAGAAAAACAGAAAAAAACAGAAACTTCAGGGGGCTTTGGAGATCGTCGGAGACTGTTTTGTTCGACATCCGAGAGACTGCTAGGTTTTGTCCAGGAGAAACTGGCTGGCTGACCAAAAGATAACCTGGCTGGCTGGCTGGCCAATCAGGCCAGGCCACATGCTTTTATTTTGTTGCTGAAACCAGAAAAACAAATTGAAAATATGTAAGTGGCTCAACTAACCACTTCCAGTTAGCTTACAACATGTTTATAACATGAAATTAAAGCAAGAAAAGTAAAATAAGAAAGAAAATACAAGAAAGTAAAAGAAAATGAAAAGTGTGCAAAATTCATTTTTCAGGGAAGGATTTAATTTCTAAACTTCTTTTTGATCACCCTAAAGTTTATGAAGTGTGTTCTCAATCCATAGTTTGAATGGAATGGTGTTTTTTGGAGGTTTAACAGTGTGTGTGGGGGAAGTTGTTCAAACTCTCTATTTTTCTTTCTTTCAACAACACTCACTCTTTTTTGATCAAAGCTCAATAATTTGGTTATAACAGAGTTTTTTTGGATGGTTTTGGTAATAGAAGATAAGATGTATCAGTGTATATCTAAGAGATGGAAGTTTTTGTTTCAAATTAAAACTTCTCTCTTTTTTTCTTTTTTTAATTTTTTTTCTCTCTATCTTTCTTCTCTTAATTGATTCTCTCTCTTTTAATTCATTCCCCCTCTACATTCTGATCCTCTCTAACTGTATAAGCAATTAGGGAAGGCTGCTAAGTCAATGAGGTGAGAGACGATGTGGGAAAGGACAAACTCTCTTTTGACAATGGAGGCCAAAAAATGATAATAGATTGGGAGTAGATGCATCTCATGCATGAATATATCAACAAAGGATCTGAAATGGCATGACTTACACGCTTTCATTAAGAATTTTGCCGAAATTGCCCTGTTCTCGGGAAAATTAATCGGCCGTTTTGGCCAGTTGGCACTATTCATCACCATTCACTTGTGTTTTTTTTTTTTTTTGTGTTGTTGAGAAAATAGGGATTTTCAGCAGAATTATTTAAACTATGCATAAAAGGAATATTTTAGAAAAGAGTTTTGAACGGATCTAAAAAACTTAGCGAAAATAGACTTAGGGTTAGAAATTAAGCAAAAAGTTCTATCTTTCGTACCAAAACATTGTGAGAAACACATTATTGTTTTCATCATCAGGTAATCAAAACACATTCTAAAATACTTGGCCAAAACAGGCTTGGGGTTGGAAATAAAGCAAAAATTCTATCGTTCATACTGAGAATATTGAGAGAAACACATTCTTATTTTCATCATCGAGTAATTAAAAGAAAGCGATAAAATCTTAAGGCCTGTCAAAATGGGGTGTCTATACTTATGTCATAGTTTAATGAAATGATAAGTGTTATCTGTACTATCCAATAGAATGAAGCCACCTATGTATTTATTAGGGGTGTTCACGGTTCGGATTTGTACGGTTTGCGGATCGGTTTGGACCCGCCCGTATCTATGTGGTTTGGGGAAAAGACAACTCGCAACCGCCCGCAGTGCGGTTTGCAGTTTGTGCGGATAGGGTTCGCGGATGCGCAGGCGGTTGCGGACGGTTTGCGGATTGGACTTTTTTCTTCAAAAAATTATTTTTGAGCCTTATTTTTTCCCCATTTTGTAAATATTTATTTTGGGTCATTTTCTCCCCATTTCCTAAAATGCTCCAATATTAATAATTAATGAATTAAAACTTATAAAATAAAAAACACAACAAAATCAATTCGTAACACAAACAAATTATTTAAAATCTTAAATCAAATCATAAACCAACACAAGCACATATTTCAAAATCTTAAAGTATAATTGCATATTCATTAAGGAATTTAAAATTTCAAATCACACTTCATCCGGGACAAATTCAATTATGTAACCATAATAATATGATCAATATTTATTCAGTTTCAGTTGATATAATACTATTAGCAAATGTAATGCTAGAGTAAGTTTAAAGAATAAAGAGTGTTTTGTTTTGGGCAAAAATATCTAGGTGGGATATAGGAATGAAATCAACGGTTAAGATAAAAAAATAAAAAAAAATAAAATAAATAAAAGTACGGGCGGTTTCTTGCGGATGTGAGTTAAACCCGCAACCCGCAAACATGCTATATTTCAAACCGTATCTGCTCGCATTGTATTTGCGAAACCGTCCATTTGTATGTGGGTTGGGCGGGTTGGGCGGTTTTTGCGGATCGAATAAACCGTTACCCACTCCTAGTATTTATCACGTGAAAGTTAATTTACAGTTGGTCAGTTTAAACTATTTTTAAAATTTATTTATGCAATCGTTGTTGACTGACAATTAAGATTTTTTCAATGTTTTTAATCGAAAGTCGACTACTGTACCTAATGAAGCCGACTGTTGCTCAACGGTTCGGTTCAGATTGGACGGTTTGACCGGGTCAAATGATTATTTGTACAGCACAATAACAAATAGAAATACTATAAAGAAAAACATGATAAATTGATGTAAATGAAAATAAGAGTTTTATGTAATTTGATTAGGTTAATGGAAAAAGGGCTAACGACAAAATGTATAAAGAAAAAAGAAAAGTGAAAATGAAAAAAATAAATTATCTGTGTAACTTAGAATTGAGATGTTATGAAATGATGAATTATACATGAAATATCACGTATAATATATATACTACATTAGATAAGTAGGATAAGTTTTATAGGTGAATTGATACAATGAACTACCGATTAAACCTACCCAAAACCCACCACCACCGATTATCTCAACCCGATCGAGTCAATCAGTATTTTGCACTATCCTAATCTACTCATAACTAGTTTTACTTGGGCCTCAAGTGATATTATTCAAAATACATGTCCTCCTACACAAAATTCAAAAAATAATTTCTCAATCCCCAATCTTCTCCCTAGTTTGAGTCTCCAAAGTCTCCCCACATACCCTCATTTCATCACTGCACAAAGTAGAGATTCTCTCTCTCTCTCTGAGGTTTTTCTCTTCCTCTTCAAACCCATCTCAGTTCATCATCGGATCTCAAATCTGCAAATTCTCGGTACTCTCTCTCTCTCTCTCTTCATCAATCTCTAATTCTCTCTCTATATATACATCTATATACGTATATATACAGTGTTCATCAGATCTTTGTATCAGTATAACTCACACATCGAATCGAATTGAAATTAGTTTTAATGGCTTCCCCTGGAAATCAAAACCAACCAGGAGGGCCATTTGATATGCACAAGTTCTTCAAACCCTCACCAAACCCTATATCCCCAAATCCTAATACCAATTTGAGTTCTTCACCATTCTCACCTTCCTCTGCTTATCCTCCACCCCCTTCTTCTTCTTACCCTCCGCCCACTGGCCCTTACCAGTTCCACCAACCTCAGTTTCACATCCCTTCTTACCCTCAACAAGATCACCAAAGATCTATCTCTTATCCTACACCCCCTCTTCAGTCCCCCCCTCCCCATCATCTCCCTCCTCAAAACCCTAATGCCGGAGCGCGGCTCATGGCTTTATTGAGTGCTCCACCGTCGACTCTCGAACTTCCACAGCTACCCACTGTGCCTCCAATAGCTCCAATTCAGCCCTCCTCATCTGGGTCTTCGGATTTTTCAATGCCCATGCCCTCTAATGTTCCTATACTGCCTTCGGTCCCTTTGGCACCGAATGTCAATCCGGGTGTGATTGCACATTCAGCTCCCATGAGGATGGCCAGTAGTAAACTCCCAAAGGGTCGCCATTTGATCGGTGACCGCGCGGTTTATGATATTGATGTTAGAATGGAAGGTGAAGTGCAGCCACAACTTGAGGTTACTCCGATAACCAAGTATGTTTCTGATCCTGGTCTTGTTTTGGGCCGCCAAATTGCGGTCAATAAGACATACATATGCTATGGATTGAAGATGGGAGCTATTCGGGTCCTCAACATAAACACCGCATTGAGATCATTGCTTAAAGGTCTTGCGCAGGTTGGTTGCTAGTGGCAAGTTTCTATGTTTCAACATATTTGCATGATTTGATCTGTTTTTTTCTGAAATTAAGTTGAGTTTGTTGTTTAGAATTATTCATGGTACTCAGTAATCCGAGGTTTTGTGATATTGGATGCTTATTATATTTTGAGGTCTTACATTTAGTATTAAGATTGCATTCGTTAGTTAGTTTGAATCGAAATGGTTCATTATGCTTTGAGCTGAGCACTGAGCCTGTCCATGCTGAATGAAAATTTGAACTGTGTGGTCACTACAAGTATGTTTACTTTTTTCTTTTTACATGTGGAACAGAGTCCACTGTCTCTTTAAATAACGTCAATTTTGTTAGTAGTCTACTTCTAGTCGTGGGCATAAAACATAAGCATTTTCCATCTAGGTAAAAGCTGGAGCATTAATTTTCTTAATAGTCTACTTCCAATTGCGGTTCCTGATTGATTTCTATTTGTTTTTGTATACCCTCTGTTAGATTGATTAGCTGTTATCTTTAGGGATGGAGATTGAAAGATTGATTGGAGACCACTAGAAAGAGTTGAGCCATTCATGGCGGCAAATTTGCTGCATTTGCTAAATTTTCTCTAGGTGATTAGTGTTGCATGAGAAAAATACAGTTTAGTATGTAACTAACTTGGGGATAAGAAGCATAGATCAAGATTACGGACATGGGAAGCAGATTGGAGGATGAGAAGCACACAGGACATGAATATGACACAATATGGACATTTTCACACTGCAATTTTTAGAAAAATCATGACAGGACAACAAATAAAATATTTATTTATTTATTTGTATATATAAAATAATAACTATTTCTTTATTTTTTACATTACAAATATTTTTATATTTTATTATATCAATATCAAAATAGTGAAAAACATTTTTAAATTCTACATATTGAAAAGTAACTGTGAACTAAAAATCTTAATATTTATTTTTAAAACTATACTCATAAATAATTTGGAAGTTTTTGGCTTTAAAATTTCTAAAATTAAAGAGTCTGAGTGATTAATAGGTATAAATGGCAATGTTTTTATTTTATTATTGGATCACAAGTTATTTTCTTCAAACTTGCAATATGTTTCATGCGTGTCTAAGTGATGGATGTGTGTGTCCCACAAGTATCCGCTGAGTGCCTAACATGGACACACTGCCTTCTTAGAAGTGTTGGTACTTAGCTTAGGAGGTGTTAGTGCAACAATGATTTCCTGACATTTTACTATCTAGGTTTAATTTTCATTAAAATATGATGATTTCATTGGTATGGGGTACGGACAATCCCATACACCGGCACCATATTTTGATTTCCTCAATGAGTGTTATCTTGTATTTTATTTTTGACTAACCATGGTGCTGATATTGCGAAAATGGTTTGCTGATGTTTAATTATCATTAAAATCCAAGGATGTCAGTGGTGTGGACAACCCATTTGCTCCATATTTTGATTTTCTTGACTAGCATGGTTATCTTTGAATATTTGACATTACCCTTTTCTTTTTTGTGATATCTCTATGTAATACAATCTGTGCGGCAGATCATAAACATCTGCACGGGATTCTATATAAAGCAGTAGTTCAGTAGCTTCTGTCTTGTGTTTATTTTATTTGTTGAATGTACTTATTTTAAGGGGGAAGTGCTTACCAAATTGTTTAGTTCACTATTAGCGTACTTATTCTAATTTTTCGCCCCTTTCTAGCAGAGGGTCACAGACATGGCTTTTTTTGCCGAGGATGTTCACCTTTTGGCTAGGTAACTTTTTGTCTATTTTTTCATTAATGCTTTCTTCAAGTTTGTCTTTGGGTTGCTAATGTGCTTCTGTGCAGTGCGAGCATTGTTGGGAGGGTTTATGTATGGAAGATTACTGAAGGTCCTGATGAAGAAGATAAGCCACAGATTACAGGAAAGATTGTTATTGCTATTCAGATAGTAGGAGAAGGAGACTCTGTTCATCCACGAGTTTGTTGGCACTGTCACAAGCAAGTATGCAAATTTTCATTTTGAAATCATAGTTGCTGCTTCTCTTTGTTGTTCTTCTTCTTTTTATTGTATGTTGTTCAATATATATATATTTTTTGCAGGAAGTTCTGGTAGTTGGGATTGGAAAACGAGTTCTGAGAATCGATACTACAAAAGTTGGAAAAGGTGAAGTATTTTCAGCGGAGGAACCTCTCAAATGTCCTGTTGATAATCTGATTGATGGGATCCAGTTTGTTGGTAAACACGATGGAGAAGTGACTGATTTGTCAATGTGCCAATGGATGACTACCCGTTTGGTTTCTGCTTCAACAGATGGCACGGTTTGTTTCTCTCCTGATAGTTTTGCTTGTTATCATCTGAAGCAATTTATGTGCTAACATGTACTCATGTGGAACATAACATATTCCTGTGCATCCTCTTGCTATGGAATCAAGGAATACATATTGGGTTCCCATGTGGTGCGGGATGCGAGTCTTTGTTAGGTATTAGAAGTCAAGTGGAGTTGGCTTAGGGAAGGAAGGGTGGTGGATTTTGACTTTTGTTATATAGAAATCAATTCAGATGAGGTCCTTACAACAAAGCATAGGTTCTTTTAAGTGCTTGAGTGAAATTATTGGTGGTTATGGTGAAGAGAAAACCTGAAGTAAATTGACTCGGTAACTGGTGCACACTATGTATTTTATTTTATAACAATTTGTGGGATTCAAAATTGTTAGAGTCTATTCATTTATAAAAATACTTATATTCATGTATGAGTATTATAATAACAATAAGTAAAAAATATGTGAAGTAAAAAACAACCTCACGTAGTATGAATTGGGGGAATTTAGAACGTAACAGAAACAAAGCCGTCATTCTAATAATCTAAGGTTAAGTGTGTATATGCGTACTCGCATGTGTGTGTCTGTCTGTATGAAATTCGATGTTAGTTATGGTTTATTTGTATCATAAATATCATTTATTATAATGGAAGTGTTGCCCTTCGAAGTTTCTATAATAGGATGAGTTTTTGGCTCAACCTGTGGTCTTTGTTACCAAACTCCTTTCTATGAGGTGGCAATTGATAAAATTTTATTGTGTTGCGGAATGCATATGAATGGAGGGGGATGGGGTGGTTAATTTGTTTTTTCTTTTTTGTTGTTTTCTATTTTCTCAAGACCAGCTGGGAGACTGAGATGGTGATGGGTTTTTCTTTGAGATGTTGTATGTAGGAGGAGGTTCCTTGAGGAGGGCAGTACAATTCTTTTTGTTTTGTTTTGTTTTTGTTTTTTGTGTTTTTGTTTGTTTGTTTTTTTTTTTTTTTGGGGGGGGGGGGGGGGAAGCATATCTTTCTTCACAGAATTGTTGGGACTGTCGGATTTCTTTTCCTCCAAAAGGGATTTGGACAGTTGAAATCAGTTCTAAGTTGGCAGTTTTCAGGTTGGGGGCAGCAAAATATGTAACTCTCACAATAAATAACTTGATTAGTAGGACAAAAATCTTTATTAATTGGTGTTTTCTGTGTAAGGAGGTGGGAGTAGAGTAGGGTGGCAGGATATGCAGGGGCAGCATATCTTTCTTCACAGATTTGTTGGGACTGTCGAATTTCTTTTCCTCCAAAAGGGATTTGGACAGTTGAAGTCAGTTCTAAGTTGGCAGTTTTCAGGTTGGGGGCAGCAAAATATGAAACTCTCACAATAAATAACTTGATTAGTAGGACAAAAATCTTTATTAATTGGTGTTTTATGTGTAAGGAGGTGGGAGTAGAGTAGGGTGGCAAGAGATGCATGGTCACTTACGTTGACTGGATTCTCTTTGATGTTCCCTAGGAGAATGACTCATTTAATTAATTGTTGGAGAGGGTGCTATCTGCCATGTCAGTAGAAGTAAAGCATGATTAGCTATTCCTTTGTGTGATGTGGTGTTTATGGAGTGAGAGGAATAGGCAATCCTTTGGTGACATGGAGGCTTGGACACATAATGGAAGAGTCAAATTTTCCCATTTCTTTTTCTCTTTTTTTTTTTTATTTTAATTGTAATTAATTTATTTTTTCATCCTTTTGATAAGTCTTGCATACAAGGTGGTGCTCCTTTGGCACTATTTTACTAAATTTTGCTGTACTTCAGAAAAAATGATTTTTTAGTGAATGAAGCTTGTTTTTAGTGTTGAAGCTGTAATTTCTTAAGTTGTTTTCTTTTGTTAGGCTATATTGTTTATATTTAGTTTTCATTAATTAATACTCTATTATGATACTAATTTATCATTCTTGATGTAGGTAATGTCTTTGCCATGCCTGTACGCATACATATGCATGTTGATCTATTTGCTTTTGGGTTCATGTAAGTGATTATTTGCATGCTAAATATAGCTTTCTCATTCTCAACAGATAAAAATTTGGGAGGATCGCAAATTACAACCACTTGTGGTATTGAGGCCACATGATGGTCAACCTGTTAATTCTGTTACATTCTTGACTGCCCCTCACCGCCCAGATCACATTATTCTTATAACAGGGGTATGTACATACTTTCAGAGCATTTATCTTTTTATTTTTTTAATAATTTCATTAGAGTAGGTTTTTAACCCTTGCTAGTTCATCTTGATGTTAGATGCCTTTGTCTTTATGGGATCAATGGTATGCTAGGTGGTGTGCCATTATGAAAGTGCTTTTAAAATTTGATTTGGATGCATTGGCACCATGGATAATGCTATATGTACCTAAAATTGTAGGTACCTCTAGCATTACCCTTCAGTGTCTGCAGATTTGATATTGGACTAACAGCCGACTTAAAGAGTTATTATCTTCTTCAATATGCTTTTTAACAACCTTTTAGGGTGAGACGTGTTTATGTTATATAATTTTTAAAAGAATGTTCACAGGGTCCACTGAATCGGGAAGTGAAGATATGGGCCTCGGCCAGTGAAGAGGGCTGGCTGCTCCCTAGTGATTCTGAATCATGGCAATGTACCCAGACATTGGACTTGAAGAGCTCATCTGAATCTCGAGTTGAAGAGGTGTTCTTTAATCAAGTTGTGGCCTTGTCTCAAGCAGGGCTTCTCTTATTAGCAAATGCCAAGAAGAATGCTATATATGCTGTACACTTAGAATATGGTTATAATCCGGCAGCAACCCGAATGGATTATATTGCTGAGTTTACTGTCACCATGCCAATTTTGAGTTTTACTGGAACCAGTGATTTATTACCTCATGGTGAACACATTGTTCAGGTTTATTGTGTCCAGACACAAGCTATTCAGCAGTATGCTTTGGACTTGTCCCAGTGTTTGCCACCCCCACTAGAGAATGTGGTGTTAGAGAAGTCAGACTCGAGTGTTTTGCGTGATGCAACTAGTATGGAAGGAGTTACTACTTCCGAGACTTCTGGAAGTAAACCTACTGAGATTTCTTTAGCTAGTTCAGTACCCAAACTCTCTGTAAATGACAGTGGCTCTGAGAGTGCTCCTATTACTATTACTAGGCATCCAATGGGCTCTACTTCAATGGACACTGCCACTTCAGCAGAATATGCTACTTTTGAACCTAGACCTATTTCTTTGCCAACTGTAAGTAGCAATAATGATGTATCTTGCATTGCATCACCTCCTTTACCTTTGAGTCCAAAGTTGTCTGGAAAACTTTCTGGTTTTAGAAGTCCAACAAATGGCTTTGAGCCAGGTCCTGTGCTGGATGATCGTGGTGGAGATCAACAAGCTATTGAATATTCAGTTGATAGGCAAATGGATACTGTTCATACGAACTTGTCTGATGTCCCTTCTTTGGATGATGATTCAAAAAATGGTGAAAACAAGGGTGTACGGGATGATATTACCTCTGTTCTCAATCAGCATATTAAGTTCAAGCACCCAACTCATCTGGTAACTCCGTCGGAGATTTTGATGGCTACTTCATCCTCTGAAACTCCCCATGTTATTGAACAGAAGAGTGAGGGAGAGCCAAACATTCAAGATGTGGTTGTCAACAGTGATGTGCGCAATGTTGAGGTGGATGTTAAGGTTGTGGGTGAAACCGGATCGAGTCAGAATAATGAAATTGGCTCTCAGGTAGAATCTCCCAATCTTGTTCCAGAAAATAAAGAGAGAGTGTTTTGTTCTCAGGCTTCAGATCTTGGTATTGAGATGGCCAGAGAATGTTCTGTGTTATCGTCTGAAATGTATATTGTAGAGGAATCTCAGCAACTTGATGGAGCTAATGTAAGCGAGGCACTGGCTCAACCTTCAAATGTTGAGGAAGAAGTCCACGACTCCACCAAGGATGCCTCTGGAAAAAATGTGGGATCAGCCATGCCTGCAGCAGTTCCCCAACAGATGACACCAACTACGAAAGGGAAAAAGCAGAAGGGTAAGAACACTCAAGGATCAGGTCCATCATCGCCAATCCCAAGTGCTTTCAATTCCACAGATTCGAGTGAGCCAGGTGTTAGTTCAAGTATTCCTTCTGTGGAAGCTGTGTCTGCAAAAATTATGGCTATGCAGGAAATGCTTAATCAGGTCATTTTTCCATGCCTTGCATTTGCAAAACTTGATTTATACATTTATCAATAGTTATTTTCTATGTAATTGGAAAAACTTTTGGTGTACTTCTGAAATGTCACCATTCATGCAAGTGTTTTCTTCAAAGGTTTAATTTCAATTATAATTTTTTTTTTTGGCTCAATAATTTTAATTATTACTTAATCAGTATTAATAACTTACTGTTGTTATACTAAAATCTTGTTTATTTGGTTTGTTGCTTATCAAATGCAACTATTCTCATTGCCCATGCAGATTTTTCTTGTACTAGTTGTATCTGTCTTTTGTTCAACAGTACATTTTCTGTTGAGGAACCAGGTTTGGTCCAATACATTATTATGTATTGTCTACCAAGATAGGTTTCATTTCTTGTAAGATTACATAGGCATGGTTTGGGAAGTGGGTTGGCTTTTTGGCTTTTTGATTTTTTTGACTATTTTAGCCTGGGGCTAAAAAGCCTGGTTTGGGAAGGGCTTTTGGTTTTTTTGTCTTTTTTGACTTTTTTGTGAGAGAGAAAATGTAATGATTATGGGTTGGATGTGATATTGTCTTATTGGGCTAAAAAGCCTATTTTATTTTTTGTGGCTATTTTAGCCAAAAAAGCCCCCCAACACTCTTCCCAAACCATGCCATAATAGGTTATCATGCACACTGTAAGCTGTGTCTTTTGTACTTATTATCTCCTTGCTCTCTTTTATTTATTTATTAAATTTCATGCAGTTAACAACCATGCAAAAAGAAATGCAGAAGCAGATGACAGTGATGGTTGCTGTCCCAGTTACTAAAGAAGGTAGACGGCTGGAGGCATCCCTTGGGCGGAGCATGGAGAAAGCTGTCAAGGCCAATTCTGATGCATTATGGGCTCGTTTCCAAGAAGAGAATGCAAAACAGGATAAATTAGCACGAGAGCGTACTCAGCAAATAACAAGTTTGATCACTAACTGTATAAATAAGGACTTGCCGGCTATGGTGGAGAAATCAGTGAAGAAGGAATTAGCTGCAGTTGGACCGGCCATAGCTCGTACAATTTCTCCAGCTATTGAAAAATCTGTATCTGCAGCTATTGTCGATTCCTTCCAGGTTAACATTTTAAAGTTTGTGTCTTATTTTGCAATGTAGTCTTGTTGGGTACTAATTGATGTTACGTGGTGCAGAGAGGAGTTGGTGACAAGGCAGTGAACCAACTGGAGAAATCAGTTAATTCAAAGCTTGAAACTACTGTTGCCAGGCAGATCCAAGCTCAATTTCAAACTTCTGGAAAGCAAGCACTTCAGGTATGCATAAGTTTATAATTTCATTTAGATAGACATGCTTCAATTTTTACTTGGGACTTTTTTTGATTGAGTGAAGATGCTTTTTAGAATGGAGTATTATATTGTAAACCCAAAGTGATTCTATTTATATGCCCTTACGAATTGTTGTTTATTTTTATTTTGTTTACTTTTAGTCTGAATGTTCAGTTTTACTATCATTCACTCTCTTAAATGTCAGTTATGGCTTTTGGTTCTTTTGATAATATGTGGACTCTTGGTGCCTTTTTTTTCCTTCTTTCTTTTATTGGATTATTTTTTACACATTGAGATTTTGCACTCTCTCTCTCTCTCTCTCTCTCTCTCTCTTGTAGCAATGGGGTTAGTGTGTTGTGCGTGAGACACTTGGTGTGTATCATATTTTTTAAATCAGGTTTTTATAATTTGACAAACAAAGACTTTTTGCAGTATTACTTCTGTGTTTTTGGAAACATAAAACTTATTTATTGGGTGAAAACGTAGCGATTTGTCAGCTTCACAAATGTGGGATCCAGTTTCACTGTTTTGTAGCTGATATTTAGCCAATGTTGCCTTGAATCTGTATGATAAATTCGTCATTTTTGCTTTGCTTCTTTTGACTATATAATGTGTGCATTTGGGGTTTATTTGATGTTATGCAATTTTTGTTTGTGAACTTTGAATGATTTGTGACTCCCTCTCTTCCTCTGCATGTCTGGTATTGGTCTGACATGAAGAGCTCGAAAGCCTTATTAAATGAATCTGGAAACTTTGATTTAATTGTTTGAGCCATCAAATCTAATCCACGCAGGATGCATTGAAGTCTAGTTTGGATGGTTCAGTTATCCCTGCCTTCGAGATGTCATGCAAAGCCATGTTTGAGCAAGTTGATGCTACCTTTCAGAAAGGAATGTTTGAACATACAACTGCAGCTCAGCAACAGTTCGAGTCCACTCATTCCCCGCTGGCACTTGCTTTAAGGGTATGCATCCATATGACATTGTATCATGCAAACATGCTGCTCTTACTGTGTTCTTATTTCTTCTATCATGAAATTGCTCATAAGTGGCCAAAAATACCAGTAACACCGCAGTCAAATAATCTTATCTACTGTGGGACACTGACAGTCCCATTTTTACCATGGTAATATAGGGAGATGTTGAGTATTCTTGTCTGTTTGTCCATCTGATTGGTGTTGTGTTCACTTCTTTTATGCTTTGTTTTCCCAATTCTTAGGATGCCATTAATTCAGCATCGACTGTGACTCAAACTTTAAGCGGGGAATTGGCTGATGGTCAAAGAAAGTTGTTAGCTCTTGCCGTTGCAGGAGCAAATTCAAAGGCAGTAAATCCCTTAGTTACCCAACTAAGCAATGGACCTTTGGGTGGTCTCCATGACAAGGTTTGTTCAACTTCTACCTGTTGGTTTGTTCGACTTCTACTTGTTTACTCTCTCAAAGCCATTCTGATTTTGAGGATTCTGTCTATGCAATAGATTGAGGCACCTTTGGATCCAACCAAAGAGCTATCTAGATTGATATCTGAACGTAAATATGAGGAAGCTTTCACCACAGCCCTACAAAGAAGTGATGTTTCTATTGTGTCTTGGTTATGCTCTCAGGTATATTTCATACGTGCACAACCATACAAAGAAGTTATGTTTCTTTTGTGTCTAGGTTATGCTCTCAGTTATAATAAATCACCATGCAACTTTGCTTTCCGGAAGAGGGAATGCTCGTATTTTAATTGTTGATGAAAAAGATTTGACTCATATTCCCAGGCCTAGCTAGTTTGCAAGTTGATGCCAAGTTTTTATTCCTAGCTAGTTTCTATTTGGATGCTATGTCAACTGTCCAGAACAGTGGGGAACTAGGTATACAAGTTTAGGCCAATCACACACATGCACTTATTCCTCTACATATATACTACATTTTCATCTTTAATAATTTCGTGTTTGTTGTTTGGACTTTAGATATGAGTTTTAATCTATGGTATGGATATTCTTTAAGAATATAATAAACTTATTTCTGCTCTAATTATTTGAAGTTAGAAAAATCTGAAGTTCACATTCTTCGATAAACCAAAATGTGATAATTTATTAGTTCTAAACTTGTTTTAGATTTTTTGTTTACATCTTACCTCTGGTGTCAAAATTGTTTGTCTTTGGTTCTAAATGATTTACAGTTTTTCACTCCTTTTTATTTCTAAATGACCAACCTTGGGTTTTATGATGTGATTACATTCACTCTCTCTTGTTTCCTATGTAACTTACACTCAACACCCACCTCCATTACTGATGCTGGTATTCATTGCCTCAACTTTTTTCAATTGAACTGTACCAGAGAGAGAATATTTGGCTTCGGACTTCTAAATAAGTTAGAACCGCCTTTGTTTTGCCCTTTTTCTATTCTACCAGGTTGATTTACAGGGGATTTTATCAATGGTTCCTCTCCCTTTGAGCCAAGGAGTGCTGCTATCACTTCTGCAGCAGGTGGCATGTGACATCAGCAAGGACACGACCCGAAAGCTGGGGTGGATGACTGACGTGGCGGTTGTGATAAACCCAGCTGACCCGATGATCGCAGTGCACGTGCGACCCATCTTTGAGCAAGTGTATCAGATTCTAAGCCATCATCGCAGCCTTCCCACAACTTCCAGTACAGAGATCTCAAGTATTCGACTTGTTATGCACGTTATCAACTCGATGCTGATGACCTGTAAATGATCGTGCCTGTGTTTGACGTTATGGAAAATAATTAATGTTTTGTGTTACTGATGTACTTGGGTCAGTTTGTACAAAGTAAAAGTAGTATGGATTTTTATTTTTATTTTTCTAATTTTTATGTGAAGGGTAAGGGTGCTGAATTTGTAGAGTTGGTTTTTTCTTGAAGACATATATCTACCTAAAGAAAAACAATGTTGAAACTGTGTAATAGGTGACATTGCATTTCGGATTCTTAGACTGGTTTTCTTTTTTGTATGAGGAATTTTTACTATGAAATTTTTGTATTTTGCTATTTTTGAAGTTTTCAACATTTTGTCTTTGAAAACAAAGGTTTTCATCTTTTTGATCTGTTTTATTTTTCTTTTCTACTTGGTTTGGGACTTTATATTTACCCCAGACTATACTTATCTTTATGAGATACTATTTTAGGTCCAACACTTTGTTGTTTTTTGGGCTAGGTGTACAAAGTCCTAATGATGATGTTTGTTGTGTGTGTTTGGATAACATGGTATATTTATCTTGGTTTTGGTACTAAGTCATGTTTGTGTTTTGGATTCTGTCGACTAGGATTGTGGTGGAATTGAATAATGAGATTATTACTATAATTAAGTTTACGAATAGAGAATTGATTACAAAATTAATTACATAAAATATAGGTGAAGCAATTTGAGTGAATAATTTTTTTATTTTATTTTATTTTTTTTTTACGGTGGGCCCTACTATGTGATATGTATGGCCAGAGTTGTTTGGTTTTGTGATTGGTTGTGTTTGTAGTCTTTCACGTTTGCTATGTCTTTACATTTGGTAGGGGAATTGGAATAATTTTATCTTATTTCACGTGTTTTTAGAATTACTAGACATGAATTACATGGCCTAGTACTCATAATAATCTAATATGAAATTTTTTTGGTCTTTTTAATCTTCTAATCCACATTTCTTTTAATCCTTTTATTTTGTATTTCACTCCTTTTAGGAAATTCAATAAATTAATTTTTAAAAAAGTGTTTTACAAATAAAATATAAAGTATCTAGAATGATGTAGTAATAGTATATTTGTAATTAAAAGACATAATAATAGATATTTTAAAAATAAAAAGACTAAAATATTATATAAGTTTTTTATTTGTATATTATTAACTGTCACCATTAAAAAATTAAAAAAGAGTCGAAAAGTCTCATTTCGAAGTATATGCACTAAATAGGACAATGTTTTGAGTAGATTTCTTCTAGGCGTTTACTTCCAAATCTTTGAATATTTGTTGAGTTATCATTTTAGTCTTGTCTTCCAATTTGATTCCAAATTTCGTTTCTTATACAAAAATTAAGCCCCCCAAACTGACCGTATTACTATGACATTTGAATATTTGAGAGTCTAATTAGTAAGTCTTGTCTTCCAATTTGATTCCCCCATTTTCTTCCACAAATTCAGCATTGGTCTCAATGATGTTGGTCTTTTCCACAGTTGTTTTGTTTGGAATTCTGTCTTAACAAACTATGTAATCCATCAAATAATGGCCTCCTATTGTCGAATTATGACAATTATTCTAGAAACATACTCAAAAAATTACATTTGCACTGCCTGTACGGATGTGCAACAATCCCGCCTACCTGCCCAGCCCACATCTACTGGTGTCACCACCTCCGGGTTGAGAGTACGGCCGTGTAGGGTGCAACTTAGGCGGACTCAATCCGAGTAATTCGAACTCAGTCCGAATTTTTTTAGGATTTGGACAAAATATTTTTAAATTCAGTACGGACTTGGACAAAAATCCATAAGCCTGAATTAAATTTGAGTGGGTTTGGACAAAGACGTCAAACAATCCGAGCAATCCGAAACCCGAATTATACATATATAGATATATAAAAATATTAAATATATATATAAATTATTAGTCATTACACGATATTAAAATAATTTAAATTATTAAATCATATTGAATATATATTATATATACAAATAACATAAAATATTACTCTTTTTTTTTAATTTCACTCATAAATTGTAAGGATTACTATAGCCGCATCTCTCTTATATTATATAAATTATTTGTTTTAATGATATTAATGATTTTCTATATAAAAAAAATGTAATAGAGTCAAATTTCAATAATTTAATTATGTAGCTGCCAAAAAAAAAAACTGAAATTCATTTACAATTCGGGCAATTTAGGTTTACCTCGGGTCGGGCTTGGGCAGGCAATCTCGGGGTTACAATTTGGACTTTGACGGGCCTGGACAGGTCTCAACAAAATTTGGAATGGGTTAGATAACCTCCCGACCCGATCAAACCCACCCGAGTTACACCCCTATTGCCGAGTTAGGTTGAGTGGATCAGTTAAATTTATGTAAATTATGGCCCAACGATTTAAAATTTTCAACTCACCCAAATAATCGATCCAACTTATTAGTTCTTATATATATATACATGTAAACATCTCAATCATGAATAAAATTTTCCATTTTTTTTTTTTACTTTATTCATGTATTTGGATGCTAAGCCATTATCAAAGTTTTATAAACACATGTACATCATCAAATATTTTTTTAATTTTAATTTAATTTTGTAGTTTCACAATTACATTACAAGACTAACGATTTAAAATGTGGTCAGACAATGCGTTAAAATTTATAACCTATAAATCTGCCCAACCTGCTGCTTCAAAGCTGCTAAATATTCAAGCCAACCAATTGATTATTTTATCGTAGGATATTAATTTTGTTAGTTAAATTAGATTATAATTAAAAAGATTGTTAATATTTCATCAACTCAAACCCCTAATCTTTTCTCTTACTACACATTAAAATATGGTTACAAGATCACTCGATTATAAGATTCTTGACTAGCCGAAGTTAAAGTTGTGCAAATTAGGGGTGGGCACGGGTCGGTTGCGGTCACGAAACCTCCAATCCGCCATTCGTCCTCCAGATTGGCGGATTGGAAAAAATCAATCCGCATCCATCCGTCAATCCGGCGGATGTGGATTGAGCGGTTTGGCGGTTTGACGGATGGATGCGAATCAGTTTAGCGGTTTAAAATTTTATAAATTTTCAACATAATTCAACTTGTGCACTTCCTCAAAAAAAGAAGAAGAAAGTATTACAGTCAATGACTTAAAAAAATATTATAATCACTGCATGCCTCATCCAAAATAAGAAAGTTTGAAACTTTAGAATATCATAATCACTGCATGTCTCATCCACATACTACAATCACAGCATGCCTCATCCACATAAAGTATTACAATTTGTGGTTCTTAAAATATAAAAACAATTCAAACCACCAAAACCATGAATATAGCAATAGTAGAGATTGTATATCTCTGTATTGCTTATCTATATCTGTTTTTGAAAACAAAAACCAACTAGCATATATTATATTTTATATTTATTATTTTTAAAGATAGATTTAAAAAAAAAAATATAGATAAATAATACGTTCATTTTTTTCAATTCAAAAAAGATATTCAAGTTGAAATTTTTTTTTCAACAGAATATTTAAACTATTTTTTAATTGAAAACACAAACAGAATATTTAAATAAATTGAAAACACAAAGTCTTATAAATTACTAGGGGTGCTCGAGGTTTGGCGGTTCGGTTGCGGCCAAAGAAATCTCAAATCCGTCATCCGTCCGCCAGATTGGCGGATTGGAGAAAATCAATTTGCAACCGTCTGTTTGTCATCACACATCCGTCCAAAATGCGACGGATCAGTTCAATTCGATTGATTTTAACGGATCGATATATCCGCTGCTCACCCCTAGTGCAAATTGACAACAAATTAGATGATATCAGTCAAACTCATTCATCATTTTCATCAAATATATTTATTTTTTATAATATGATTATATTGAATATTAATTTGTGGAATATAATATCACATATTTGATTAATTTATAAATTGTGTTGATTGACACCAGATTTGACAATGATATTTACGCCAACTCAGCTCATCAAAACAAAGATTTTGATCCAATGGTGGCCACAATAAACAATATCTTTTTGGGTGGATGCAATAAACAATGTCTTAAAGAGCCAAAAATGATATTATTACTTTCACCTGACAAAACTATAATTTGAGCCACATTAACAAAAGGGAAAAAAAACTTTCTCACTAAAATATCAATAAGCCTTTAATCAAATTATATTTTTTTTAATGGTAAAAGTGATTTTAAAAATAAATTATTAACAAAAATATATTTTGATTAAAAAATTATTAATATCTGATCAATGTAATTTTTTTTATAAAAATAAAATACTTAACAAATTTTACATATTAAACAAGTTAAATCATCAAAATAAAACCGTGATTGACAAAAACACCGTCCAAAGTGGACTAGAGATGGATAGGAGAGAAGCCTGTTTTGTTCTGTTCCTTTCCTTCTTTTTCTTTTTGCCCTTTTTTTTTGGAGCTCGAAAATATGCCCGGAGGCTTACACGGAAAAGGAAGCGCAATAGAGGTCCTGTTTGGTATAACTATTAAAACAGATTATAAATTATTATTTAATAGATTATAGATTATGACTTTAATAAAAAATTGTTAATCTGTTTAGTATAACTGTTGGATTATAAATTTAAGTTGCTGAGTAGTGTTTGTTAAATAACTTATGATGTAACTTTTTTAATTAACTTTTATTTTTTATTATTCACTATTTGTCTATATTTCTCATAAAAAATAATAATAATATTTTATAGTCCATTTAGGTCTTTTTCTATTTTAAAAAATATAAAAAATAAGTTGATTTAAGCTGTTAGAATTAGAAACTGATAATCAGAAGCCAAGAATGAACAGTTTCTCAAAATCAACTTTTTTAATTCAAAATAAGTTATTAGAATTAGAAACTGTTTGAAATAAGTTTAACTAAATAGTTCAAAATAACTTTCTAAAAAGCCATAAAACATAACTCAAAAACCAAACACCTCCATAAAGCCATAACAGAAGCAAGAGGAGCTGGGGGAGACGAAACCCAGTTGGGTCCTAAACAGCCACGGAGAGAAGCCTTCGCCACCCAATTTGCCACCCAATTTGTGGACTTATAGCTCCACATAACAGTGAGTTGTCGGAAGAGTAGATAAAAATTGGATATCCTTTAAAATGACAGCCACTTCCTGAACAATAATTTCCCTATAATGTTTGATATAAAGATTGATGAGAATTGAGAATTTCCTCCTTAGAACTAGTGCACAAAACTCTCTGAAATTCAGTCCTAGATGAATTTCCTCCCTCCCTCCACCAAAAGTGCTTGATTTTCGGAGGTCGTTTAAGGTTCTAGATGAATCTCCAAAATTTGGAAGCGGAACTTGACAGTAATTTTTTATAAGAAGGTACCAAAAGCTTTCTCACATGTCGACTCCTTATCTCAGACATTATAGGGAAATTATCGTTCACGATGGTTTTCTAAAAATTATTTCACATTGATAGAAAATTTTATGATTTCTATATTTTTTATTTTTTATAAATTTTTTCCTGACATATACTGTAATTTTCCCACACTAAATACCATAAAATTTATATATATATATAACAAGATAAAACTTAACAATTGGAGAAAAAAAAAGTTGAAGATATATTTACTAATTTTTCCCAAGGGAAACAAAAATTGAATTGGCTCAAATTTACACAATTTCTCTCTCCCTTTACCACGTCATAAATGTGTACATGTGGCTACTAATTCTAGGACATACAATTTCATACTTCCAAAAACCCAAAAATAAAAATAAAAATTCGGGATCCGGATTCATTGATGAGGACTACTACTACCAGCATTGATCTGTTTCCCATCTTCGGGTCGGGTAAAACCCGGACCGACTCACGACGGCGGCGTATCCAAACGGCCTCCCTCTCGCTCCGGCGCTCAAACTCAGATCATACAGAGCCTTCGCCGCCGGATCGGACAGCGTGGTGTACGCTTTGTGAATCTCGATGAAATCTCGGCCGTCCGATGAATCACTATGCGATGATGATGAAGTGTCCGGATGGTACACCTTCGCTAAGCTCCGGTACGCCGTCTTGATCTCCACCGGCGACGCGTTTCGATTCACTTTCAAGACCTCGTAGAGACTCGCCGATCTCGATTTCCTCGTTTCCACCGCCGGAGCTGTGGCGGTGGAGGCGTGGATCGCAGATTTGCAGGGATTTACGGCGGCGAAAGACATTTTGGAGATAGATCCGGTGGTTCCGGCGAGAGAATGACGGTTGTCAGGCGAGAATCGAAGAGTTCCGGTGGTAGGGAGAGTTAGGGATGCGATCATTGCAAGGATTTGAGGAATGAATTGGATAAGAGAGAAGCGTTTTCAGTTGAGGATTAAGAATTTCGAGGTTTAGATGGTATGAGGTGAAGAGAGAGAGGGGTTTATATAAAGTCAGAGGGGAATCTTGAATTTTGAGGAGAGAGAGAGAGAGAGAGAGAATAATGGCGGGGCGCAGTGGTGGAGTGGAGCTGTGGGCGCCAGCCGTTTTTGCGCGTTTAAGCTGTTTCGCTAAACGGTGCTGCCCGATGAAAAAGGAAACCGGTTCTTGTCTGTTCTGACGTGGCACTAGTGAAGTACTATTTTTAAGACGAAAAATGCTTGATATTTACCAACATTTCTGCCTTTCAAATGATGTAATGACCTTCACAATGGGGTGACTAAAAAAGTGTATTAAAGTGTGTTAGATCATCTCTAATAGTTTAGTAAATTTGATATTAAATTTGAAATTTGGTGAAAAATATACTTTTTTGAAGTTCTAACGGTTTCACCAAACTGGTATCAAATTGAGAATTGAATAAAAAAATCATCAAACTGAGAACAGAATACAGGTTTCACCAAATTATTGTGTGTGACCGTTAAAGCAGAAAATCTTGAGAATTTTACACATGGTGGTCGACCACCTGGATGACCACCTGGTCGACCACCCGGTTGACCAACCGGTCGACCAGTGCATGTAAAAATTGGCCTGCGAACTAGTTCAAACAGTTCAAATGCGTAGGTTCAAACAGTTCAAAAAGGTAATAAAAAAAAATTGGCTTTATCGGTCGACCAACCGGTTGACCCACATAATTTTGATGTACCGTTGGAGTAACTGATATCAAATTGAGAAAATGAGTCATTTTTTACTCAAATTTAGTGAAAAAAGAAGTTCACCGTTGAAGATGCTCTTATATGAGAAAAAGTAATAAAAGTGGGACTTAAAAATATTTGTTAAGATGTGTTAAGAGTTTGTTAATTTTAGAGAGTGAGTGGTGGTACAATCGATGTGTTAACTATATATATATATATATAAAATAAATAAATAATTTAGTTTAATCAAAAATTTTAAGTTCAAAATTAAATTTCAAGTCCAAAAAAAATCCTAACAAGTTAAAAAAAAAAAAAATTTGCCGTTGATCAGTTAACCGGTCGAATGTCCGGCCAGTCAACCAGTAAAACCAAAAATGCCTTCCTTCGCTAGCTAAAACGTTCGCCGCAGATAACACACATACTAACACACACCACTAACACACACGTTAACAGGTCCATTGTAACCCCAAAAAACACCTTCAGTTAGCCAAAACTTGGCACCTGACAGTAACACACAGTTTAGTGTGTCCATTGTGGATGCTCTAATTCATAGTCTGACATAAAAAAGTTGTACTAAAATAGTTATAAGAAAATAAATTAAGTTAAAAATTAATAATATAAAATATTACATTTAAATTATAATTATTTTATTTTATTTTTTCTTTTATAAAAATAAAAAAAATAAAAAAATTATTTCAAATAAGACTATTTAATCCTAAATTAAAATAGTCAAAAAAAATTAAAAAATCAAAAAGTAAATCCACATTCCTAGCGAATGCTCAATTGACAACTGGCTTTTTGGCTAAGTTAGGTTTGATTTGGCAATTTAATATTTTAATTTAAAAGTTAAAAAATTATTAAAAAAATAAAAAGTAAATAATTATATTAAAAAGTCAAAGAACTCATTTTCTCTTTACTTTTTATACATCTGTTTTTATAAAAAATCAAAAATTAATTCCAAACATATTTAGTGTGTTTGGTTTTAGTTTTTTGAATTCAGTTTTCTACAAAATTGAGTTTTTTATTTTTCGTATTTTTTTGTTTTTAGTATATATTTTTAATTTTTAATTTTTTTTTTAAATTTTTTAGATGCACCTTACTTAGATGTATTTAAATAGTAAAATATTTATAAAAAAATATTTTAAAAAATTAATAAATACAAAAAAATATGTAAAATATAGTGAATTTTTATATATGTTTTTGGTATTTAGTAAATTTTTATAAAAAAATTTCACAAATATTATACTTTTTAAGTGTATTTATATTAGGTGTGTCTAAATTTTTTTTTATAAAAAAATTGCTTAAAATATTTTAAAAAATTCATTGAAAACAAAAAAAATACAAAAAATAAAAAATAGAATTTTCTGAGAAATGTTTTCTGGAAATCAAAACCAAACAAGTTGATTAATTTTTTGTTATCTCATATTTTAACCAAAAAATCAAACAGTTATTAAAATAACTTATTCCCAAACGAGACCTCAATTAAAAAAATAAAATAGATTAAACAATTAATAAGATAAAATATCACATTTAAATTATAATTATTTTATTTTTTCTCTTACAAAAGTTTAAAAAGTCAAAAAAATCAATTTAAATGAATTTTTTAACCGGAGTTAAAATAGCCAAAAAAATCAACTAAAAAAGTTAATTGCCAAAAGGCAACTAAATAAATATACTTTTAAATTTTTATAAAAATGTGTATAGTGTGATAGAGATGTGATGTGACTTAAATAAAATATTAAAAAAAATGCTAAAATAGTATACGCCAAACAAGGCCCAAATGTCTTTCTGGCACCTATGTGAGACATTTAGTAGAAATGTTGATAAATTTTTTAGGATATCTAACACTGCTCTTTTTGGGACACAGATTCTATTCACTAGATCATCCCCGTGATTCACAAGTACGTTTATTTTTCGGATCGTGTGGATATATATATATATATAATTAAGTTGATTTGATAACAATAAATATATTAATTTATAATATTTATTTACAAAAAAAAAAATTGAACGATAAATATTAAAAATTACAAAATTTATCTTCTGGAAGACAATTGCAATAAATTAATATGATTATAATTATTAAATCAATTTAACTTTTTTATAAGTAATTTATGCATTATAATTAAAAAAATAAACAATTCAAATCAGGAACTAGGTCCAACATCATGGGACTAAACAACATGGTGTAGGTTGGGGTGTAAATTGGGCCCGGTCCAGCCTATGTTGGGTCACCTGGGCTCTCACCAAAATTTGGGCCGGATCGGGGTAGTCCACGGGCCAGCAAATTATGCCCAGGCCTAGGGGGTATTCAGGCCTTGGGTAGGCCGATGCCAAGCTTGAATATTGTTTTTTAAATTTTTCTATTTTTTCTATCAATTTTTTATTATTTTTTACTAAAAATGACACTGGACCATGGGCAGGTTAGGTGGGTCGGCCCTCGGGCTAGGCTTTGAGTGGGCCTTGAGCTAGTTGATGGATCGGGCTATGAGCCAAACTAGACGGGTCGAGCCCACAAGCCAGACCCAACTTCAAAATGACAGCCCAGGCCTAGGATCCCGGGCGAGGCTCGAGTTTAGACCTAACAGGGCCAGACCCACCCAAGTCGTGGGCGGACTTCGGGCTACTCACTGGTTGCGGGCCATTTTTACACCCCTAGGTGTGGGTTGTGTTGTGGATAGAATCTGATTCCCTATGGACTCTTCAAAATTGTGTGCTAAGCATGTGATTACAGATGACAAAAAGAAATAAAGATATGACTTGATTTTTTTTGCTTATTTTAGTAAGTAAGTTAAAAGTTAATCTTTAAACATTTTTTTTAATATTTTTTAAAAAATATGTAAAAACATAAAGAGTTAATATGATTCAAAAAATTTAAAAATTAAATTTTAAGTCAATGGCCAATATAGACCTTTGTATTAGGTACTTTTTAATTTAGAAAGTTGATGGATATATATATATATCTATATATCTTTTTTTGGGGTGAAAGTGGATGGATATTTCAATAATATATTTAAAGAGTACTTTAAAATAAGTTTTATTAATTGTGGGTTCATTTAATCGTGCATTTATAGAAAATAATAAAATAATTTAAAAGATTAAAAAATACAATGGCTACCATCCCTTCTCTGTGTGCTAACTATGTTGTTACATTCTACTAAAAAAAAAACTATGTTGTTACATTTGCCTATCTTAGCTCACGTCTAACTTGACAGCACAGTTTGCTAATGCATTTGAGGGAAGGAAAAAATAAAAAAATAAAAAATAAGTATTTTATTTGTACAATAACTTGACACTAACGGATTGATTAATAGTCCATTGAAAATATCTTTTTCTTCTTATTTTTTCTCATTTAAGATTGGTCTTATGGATGTTGAGCCTCTGCCTCACTCTTAAGGTAAATTATGCTTTATTTTTTCTTAATTATTACAGTGTTTATCATTTTATTTATCAATAAAAAAAAAATATTATACTTCACTACCTGTCTTATATGACTTCTCAAATATTATAAGGAATTTGAAATAATCTTTTATTAATCTCAGTCTTTTTATTCTCTTTCTCCATCTTACTTTCCATACATCTATGTCATTAGTGGTTATAGTTACTTGCTCTAATATATGTGTGCCATACCTGTTGATGTGACTAGGAAAAATATATATATTATTTTACATTTCACAATATTTAAAATATAATGTGCAAGTAACATTAATTTTTCATCTATTTACATAATAAATTCATAACCAAAGGGTCATATTATCACAAAATGATAATTCAAAATGGACAAAGTGTAATAAAGTGACACTGAATGTTTGAGAAGATAAGGTATATTTTACTAAGTTGAACAAAATTATAATGACAAAATCCCTAAAAAGACTTATTAAATTATTCATAATGATAGAATAAGTTACATGTTAATTTTTAATCTATCATAAACACAATCATTTAAGATTTAATTCTTTGATTTGTTATTGTAAATAAATTATGAATTTTAAATGGTTGGCCTTTAGTAATCTTTAATTTTCATTAAGGCCTCATTTAGAAACTTAGTTTTTTAGTTAACAAGTTAAAAAAGTTACTATAAATTATAAGGCTCCGTTTGGTAAGCCTCTCAAAATATAATTTTACCCATTGATTTGAGTGTGTTGTTTGTTTGGAGCTTTCAAATCATACTTCTACATCCATTTCTCAAAACTCAATTCAAAATATAATCATTACTTTTCAAAACTCATAACCAAACACATAACTCAAAACTCTTTTCAAAACTCAATTTAAATCAATAATTTAATTTTTTAAATATTTTAAATATTTTAAAAATATTTTAATTTTGTTAAGATTTTAAATATTTTAATATTTAAATATATTACGATTTTTTTAATTTTTAATTTTTTAAATATTTTAATTTCAAAATATTACGATTTTAAATTTTTTTAATTTTAAAATATTTTATAAAAATAAATTCAAACTCTATTCTATAAAAATATTTTTAAATATTTTAATTTTTTTGTTACGTATTTGGTTACGATTTGAGTGTAGAATTGTGAAAGTAGTATGGAGTTTCGAGTTATGTGTTTGGTTATGAGTTTTAAAAATAATTTTTTAATTGAGTTTTGTTTTATGTGTTTGGTTACGATTTGAGTGTAGAGTTTTTTTAAATTTAAAATATTAACATTTTAAATTATTTAAATTTTTACGATTTAAATTTTTTGAATATTTATTTTAATTTTTTACTTATTAAATTTTTTAGATTATTTAAATTATTCAAATATTTATGATTTAAATTTTTGAATATTTATTTTGAAAAAAAATTATTTCCTTTGTAGTATTTTCAATTAAAAAATTGATTAATATTATTTTCTGTTAATAATAATTTTTTTTAATTGAATTTTAAAAAGAATTTGGTTATGGGTGTTGATCAGAAATTTCAATAGTGTGAAAGTAACGTGTTTTGTTATGAGTTATAATAATTTGAATTAACTTTTGAAAACTTTTTTCCAAAACTCATAACCAAACAAATTTTCTTACTTTACATGTCAAATCAAACTTTTAAAACTCAATTTCACACTCAATTCAAAACTCAATTCAACACTCTATTCAAAAATCATAACCAAACAATTTTTTTACACTCAAATCATAATTCCACAACTCACAAACTCAAAATACAATTCATACTCTCAAATCACATTTACAAAACTCTACCAAACGCAACCTAAAATTATTTTTCTCTATTATTTTTGTGTATATATATATTTTATATAAAAAAGTGAAAAAATCACTTTAAAAAGTTTATTCTTGTTGCAATCGGTCGACTTACTTTGGTAAGGGTCACCCCGATCCCTCCAATTCCCTTCAACCTCTAATTAGTTCGATTTTGTGGGGATACGATCCCAAGGCACGATGCGAATTAGGTGTGTTTTTGTGAGTGAGTGTGAGAGTGTATGTTGTGTCAGAAGGGATAAATTCAGTAGGTGATTCAAATTTTCATGTACAAAAAGAGAAAGTCGAAACTTTGGAGAGCTATCAACCCTTAAAGACGGGTGGAATGTCAGGGACCACTTAGTCTCATCGAAGAGCCTCCTTTGCACTACCTTCCGCATAGAAGCCCTTGGGATGACCCCGAATCAAGGGGTTTAGTTTGATTGAAGGTTACTTCCTTTCATTTGTCGTGTAATTTTAGTTCTAAATTAACTTTTAATATTTTCTTAAGAAGTAAAAAGATTTAACCATATAGGGTCACTTTAGGGCACGACCTTAAGGAATAGAAGTTATAGAGTTGAACACAATAAATCCACTTAATTATTTAGTGGTAGGTTATGGATTCCTATACAGCTAAGAATTTAAATTAACACTCTTAACACTTGATACGTTTATGCAGAGTTAGAAAATTTGTCTAACTAATCATATATGTTCTCGCTGAAATAATTGATTCTAAAAACTTGATACGTTTATGCAGAGTTAGAAAATTTGTCTAACTAATCATATATGTTCTCGCTGAAATAATTGATTCTAAAAAGAGTCAAACTTGAGACTTTAGATTTCTACCACCGACCAAGCCCATAGGATTTTTTAAAATAGATTCTTAATAAATAAATAAAAAAAGAACAAATTATATCGTAGTTCAAGGACATCACGTGAATCTATATATGACTAATTATAATTCATTATATTTCTTTATATTTCCAAACACTCAATATAAATCTACCCTTTCAACCAATTAAAACTCAATTGGGACACAAGATGACAATCCAAATCACCAAATAACTTCTAAGAAAACAGAGAGTAATAATGTGGTTGCAAGAAAACAGAGAGTAATAATGTGAGGTCGGTGCGTAAAACTGCGGGCCAAAAGGTGTGAGGCCCACACGAAGTCCACAGGAGGAGACCACACAAAAACCGAGTGCCCACTTTCCGATGTTCTTTCTTTTACTACTAGCTGATCGGCTGGTTTTCTCAGCTTAGAAGCAGCCGAGCCGAAGCTCTCTAGCCGAGTAGCTAGCTAGATATCTCTCTAACTCATGACAGGACAATCTCACCTGCTCTCATAGCACAGCGAGTGAAATTGTTCCTCGCATCGCACGTGATGAGTTTCTAGAAGACAGCAGCGTTGCTCTCGTGTCCTCCTCCGGGGTACGTGTGCACCGTCTGATCTCCTCCCAAACCTCAAAATCATATCAACCCCTCTCCCACCGCACTTGATATAGGCCTCTTTTGGGAAGAGATAAAAAATCTGATTTTCAAATTTTTTATCTCCTCTTCTCTCACAGAAAAGCTGATTATAATCTGCTTATAATCAGCTTTTCACCAAAAATCAGATTATAACCATCTTCCCAAAACACCCCATAGCTGTCTTTGAAATGATTTTTCTAGGTAAATTTTTATTTTACTTATGATGGATAAATTATAAATAAATTTATTTAAAATATAAATTATTTTTTATAATTTTAAAAATTATATCTTATTTTTAGAATTTTAAATTTTATAACAAATAATTTATTTTTATTAATATATTATTTACTCAATTAATCATTTTTAATAATGTTAGACATTTATTTTAATTAATAATTTATATAATTTTATTATTGCATAGTAGGAAAGTTAAAAATTTTATTTTTTCAATTAATTATATTAAATAAAAAAATTTGACAATAAAATATTTGTAATTTTTCAAATCATATATGGCAATCCATATTTTAAACAAACCTCAAAGAATATATTTGTAATTTACCCACCTCTTATTATCGCTTCATATTTGAAAATAATTACATAATCTCTTTATAGTTTGTGAATTGAAGTGTATCATTAAACATTTTGTCCAACATAAAGATTTTGTATATTCATTTTCAAATTTTAAGGGAGTATACGCTCATGTTCAAATGTCAAAATTTCAAGGGAACGTACACTTATTTTCAAATTTTAAGAAAGTAAATTACACATGAAATAAAACACAGTAAGTTAAAGTGTATTTTTTCTCCCAAATAAATGACGAAATATTTATAATTCACACTTAGATTACTTATATGCATGAATATTTTAATATTTTTCATTAAATCGTGAACAATCTAACAATACACTTTTTAGTTCACAAACCATAAGGGAATTATGGCTTCGTTTGGGAAGTGGGTTGGCTTTTTGAATTTTTGGTTTTTTTGACTATTTTAGCCTGGGCTAAAAAGCTTAGTTTGGGAAGGGCTTTTTGGTTTTTTGACTTTTTTGATTTTTTTTGTGAGAGAAGAGTGTAATGATTATGGGTTGGATGTGATGTTTTGTTTGTTGTGGCTAAAATAGCCTATTTTGTCTTTTGTAACTATTTTAGCCAAAAAAAGCCCAAAAAGCCTCTTCCCAAACAGAGGCGTAGTTATTTTTAAATGAGAGGAGGGTGATCCGCATATAAGCCAAGCCATAATAGAATAAAGTGTAATTTATCCATAAATTTTTAATTTAAAAATATTAGAGACTTTAAATAAATATTTTATAGGGAAACTATCACATAAATGATATTTACAAAAAAATAATTACAAATCAATGTTAAACTTTGTAAATAATTAAAATCATATGAATTTTTTTTTTGAAAAATAAACTAAATTGTAATTTTTCCTTTTTTATACAATACTTACATATTAAAATATGACTATAAAAATCTTTTTGATTAATAATTTATTCTCAAATTTCTCAAATGAGACACTTATCATAAGAGTCTCATTTGGGAGAGAGAATTTGTATGGATAAATCATTGTTATTTTTGCAAACGATTCCTGATCCAAGAGCGTTGGCACGTGCGAAGGCTTCTAGAGCCTTTTTTGTCTTTCACTCCCCCAAAAATCAGAGTTTTGGAGGGTGGTCTAGTCTCATTGATGTATGCCCTTTTTGTATTTTATATATATATATATATATATATCTTTTGCTTTGAATTTTAGTTTTGGGACCATATCACAGTGTATAAGATTTTAACCATGTTTGAACGCGACAAGGGCTTCTAGAAGCCTTTCCTTGTTTAGTGTCATTTCATAAAAAAAAAATACAAAATTAAAATACGAAAACATCATGTTTTTAAGATTAAATTAATAATTTAATAAAATACATAATTTGATGTTTGCTAAAAAAATTAGAGTTCAGACTTATAATCCATTCAAACAGAACATGTATGGAACACTATTGAATCTCAAAAGATTGGATGAAAAACAAAATGAAGAATTAAAATTATGTTTAAACAAATTAGTTAAGTTTCAAAATTGATAAGATTTTCTCAATTTTATTTTGAGAACTTGGTTAAAAATTACTTTTTTGGCTTTTAATATATTTTGGGTCACATTACCTTTTTACTTTTTTACATATTTTTTTTAAAAAAATTAACTTTTAATTTACTTTCCAAAACAAGCCATAATCCTTGAACAATTAACACGTGAAATAGGATACAAAATTTAAAGAGAATGTTAAGCCTAGCAAATCTATTCCGTTTAAACAAATATGGCCAAAGAACACAAAAAATACATTGTATGACTGGCATTTATCTTGAATTTAATGTAAATCACATTTAAAATTATATTTCAAGCACATTATATATATATATATATATTTTTTGGGTACTTTTTTGTATTTCAATTTTGTACACTTTACATTACTCAACATTATGACGAAGTCATTGAGAAGGCACTTTTTGTCAATCAAACAGGCATCTTTATTTATTTTAATCCTTGATTATTATTTATTAGCTTGATACAGTTTCTAGGGTTACATAAAAGAAACCTTTCCACATTAGCCAAGCTCTCCATTGGCTATGATTTGATAAAGATAGTAATGTGAAGTTAAGGTTAACCGCTAACCCTATTCTAATCTACAAGGCTTGAAAGGGATTTCTGTATGTGTGTACAGTCAGAGTTTAATATATATCCACAAAGAAGAGGAGGAGATAAAAGATGATTGGTCCAAGTATTACTGTTTAGTCAAAAAGTGCTCATTAACAATTAAGGGCAATGGTAATATTACTTTACATGATATTATTAATTAATAAAAAATTATAAATAAGATTATAATATGAAGTTTTTTTATTGATTGATGATATTTATTTGTTTATTTTAATCCTTGATTACTATTTATTAGCTTGATAGGGTTTGTGGAGTTACATCAAAGAAACCTTTCCACATTAACCAAGCTCTCCATTGGCTATGATTTGATAAAGATAGTACTGTGAAAGTTAAGGTTAACCACTAACCTTATTTTCATCTACAAGGCTTGAAAGGGATTCCTATATGCGTGTATAGTCAGAGTTAAATATATATCCACAAAGAAGAGGAGGATAGAAGAGATGATTGGTCCAAGTATTACCACTTAGTCAAAAAGTGCTCATTAACAATTAAGGGCAATGGTAATAGGAAAGTGATTGAGACTCCCTCCAATCACTATCTCATACATATGTAGTGGGTGGTGATTGAAGAAGAAGGAAAAAAAGAAAAAGAAAAAAGAAAAACTGATCAATGAGAGAGAGAGGGGGTCAAAGGGTGCCTCCTTGAGGGGGTCCAACTCATTTTCTTATATGATATTATTAATTAGAACAATAAAGATCCGGACCCCCTTTTAGGGTTACCCACTTGACCCCTTTGCCTTTGATTGGTCAATTTTTTTTTTTTTTTTTCTTCCTCCCCTATCACCAACCCCCACGTGTGTGTGGGGGTGGTGGGGGTGGAGAATTTGAGGGGGTTTGAATCATACCAACTATCACGGGCCGACTCCTTTAGAGGTGCAGCGGATCAATTTTTCGCCCGTGTGGCGCTCAAACTCCACCAAGTTTAAGCCCGCCATAGCTCATTGACAAATCGAGTGTTAATGGTCTCATTCGTTTGAACATTAGGGCCCAATGCTTTGTCAAGCAAAACAACTTCACAAGGAAGTTCCGTCTTCACCCGGATGTCACAAGTAGGCCTGACGCCTCAAGTGCACAAAGCACGGCATAAGTCGCTTCATAGCGCCAAGCTTACCTCAGCAAGGTGCTCGCCCAACTTAGGTTTATGTCACCAAGGTGCCTAGCCACACAACAATGTGTTAATTAGAATAAGGTTAGGGATATCAAATTTTTTATCAAATATTTCATATAAGATGGGTCCATATAAGTTTAGGGTTTATATTCATATGAGATATTTGATAAAATATTTGATAGAAATGTTAGAATCTCTAATATTTTCCTATTACTTAATAAAAAAATTATAATATAATTTTTTTTTATTGATTGATGATATTGGGTTAGATTGGCCCATTTCTGACATGTCAACTCATTACAGGTTCTATTTTAAATATTTTTATTTTTTAAGTTGGAATGCATAGATTATTTATAAAAATAATTTAAAATTATTTTATATTTATAATTATAATCACTTTATTTCATCATATTTGTTTTAAAAAAATTGATAAATATAATTTTGAAATCATACTATCAATTTTTAGCAAATATGATTAAATAAAATGATTATCAAATTAATTTATTTTTTATGTATATAAATAATCTATACACAAAAACCAAGAAATTAATCAATTGAATCATTATGAACTGAATCATTCAATCGTCTAGAAGATAGAGGATTAGAGAGAAACTACATTCTAATAAAATAGCGTCACTTTCAATGGAAACTTGCCACTCAAGAGAGGCCCACCACATGAGAAAATAGAAGCAAAAGTGGAAAGCAAAAATCAAAACAAACAACTCTTTAGACAAAGAAACATGTCTTGGAATTTTAATTTTTGAGTTTTAAAGTCAATCTCACATATTGTGATGTGATTTTTTTATTTTAATTAATTAATTAATTAGTTTATTTTTTATTATGTCATTAGTATTCTATTACAATATTAAAATTAGTGTCATTAATACTCAATTACAATACTAAAACTAATATTTTGAATCATTACTGTTAGACAAAATAAAGCCACACAAGTTCTAGAACAATATCATATGACCAATTGGCCCACAGGTCTGTAAGGTTCAAAATTAAAAAAAGATAGTGAATATGTGGATTTTCTTTCTCAAATCTTCTCTCACCACATGATGTGTCAAAATAATTTAACTTTTTAATTAAAAATTAACACATCATGAGATGCTGAATATGGTTTGAAAAAACAAAAAATTGAAAGTGGTCAACTTTGAAGATTCAGGGTGTGTTTGATTTGTGTTTTGAAATATATTTTTGGAAGAAAATTTTCAAAAACATATTTGGTTACAAATTTTCTCAAAAATATTTCAAAATTACTTATATTTCTATTACACATCAATCAATCATTTTTTTTTCTCTCATCTCTCATTCTTAATCACTTTTCTCTCTCACAAATATTTACTCAATTACAACAAAATATCAAATCATTCGAAACTCTAAAACTATTTTCAAAATATATAACCAAACAAACTAAAAAAATTTCTAAACTCTCTCTCTAAATATTTTTTTTAAAAAATTTATCTCAAAATACACCCTCAATTTTCTTAGGTTTGAGTTTCTACCTCGATCAATATATGAGACTTGCATGCAATCGACCATGGGTTAGAAAAGAAAAGAAAAGTGGTAAGCAACAAGTTAGCATTGCAATTTCATGGGTCAAAAAAAAATTTATAATTCCTTAGTTGTAGTAAGTTGGTTGGGATTGGTAGTAGATAGTTATCAGATAATCCAAGCACTAGGTAGGATTCAATTCAACATAAAGCCCAAAAATATACCAAACACATGATGGCCACATCAAGTGGTTGTGTATTTATATGCTTTTATTTTGCATAAAAAAGCATGTTGAAGTATTTGTACAATGGTACAATCAATTAAGTTTTACCTTCATTTAAACTTAATATTTGAACAATTTTATTTAAATTTAAATTTAGCATAAACTATCAATAAGTTTTAATAGTTGGACTTAATTGTAGACATTCCATTTTGACCGGCCCTAAGACTTGGGCATTTTCTTTTGATTACCTTATGATGAAAATAAAAATATGTTTCTTACAAAATTCTCAGTAAGAAAGATAGAATTTGAGCTTTCTTCTTAACCTTAAGCCTGTTTTGGCCAATTGTTTAAGTACCATTCAAAACTCTCTTTCGAAATTTTCTTTTCGCGCTTTGTTCCAAGTATTTCCATAGTATTCCGAGGCTCATTTTTAAACTTTGAAATAAAATGTTTTCTCAGGAAATTAAGTAAAGAACAGTGTGGAAATAAGAGAAAATGATGATAATTTTGTCAAAAAAGCATGTTTTCGTACAAAATAGTCAGGCCAAGGCCAATATTTTGGTCGACTAGCCAATTAATTGGCTGGACAACCAATTTTTTGGCCGGCCAGTTAATATTTTGTCCGGCTAGCCAATTTGCCCAGAAACAGGGTAGTTTCGGCAAAAATCTTGTTTAATGCGTGGGACATGCCACCTTAGATATTTCTGATATATTTTTAATATACATTGTGTATCCACTTACCCTCCATTATCAAAAAAGCTTTCCTCTTCAAAAAAGACATAGTTAAAGTAAAGGTCAAGTGTTTTATCCTTGTCACCTCATGATCATTGTCTTCCACCTTATCTTCCACCATCTTCTCCATTAAGTCTTCAACCATTGTCTATAAGGAAGATCAGATTGTTTTAGAGAGGGAGAAAGATGAGGTATAGGAGGAAAAAGTCTTGCTTGAATTGAGAGTTAATCAAAATTGAGCTATAAACTCACATTTTCCATATACATTGTTGTATCATCTTCTATATATCAAAACCATCCAGGAAATTCCATTATAGCCAAATTCTAGAGTTTTGATCCAAGAGAGAGTGATTGTTGTTGAAAGAGAGAAAATCACGGAGTTAATAATTTTCCCCCCACACACTGTTAAACAATCCAAAACACCATTTTAGCTAAAATTCCAAGTTTTTGAATTGAGGATTGAGAATATAATTCACAACTTTGAGGGTAATCAAAAAGATGTTTGGAAATCAAGAAGTTCATCATTTCTTTAGAAGGTAAATTTTCAATCTCTTTTATATTAATTTTTTTGCTTTGATTTCATAGTATAAACCTGTTGTAATCTAACTGGAAGTGCTTAATTGAGTCACCTACATATTCTCCGTTTGTTCTTTTTCGGTATTGCAACAAAATTGATTTTGCTAGGCTCAATTGGTTGGCCTGCTAACTTTTTGGCTGGCCGACTAGCTAACTTTTTGGCTGGCCAGCCAACTTCTTCTAGGACAGAACAGAGTAGTCTTTCGACGATGAGAAGAACAATTTCTGGTGGTTTTCAAGGCACATGAAGCTTCTGTTTTTGTTTTCATTTGAGAGAGTTGTGAAGTTTTATTATGTTGTAATATTCTCTCTCTTTCTCTCTCTCTCTCTCTCTCTCTCTCTCACTCCTATTTGGTTTGTAATTATTTAAGTGTTGTAATAATTTTCTGTCTCGCTTCTTTCTATCCCGTTCTTTTACTTGTTTTTCTTATTTGTAAATATGCATCATATTTTACTTTTTATCATATTCATACTTTGTATCCATGATTTGTGCATCTTAATTCAGTTAACTTTGCATTTATAGATTTAATCAATTCTTATGTGATTATGTACACTACTTCATATTCTTGAGATGATTCACATATCATTTATTAAAAGCCGAATCTTTAATTACATCTCATGAGTGAATTGCATTAGGATTTTGTAAATAAATTGTCACGACCCAAACCCGCCCCTATAGGTTTAGTATCGTAACCGGCCAGTAATCCTTGGATTACCAAAAGCCTCTTGACTGATTAGCATATAATAAGGGGTTGCAGAAACAATTATACAAAATATAAATGGTCCAATGAGCTGTGTCGACATACATGAGACAGAATAATTTAAAACTTTTATAACATAAGAGTGACGACCAAAGAATATCATATTTACATAACACCCCCAGAAGTGTAATATCCGAGATTCGTCCCAACTTAACAAAACAACAGAGACTAGCATAAACACAAAAACAGCTATGAAACTTGACTTCGATCGGAACCTCCTCGGGAGGCACAAAGGTTGGCTGACAAAACTAGATCTTAGGCCGTCAACTCTGGGCCTGGTTACGTGCTTGCTCACCTACATACATAATATAAATAGTGAGCAGAAGCCCAGTGAATAATAACGGAGTAAATGGGTTTTAATGAATGAGTCCATACAGATTTAGAAATCATAATTTATTTTCATATTCTTGTCCAGATCATATATAGAAATCAGAGTTCATGCTTAATCATACGTGGTACATCCCTTAGCGCTAATAGAACAAATAAAGAACAGATGCAAAACATATGGTGGTTATGAATAACCAGTTCCATAAAGAAACCTCCGGATCCGGGTAACAGAGAATAAACATGTTGAGCCCCATGATGGAGCCTCCGGTACGGGTAACAGATGACAGACATAATAAGTCCCATAATGGGACCTCCGATACCGGGTAACAGCTAATAGATATCACATGATGCTAAGGATGCCACGAATACATGTCAAAAATTGGATAATCATTCATTATACAGAACATAGCATTTTAGAAAATAGATCTTAATTCTTCATATATAAAATAAATAAAGTTGAATATAACTTTACTAAGTTATTACTTACAGTTGGCTTCGGGTGCAGACAGATAGAGCAGGTTAATCAAATGATTCGAGGCACGTGACCTACATGAACATACATACAAACACACACTTGTAACACACGCTTGAATTGTTCGTAACTTGTTTTATTTGTTCTGGCGCGTTTCTAGCCTTTAATCCTCATTATGGAGTCTTAAATATGGCCTAGGAATGCCTAGGATGGAAAAAAAAGGATGCAAAAATGCACTAGAAAACATTTTTCAAAACTGGCTGAAAATAAGGTCCACGCTCGAGCGTAACTTTCTTCGCTCGAGCGGACATGCAGACAATGAAGCTCCGCTCGAGCGTGACTTTTCTCACTCGAGCGGACTGTAACTTTTGAAAAAGTACTGGTTGCATGTTTTTCACGCTCGACGGACGCTCGATCCCGCTCGAGCGTGAGACTTAGACCCTCGCTCGAGCGTGGATTCCCTCGCTTGAGCGGACTGCAAAACACATAAACTTCTGGGCATATGCATTTCACGCTCGAGCGTGATTCTCGACGCTCGAGCGGAAGTGCATGTACTCAGAGTGCACGCTCGAGCGTGGATCAAATTTCTGGAATTTCCAGATTTGATCTCCAAGCTCAAACTCAACCTCCAAGGCTTCAAACTCCATTTTTCTAGGCCAAAATTTTGGAAAACTCATGAAGACTCATAAAATAACATGTTTCAAGGATTAATTCAAGAAATCATGGCCTAAAGACTTGCCAATTGAACAAAATTCGACATGAAACTCAAGAATGTTTTATGAACATAACATGCATGAATTTTTCTTGAATCCAACCTCTTTAAACCATGACCAAACTTGGCAATTTAATGGAAATCATGATGAACTCCCAAAATGTAAGTGAGATGAACTCATGCATGAAAGAAATCTTTGAAATCATGCTCAATTCGTGAGAAAATGTACATGCATGCATGGTATGGCCCAATTCTTCCCAATTCTAGTGCAATTCCTACATGAATTCACTTAATTCACCAATAATCTTGTAGAATCTACATCAATTACTCAATTAAGAGTTCAATTCCTTACCTAGAGGCTTGAATCTACAATAGTTGAAGTTGAAACCCTCTAATCTTCTTCACTTTGACAATAATTCTAGCAATCTTTAGTTTTGAATTCAAATTCTCAAGCCTTGGACCAACTCTCTCTCTCTCTCTCTCACTCTCACTCTCACGTTTGTATCATCAAAGGAAAGAATTGGGAGTGTTTTTGGTACTCAAAGAAATCCAGTAAGGCCTTAATTAGATTTGGACAAAAGTGTAATTAATTTAAAACCAAATAAAAATCTAATTTAATCGTTCCAAATCAACTCTTAATTAAACTTACTATAAAATCCTATAAATTCTAATTAACATATAGATCAAGTCAATTTCTGAGTCGAATGCCGATAAGGCTTTCAATTCACAATTCGAAATCAAAACCTGAACAGATCTTCTACAGCAGACAGATATAAAAACTATAACGCAATGCACACATGTAGATTAATCCAGAAATTATCCTTAATTACTAATTAAACATAATTAAGTATGGATTAACGTTAATCAGGGATCGGGGTTGTTACGTAAATCATGCATGTTTTTACTAATTTTGTTTTGTAGCGATTCCTAAGACATCGGTAAATATATAAGTTTTTATGCTTTAGTATTCGGTTTGTGTGTGTTTTTCTTACTATATGTTTAGCATCTTACCAGATGACTATTTGCTTATTTGATATATCTCTATGAATGCTAGTGGATGGATGTTGTGTCGCTTAATTTGAAATAATATCGATTTTTGTGTTTGTTAACTCAATTTCTTTGAGTTGTACATCTTCAAACTCTTTCAAAAATACATGAAATCAAATTGTTCCAAAATGAATGACATGGTCTATATTTGTATGATTCACATAGTAAATTTTAGGATTTATTAAATAAATCAGAATATGAACATAGAAAATAAGTAAAATTCATATAATAGTTTAGTAGAGATTGATCTTTGATCGGGTGAGTGAGGGTGCTCAATTAAGGATATTCCCCTCTCATATCTAAGGTTCCGAGCCGAGACATTTTTAGTTACGACGAACAGTGGTCTTGGCATGAGTCATGGGTTTCTTAATTTCTCAAAATATTACGTGACGACTCTGAGATCTAGTGACTCAATTCATTTATGACAAATGTTTTGCAATAAAATGGATTTTTTTATAAAAATTGACAAATCTAAACTCTCATCTATGTTTCACATTGCACTCGTGAGACTAGATCAAAGAAATCGAGGGTTCGAACTGTTTAACGCGCTTAGGTACTCCCTGGGCAATGCAACATTAATTCTTATTAAATTTTATTGAAAATAAGTCCAAGTAAAATCTCGCTAAAAATAATTTTTTGTGACAATTTTTTGCATGTCGTTAAAAATTGACAATTAGTGATTTTTTTGTGACGATTTTTTTAAATTGTCGTTGAAAGTTCAAAATTAGTAACTTTTTGTAACGATTTTTTTAAACCGTTGCTAAAACTTATAATTAGTGACATGTTTTGTGACAAACTTTTCAAATTATCATTAAAAATAAACAATTAGTGACATTTTTTAATAGTGTTTGATGAAAAAATGCCATTAATTCTCATAAGACTTATTGGACAATAAGTCCACATATTAGGACTTATAAGTAAGCCTCCCTTAAATTTATGTATTGAAGTGTTTCATATAAAAGAAAGATTATAGTACACATCTCTCAAAGGGTGTGTACAATATACACCTTATAACTGTAAGGCCCCGTTTGTTTTTAGAGGTAGAATAGAGAGGATTCATAGTGAGGGGATTGTTAGTGAGGGGATTGATAGTGAGGGGATTAAGTAAAATTGTGTTTGTTTTGATGATAGTTGTTGGTGTAAGAATTGTTAAATTATTTTTATACAAAATAATAAAACAAATAAAAAAATATAAAAAATTAAACATTAATGTTTAAAAAAAAATTCCCAATATGTAAAAAATAAAAAAATTCTAATCCCCTTACTATTTTTCTAATACTGCCTCCACCTCCTCCTTCCCAATCTCTCTTTCAACCTCCATCTTAATCCCCTACTCCATCATAATCCCTTCTCCAACTCTACAAATAAACACAATACTAAATAACATCACCTCCATCCTAATCCCCTCCCATCTATTACACCTCAAAACAAATGAGGCCTAAAAGAAAATGGCATAACTTCATCCTTTTTGAGTTATAATTAAAAAAATAAAAAAAAGTGAGAACCAAATACAAAAAAGTCATAATTAAAATTTTAAAATAATATCATAATTAAAGAAAAAAAATTAATCATAACTAAAAAAAATAATATAACTAAAAGTGCCTATAGTATAAAATCTGTATAATAGAATTCTACTCCACATAAACGAAGTTTCCGTTGATTTTTTCAAAAGCACATTATCTATCGAACAATTTCAAGTAACTGATAACAAAGTAGTACTGTGAAAAAAAATATGCAAAGGACTCTCAACGCAATAATTCTACCAAAGGCATATTATTATAGGAATAACTTCAAATACTTATTTTTTAAATTTAATGATGTGCTAATTTATTATAATATTTAAAATGATTTTATCTTTAATATTTATTTTTTATCGACTAATTATATCTTTTATACTATTGGATTTAGAAAGTGCATTTCTATAACATTTTCCTTTTAAAGTAAGCTTTACATGTTCTAAAGGAGTACCTATGATGTATTATTGGTTAATTTTGAAAATGGATTCCCAGCTCGTTATTATAGGAGAGGAGAGAGCGAAGTGTCCTCTGAATATTAGCCTGACACTTTAATTTTTTTAATAGTTAAAAAAATAAAAAATTTGATGCATCTAGTGTTGGTGAAAATATCAGAAAAAATTATATTTTATTGATAAATAATGTAAAGAAAATGAGATATAAATAGATTAGGTTGAGGCACGCATATTTCGTTTTCTTTAAGGAGATCAAGCTAACTGCGATAGGAAGAATCCAAATACTGATGCAGCAGTCACAAAACTATGATTTGTCCCCTCCAGGATACAACAGCCCGACCACTTGTCATATGGTTTAGACCAACTCTGCACAAGATGGTGAATCCAAAGTTCCACCAAGAAAAATACCATTCTTTGCTAGAAATCTCTTTTGTATAGAAAATAGTTGATGTGTTGGTTTAGAAAAGAGTAGATGAGAGGAATTATTTATAGGCTACTAGGACCTTACAAATTACACTAAAAAATAATGACCATTAAATAAGAGAAAATGGAGAGACTCCAAATAATAAAGAGAAAATGGAGAGACTCCAAATAATAACTCACCACTAAATTCATGAATTCTAATTAATCTCCATTCATGAACAAGATAAGATTCATGAATAAAACAAAAGAAGATTCATGAATAAAAATATATAAATACATAAATAAAAGATATTAAAATGGTCCAACATTTAGTAATTGTTAAAAAATATTATATTTTTGAATATTTTCAAGCTTGTTTTCTTATGAAAATTTATCATATTGTTGAAGCCTTCTAAAGACATTATGGAATTTCTTTTTACAAATTTGTTCAAAAATATGCTTTTTTTTAACAGGCTTTTAATTTTTTGGGATAATTTCACGTCAGTTAACATTTGGAAAAACATTTTTAGATTAGACTCCGTTTGTTTCGTCGTAGTACTTATTTTTCATTGTTTAATTGGCCAAAAAGTAATCCAACAAATTGAAGGAAATTGACTTCCCCATTTGATTTCCGTAAGTTAATTTATCATCGATATAGAGGTATTTTGAAAAGATGGTTAAAAATTATTTTTAATTTTTTTGTGAGAAAAAGAAATATGTTTAAAATTAAAAAATAACTTTTAACCCATTTTCCAAAATAGTCCATCAGTTCAAATAAGCTGAGTTGATAGGCATGTAATGAAGAATCAATTAAAAATTATCTGCACAGTGAGCCTTGTAATGATTTTGTTTTTTCACCTTTGTTGAATTTTTTATTAGGTTCATTACCAAAAATTAGAAAAAAGATTACTGAATTTTTTTACAAGTAGAAACATTTGCATGAAAAATATTTTACATCAAAACAGAGGGAATCTAAGTAAAAAACTTTATAAACATTAAAAAAAGTAAAATCATAATTTTTTTTAAAAATTCATAATTAATTTTTGAGATTCCCAGTCACATGTAAATTTTCCTAATTTTTTTCAGTTAAAAACTTGATTATTTAAGAGATTACAAACAAGTCCACGTATTATGATACTTTTTTAAATATTTAATTAACCATAAAAATAAATATTTATAAGTAATTTTATTTTTCTAATTATTCCCTGAAGGATTTTGGGCTCCGTTTAAAAAGTTGACCATGTTAATAAGTTATTTTAATTTTTGACTATTTTAATAAGTTAAAATAGTTGTGTTTGAGAAGAATGTTATTTTTTTATAGTTAGATGTGATGTTTGTGAGAGAAAAAAGTGAAATGATTATGAATTTGATGTGACATTTTATCTTATTAACTATTTTAATTTATTTTATGGGGCACTTTTCATAAATCTCTTTTCATCTACTTATGTTCTATTTAATCCGCATTATTTTCTTATATTCCAATAAGTCTTATGAGTGATACAGTTACCAAAATACTCATAATAATATTCACATTTATAGTGTCAATGTTCTGTGATGTGAATGTTCACATTGACAACGTCAATATGAATATTCACATTGTAAAAATATGAATGTTTAAATCACCAAATTGCTAACTGTTCAAAAAATATTTGTAAGAGTAAAAATATTCATAAAATACTTTAAATATGAAAATTAGGATTTGGTAGATCAAATGTTCAAATAATACAAGAATATCTTATGGACTAATTGAGATATAAATACTTAAAAAAGGATTTTCTAATGAACCTCCCTTATTTTATCTTTTAATGTTATTTTAACCCAAAAAACTGAAAAAACATCTTCCCAAACACCACTTATGTCTCCCGCATAAACCTCACTGAACACAGATTCGAAGCTCCTCCATGACAGTTTAAAGGGAAATGTTAGAGAGCTCTAAATCTAGAGCTCTAATTTGAGCTCTAGTGATGTGTCCAAGCAAAAAAAAAAAAAAAAAAAAACAAAACAAAAAAGGCACAAACATCATATCAGAGTGGTCCCACCTTCCCATTAGAGCTATTAGAGCTCCTATATTAGAGGTCTAAAGCATTTTTGCAGTTTAAATGGAGAGAGAGAGAGATAGAAGAGAGAGAGAGAGGGGGTGATGTTGGAGAGCAGACTCATATGGCTATTAATTTCTCAAAAAAAATTTATTTCTTTTCTATAATTTAATTTTTATTTTCTTAGAAATTTTTTCTAAAAATATATTTTGAAAATCGAACCAAACAGAATTTTATAACAAAAAAAGTGTCAGTATTATTCATTAAAAAAATGTCATTATATTTCAAACAACAAACAAATTAACCAATACAAAATAAGTTATATAACGACTTTGCTTGTAAAATGAACCATTTAAAAATGAAATATCTTTAATTGTCCTTATTTAAATTAAGATTAAAAATTCAAAATTAAATGTATTATAATTAAAAAGTTACGGATTAAAGTGACACAAACCCTAAATTAGAGGGTGTAACGGCCCAAAATGCAAGTCATAATTATATTAATTGAATTATGAGTTAGTCATTGATTATGTGATTTATTTGTGCATATCTGTTCAAATTGGGAATAACCAGTTGACATTACGACTTTGGAACTGAGATTGACGACCTTAATGGGTTCAGAAAACGGAATGAAATACATGGATATGTTAATGAGAATTTTTAGAACCATTTAGGAAGTTCAATTGAAAATTGATTCCTTCTGATTCGTTGTGTTTGGTTGGCCTAAATAGATATATATGACATATTATACATATTTTAGCTCATCTTTATCCCTTTCAAGAGCCATAAACGTGTAGAGAAAGAAAGAGAGCTCTAGAGAGAGAGAGAGAGAGAGAATAGGAAGAATGTATAGAGATTGAAAGGGAAACTCAAGATTTAGCTTGGATTCTCCAAGATTGTGCAAAAATAAGAGTTAATGAAGGCTTTAGGTAAGATTTTACCTCTCAAACCTTGAAGATCATGAATTAAGAGTTGGATTTATGGATTTGACGGAAGCTTTTACATGTATTTTGTCATATAAGGCAAGAACATGGCATGATTTCATGAGATTCATGTTTGTAACTTGTTTTCTTGCATGATTTCTAAGATTCTTAAAGATTTCAAGGGACTTTCTCCATGAATTTTGGAATTAGAACTCATCACATGCATAGCTTTTGATTTTGTTCTTGACTTCAAGGCTTTGAGCTTGTAAATGGAATTTTGGTTTTGCTTTGAAATTATGATTTTGATTGAAGTTAGAATTGTTTAATTCAATATAGTTTTGTAAGGTTTTGGGCCTTGATTTGTATAAAAGAAGTTGATAAAAATTTGAGGCTCTATTTATAGTAGAGTTTTTGGACTGGTTTTACACCCAGACCGCTCGAGCGGTCGGGTCTGTTTTGGCATAAAATGCATTCTGAAATCACCGCTCGTGCGACCAACAGGGCAGTTTTTTCGGTTTTGTTTTCTTTCTATTTTTCTGACTTCTGGACCTTCATTTACATGGTTTTCACGTGTAATACACATCCATATGCATTGCATGAGCATGGAAGGAACTAGGAATAAGAAGAACCGAATGGATTAAGAGTCCACTAAACGATTGGACTGTGATTGAATATGTTATTCTTAATTGTGTTTTTATAGGTCAGACGCCGCGTCCCACCCACGTAATTCGAGGAGCCAACTGTGAGTAACAACCTTGTAAAGATATGTTTGAATTATAAGAATTTTATGACTCATAAAATGCTTTGTTTCTGAACTGCTATTTGCTGACTAATTGAATGATTGTTCTATTTTATGAACTGTATTCGTGGCATCCTTAGCATCTATTTCTGCTATTGTTACAGAGATCTCCATCAATTCCACTTCATGGAACTTCTGTTTACTGTATTGATGGCCATCATATATGACCGTTCAGTCTTCATGACCGTCTGTACTGTTCTGCTATTGAATGTACCACGTATGACTACTATGCTTTCTGTGTGAGATAGGGATCTGCTAAGCATATGATTCTGATCTTCTGTTTACTACTAAATTGACCAATTTGAATTGCAGTAAAGACATCAGTTATAACCTCTTTACACTATTGTTATTCATTGGGCTCTAGCTCATGGTGTTATATATGTATATAGGTGATCAAGTGCATGAGGGGACATAGTGGCGTTGATCCAGCCTCAGTTTTGTCAAGCCAATTTTTGTGGCTCACCGCGAGGTTCTTATCGGTCAAGTGTCGAGGCTTTTGGTTGGTACAGAAATCACCCTTTTGGGATTCAATTATATGTCATGAATAGTTTATGATCTTTGTGTACCCTTTTGTTAGGTCCCTTTATTGTCAAATCCTCGTACAAACTTTGTTTTGATAAAGTTGTAATTTGTCCTAGTTTTTTGTCTTTCCCGCTCGAGCGGAACCATTGGCGCTTGAGCGTAATATGAGATGTTTCAGTAGTTTGTCAGGTCTGTAAAAATACTGAGTTGTGTGATTTTGCGCTCGAGCGTATGTTCTAGCGCTCGAGCGGAAACTTGTTTTGTCACACGCGTATTTTACTGAAGCCGCTCGAGCGGGCTGTCCTGCGCTCGAGCGGAGATCGCGAACTCTGTTTTTGTATATATATCTGTTTAGTTTGTTTTTAGGTTTTACTTTTCCTAGATCTTAAATAAGGAGTCTTAGGGTTTTGTTTAAGGTTTTCTTCTGAAAGTCTTGTGAGTTTTCCTTGATGTTTTGAGAGAGTTCTTCACTCATGATCTAAGATACATACATCAAGGAGTTTGTTACTTTAAATTCAAGAAAGTTCTCGTCGGTGGATTTCGAAGATTCAAACGTGGAGTTTCAAAGGAGTTTGATTCTGTACGTAGTCGTTTATTCGACAAACGAAGTTGTGGATTCAACTTCAGATTAATCAGTTCCGAGACGAAGGCGTGGTGAAAGAGTTACAGAAGGTGTGAAGACAAATTGACTGAGTTGGGTAATTTGTGTATTATCTTTGTAATCTTTCTTTCTTCAGTAGTGGATTGATTAGTGGCATTTCGCCTGTGGTTTTTTATTACAATTGAAGGTTCTTCAATTGTGGTTTTTTTCACGTAAAAATCGTTTGTGTCGATTTATTGTTTATTTAGGAAAACAACAATCTAAATCACGTTCGTAAGTGCTTGATGATTTAGATTGCGTGTTTTGAATAATTGGGATTTGGAATATTTTAATCTTGATCTAATCATGAATCACTTAGGATTTTCAATTGGTATCAGAGCAGGTCACTCTTTGTTTTTATCAAAACTATAGGAGTGTGATTTTGTGTGACTAGTGATATGGATTCTATTCGTGAAGGTAACTCGACTCATAGACCTTCTTTACTCGATGGTACAAACTTGTAATAACCCCGATCCGTAATTAGCCACTGATCAGTAATTAAGGATCTTAATTAAGTGAATAAAATTAATTATGGGTTTATTATGTGCTTTATAGTAATTTGTGCATATCTATCTAATTTGAAAGTTATTTGTCATGATTTCTACCTTGAATCTGAAATTGTTAGCCTAAATGCTTTCAGAAACCGAATTGAGCACATGGATTGACTAATTAGAATTTTTGGAACAGTCTAAGAAGTTTAATTAAAAAATTGATTCAATCTGATTCGCTAATTTTAATAGGTTGGAATTAAATAATTAAACAGGAGTCAGAGCTTAATTCACATTAGTATAATTAAATTAGTACAATTGAGTTTTATGATAACTTTGATTAATTGTATTTGTCCAAGATGTTACATGATTAGTATCTAATTAAGTTCTATTCATGATTTAAAGCTTAATTAAGTTGTATTTGGCAAGCCTTATGTTTTAATTAATGTATTTTGGCATTAAAACTATATATGACACATTAAGCTCACTTGAGCTCATTTCTCCAACACTTTGAGCTCCCAAATCTGAAGTTCTGCATTTTAGAGTGAGAGAAACTCCATTTTAGAGAGAGAGGGGGGTAGATTCAAGGTGGAAGTTGAAGACTTTGCTAGAATTCATCTATATTGTGCAAGATTTTGGCAAGATCAAGGTTCTAGGTAAGAACTTAAGCTAAAATGCATGTAGATAATGTGTTTAAATGTTGAAGTCATGAAGGTACCTTGATCATTTGCATGTATTTCACATGGGTTTGCTATGAAGATGAAGAATTTGCTCATGATTCCTACATGCATGGAAGTAGGAGTGTTGTATCATCATTTTGATCATAAAATTTATTATTATGTTGATCTTAGGCCACGAAATTAGCATGCATCCATGTTAGATCAAGTTTTGAAAGCAAAATTCCATGTTTGAAGGGTTTTGAAAGACCATGAAAAGAGTTGAAAAATATTGCATGAAGAAGTTTTGGTTCAAACCTTTCAAGAATTGATGAGTTTTTGAATAATAGATGTTTCAAGGGTCTTGTATTGAAGTTTTTTAAAGCTATTTTTGTGTGTTTGATCAAATCATGCAAGACCCCAAGGTTTGGAGGTGGTTTGGAAGCCATTTTTGTTGAGCTTGCTGCCCAGAATTTTACAGCTGGCTCGAGCGAAGAAGTGGTGGCTCGAGCCAACATTTCGAGCTCTCAGAATTTTGCACTCTGCCAAAGGCTGGCTCGAGCGAAGAAGTCTTGGCTCGAGCGAGCTCTGTTTTTGCCTTCTGCTGGCTCTAGCCAAGAAAAGCTGGCTCTAGCCACCAGCCTATTTTCAGCATGTTTTCAAAAAATGTTTTAAGCACATATCTTCACTCCCATCTCTTTATGGGCATTCTTAGGCATGATTTATGAGCCGTTAAAGATTAATAAGCTAAGAAATAACATAAGTAAGTGAATTAGAAAATATGTGTAGAATCCGAGTATATGGGCAATATGAACAAGTTGTGTAGCATGAATGAATGGGAAATTAAAGTGAGAAAGTTAAGCCATGTATGACCACATGAATGAATAATAATGAGACATATTTTGTGCTATATATTTTGTGATTGTAGGTCAAGACTCGAGGATTGATTGACCATTTATGGGAACCACTGTGAGTAACGTTATCGTAAAGATACGTTTTCGTAAAGATACGTTTATATGAAATTATGTTCCAAATGAGATATGATATGTTATGTTTTCTGAAATGATATGTGCTTCTGTGAACGAACATTCCAAGTTCGAAATCTATTATGGCATCCATAGATAGTCCCAAGTCATGGGGGACGGCATGAAAATGCGGGTCCATGACATTTACGAGATCTCGTTAGCCACTTCATTGTGGTGATATGTGTTTAATCGGTGTCCGGGACCGGTTACTCTAGTCGGAAGACATTATGTGATATGTTCGATATGTTCTATGGGATATGCCATTATTATGTTCTGATATGAGATGACTATGATTATGCTATGATCTGTTTTATACGTATGAAATGTTCGGAATTCGTTCACTAACCCCTTTACCTTAATGTTATTCACTGGGCTTTAGCTCACTGTTTGTATATATATGTATTTAGGTGAGCATTTTGGAGTTCAAGCCCGAAGGCTTTTGCCTGGAGTTCTGTTCTGTTGTCAGCTAGCCTTTGTGCCTCACGAGGAGGTTCCCGAAGTGTCTTAGGTTCAAGTGTTGATTAATTCTGTTTATGCATGGGACTTTATTTTAATTATGTTGTCTGTACGGAAGATACTGTAATGTGTGTGGTATAATATAATGTATGGTTGACTTATGGTTATGTATATAAAGTTTTTAAAATATTCTGTTTCATATAAGTCAACACAGCTCATTGGACAAGTATAATTTTTGTATATTGCTTCCGCTAGCCCCTTAGTATATGTTAATCTGTTCAGAAGCCTTTGGTAATCCAAGGATTACTGGCCGGTTACGATGCTAAACCTATAGGGGCGGGTTTGGGTCGTGACAAAACTATTCTTATTGGAAAGCTCATATGAGAGCGTTTTTAAAATCCATCGATGAGAAAGTTTGGCACTGCGTGATTTATGGGTGGAGTGAACCTATTGTCACTATTGATGGTGTTGATATTCCTAAATCCCTTGATAAATGGGACACAACTGATTACCAAAACTCGAGTCGGAACAGTAAGGCTCTTAATTCCCTGTTTTGCTCCGTCACACCTGAAAAATTTCGTCGTATCTGCACGTGTGAGGTAGCAAAAGAGGCTTGGGACATTCTTGAAACGATTCACGAAGGTTCTACCTTTGTCAAAAGATCAGAACTTCAATGTCTCACCTTCGCCTTTGAAACCCTTTTTATGCGCGATGATGAGACGTTTGATGATTTCGATGCAAAACTTAGTGATATCGTAAATTCCTATTTCACACTTGGTGAAAAAATCCCAGAAGCTAAAGTTGTTGGAAAAATTTTGAGGTTTTTATCCGAGAGGTTCCAATCAAAAGTGACAGCCATTGAGGAGGCTCAGAATGTTGATACCCTCAAGCTTGATCAATTGGTTGGAAACTTGCAGACTTATGAAGCCCACCAGATTTCAAAGAAAAAACAAAAAGATAGTGTGGCTTTCACTAGTGCTCATGAGACTGCAAAAACTCCGGAGACTGCAAAAACTCCGGAGACTGAATTTGATTTAGAGTCTGAGATGACGGCTATGTTTACTAAACAGTTTAAAAAAATTTTGAAGAAAAAGAAGCCTAATTTCAGAGACCCTATTTCAAAAGACAAGAGTAATGAAAAACCCAAAACTTTTCCACCAAAACTTGCTCCAAAAACTGAAAAGAAGATTGTAAGGGGGCAAGGGGTCAAGTGCTATGAATGTCAAGGGTTTGGTCATATTGCCTTTGAATGCCCTTCGAAAAAGAATCGAAAGAAAGTCTACACTGTGACTTGGGATGATGAAAGCGGGTCGGAGCGAGAACCCAAAGAACCTGAATCCGGTGAAGACGGGGATAGTGCTTTCATGGCTTTTTGGTCCACTTTCACTCAACCTTTTCCAAAGCCAGCAGAATTAGCTCGTGGTCAGAACCTGCATCATGCTCCCACCTTTGATGGGAGTAACTACCTGTATTGGAAGATCAGAATGAGAGCTTTTCTGAAAGCTTTTGACCCAGAAGGCTGGCAAGCCATTGAAGAAGATATAGAAAGTGCTGACAATCCGAGCAATCAGAGAGCCCTGATTACTATTCGTGGAGCAATTTCTGATGAAAAACAGCAACGAGTTGCTCACTGCACAAAGGCTAAAGATGCATGGGAAATTCTGAGCCAATTCCATGTAAGAGGAGATTCACCTTCCCCACCATCCAACAACTTTCTTGCCTTAGTTGCTAGATTGGATGAGGTCAAGGAGAATGAAGAGCAAAAAGAAGATGACGAAACATCAGAAGACAATGAGGAGATTAATGGTGAAGAACTACAACAAGCTTACAAAAAGCTTTACGAGGAATCTCTGAATTTGTCCAAAATCAATGACAAACTCTCTCTCAAGCTCAAGGCATGTGAAAGTGAGAATGTCAAGCTTAAAGGAGAACTTGTAACAGCAAAGCAGAATGTCATTAAGATCTCAAGTGACATGCAAGACCTATGTGGAAAACTTCTATCCTGTGAAACTGAAAGGAATGAACTTCTGAAGGTGTATTCCACATATGAAGAGAAGCTTGAAAGCCTTGAAATGTCACAAGCTACATTGGAAGAGATAGTCTGTCAAAAAGATGAAAAACTCCGTATAGCTAGAGCCACAATTGCCATGTGGAACAAAGGTTCCAAATCTTTAGAAGACATCCTCGGGTCTCAACAAATAGGGTGTGACAAAAGTGGGCTAGGCTATGGTACGATAGCTCACAAAGGACAGGCCTCTACTTCACATGACCCGAAGACTCAAGCAAAGGGAAAGCTGAAGGTAGACCAAGGTGATCCCTCTCTTCATCTACCTAAAGATGGTAAGATCAACAAAAGGGAGGTATAACCTGTCTTTATTTGTCATCACTGTGGTAGGTATGGCCACATTCGTCCTTATTGCTATGAATTGTTTGGTAAGGTGTCTCAAAAGGGTAGAAATTCGAATACCTTTTGGGTTAGGAGACAACCTTACATGTCTAGGCGGAATACCAAGATTCATGAGGGTGTTCACAACGCCAAGACATTTACCAAGACCAAAAAGATTTGGGTGAGAAAAGATGATTTGACTTGTTTAGTTGTTCACACTGCCTTAAAAGCACGTGACTCACATATGTGGTATCTTGATAGTGGGTGCTCTCGTCACAAATCCTACTTCACCTCCCTTGAAAAATATGAAGGAGGAATTGTTACCTTTGGCGATGGCGGCACTTCTAGAGTCATTGGTAAGGGCTCTATAAGTGTTGCTGGTCTTCCCAAGCTCGAAAACGCTCTTCTTGTTGATGGTCTTAAAGCAAATCTTTTGAGCATTAGTCAAATGTGTGATTCCCATCATGAAGTATTGTTTTCAAAAAATAAATGTGAAATTTTGGATAAAAAGGGAAATACTGTCTTGCATGGGGTTCGCACATCTAATAACTGTTATGGGATTGTTACTACTAATGATCTCACTTGTCACTCTGTCATCATAAGTAACATTGATTTGTGGCATCAAAGATTAGGCCACATGAATTTCAAAGACCTAACTAAGATAGCCAACAAAGAGCTTGTGAAAGGAGTACCTAAATTGGGTAAGAATCTGAACCATGTGTGTGGACCATGTCAACATGGAAAGCAAACCCGTGCCCCTCATAAAAAGGTGAACAGCTTTACAACCAAGCGTCCTCTTGAATTGGTTCACATGGACTTAATGGGACCTACTCGCACTAAAAGCATTGGAGGTAAAAGATACATTTTTTTAACTGTTGATGATTTTACTCGATTTTCGTGGGTAAATTTTTTAAGGGAAAAATCTGATACGTTTGATGCTTTCCAGGCCTTAGTCTTTAAAATCCAAAATGAACAGGGTGTTTCCATCGGGCGTATCATAAGAATCTGAACTGATCATGGTCGTGAGTTTGAAAATAGTTCATTTTCGGATTTTTGTGATATGCATGGAATTAAGCATGAATTTTCTGCACCTATTACTCCACGACAAAATGGAGTTGTTGAGAGGAAGAACAGGGTTGTTCAAGAAATGGCTAGGGTCATTGTAGACGCGCCCGTGGGCTTCACTCTACAGTTCGGACTCCTTTTTGTGTTACGGTTCTAAATCTGAACCAAAGAGTCCAACTCTGGCAAATCGTTTTGAGAAAAAAACAGATTTTTGAAAAGAAGTGCCAAACATGGACTGCTTTGCCAGATTACAGAGTCGCCACCTAAATATTTTTTAAATAGGAAATTTAGGAAACCCTGACTCGATGCCGAAGGCCACGTGTCCGTCATAACCAAAGTAGTCTTGGCTCGGGAGCTTGGGTACGATCGGGGAAGGTCAGCTATGAGCACCCCCTTTCGCCCGATCCGAAGACCGGCCTCTACTAACCATGATATCCGATTTTGAAAACATTACATGCTCTTATACCGGTTATTAGCCTAGATTTACTACGTTATGCGCACAACAAACAAGTATAGACCAAATCGCCTAAGTTGGAACAAAACACTACATGTTTGTTTTGAAAACGGTATGCTACTCGCAAGTAGGCTAAAATACAGGTTTTGCCACCCTTAAGTGGGCTTTAGAAAAGATGATTTTGCCACTAACTAGTGGGCTTAAAAACTCACGGTTTTTAATGCATTGTCCCAATTTAGGTAATTCAACCTCCATCCACAGGCATTCAAGCAGTTATATCACATAAGCACTTAGCCTCATGGTAGTCATGCTATTATGGCAACATTCACACGCATGTGTTATGCTTAAGCATAAAAACTTACCTAGTACTCCAAGCCAAAACAGAAAACTAGTTAGTAATCATGCATGATCCTAGTTCATGTTGAGTGGCTAATGCAACACATGCAAAGGTGTAATCTAGACAGGCTCGGCTATCCTAAACATGGCATATGGAATGCTACACATAACACGTATTCAATTTGGAATTGAAGTACAATGCAATTTGCATGATGTACCGAGCCCGATGCATGTCAACAAATGCATGGATGCACGCATGCATTGCATAAGGTATGCTAATTTTAAATATGCCCTAATCTACCATCATAAGCAGGTAAATAAAAGAGAAGAAAGAAATGGGGGTTGGAAGACATACACACACTCACACACACTTATTACAATTATGCCCTCTCTCGGAGGGACCAAAAGAATATACAGTCCAAAAATAATACAGTCCGAATACAGAATAAATAAATTATTACAGAAATTTCTAATTATCAAATTAAAATCAGTATATATAAAAAAAGAGAGAGGGGCCTCAGCCCTGCCTCGGGATGCGCGAATGATGCATGCTCGAATCCGACTCGCCCGGAAACCCGCATCATGACACTGCTGCCTCTGTTCTTACTGCCCTGTCCTTCCAAAAATTGCCAAAGACCCAGAACACCTTCCTTGCATGCTGCTGTACACCACCGGCCGGATGGAATGGCCACCGGCCCTGTAAAATGACCACCGGCTTCTTGAGAGATTATCGGCTACCCATAAAGTGCCGGTCGGCACTCTATACTGCCGGTCGGCACAAAATTCCTGCAGAGGACAGTTTGACAGCAACAGCAGGCAGACAGTGCATGATATGGATTTTAGAGCAAATGTAAGCATGGTCAATGCTCCCTATCATGTATGGGACTCAAGGAAGCATGACCCTTGGTTCTTGGGCCATCAACTATGCATCTTGGTGCATGATAGCCTAAGAAACCAAGATTGCATTTTAATGTAAAAATGCATGCAAACACACAAATGGAACCAAGACCTTATCATGTGTTGGTCAAGGGCCTTAGGGGGGGGCCAAGAGTTGAAACAAGTTGCACCACTTGTAGTGTGAACTTCCCTCAACCCTTATGCTTGGTTTGACAACCCCAAACCAAGCCATGAAATGCATGTATGCGACATAGCTCAAATGATGCAACATGGGAATTAGGATGCAAGCACACCAAATGTCATACAACTACCATGTTAAGCATGCAAAATGCTAGAGTATACAAGATGCAAATGTCATGCAAACATGGACCAATAAGCAATAAGACCAACATACTACAACACTTAATGAATCAATTAAGCAATAGACATGAGGCAAGCATGTGATGGTGGACTAGACCACAATGGGGCAGCCCTCAAACCACCCCAAAACAGTGGCAAAACATGCCCAAAACGATGACCAATTACCTATGCAAACATGCAAGTCAAAGGGCCTAAGGTTAAGGCACAAAGGGAACACTCCTTGCTACCATTAACATGGCCACTCATGGCATATATTAGGCTAGCAAAACAGATTTTTAGCATGCAGAAATACACCCCAAAACCTTGATATGGCAGCCCTAAAATGCATTAAACATGGAAGCATGCAAAAGGCCTATTTCAAGGCATAACATTGCAACATTTCAAAGCATGAATAAGATGGTAAATGGAAGCATATAGGCATGATATAGGGACTGAAATAGCATATGAAAGGACTCCAAATCACTTAAATAGCCTAATCAATGCATGTTCATGGATCATATGCTCAAGACTAACAAGCCATCATGCAAAACAAACATGTCAAGCATGCCAAAGGTGACAAAATCAGTGGCCCACAGCCTCTAAACATGGCAAAATGATGCTAATACCATCATGGAATGAGGCTCATACATGCAAGAAACATGGCCTAAACTCATGGCTCATTTCTAGGCAAACTAGAGCATTACAAAGCAAGTATAAGAAGCATGCTAAGGACCACAAAACCAACCAAAAACAGAGATGATATATGATCCAAAAACCCAAATAAGCTCTGAAATGAAGGCATGTAAGGCTAAAAATGCATGCTACTATGTGAGCCAAAGTAAAGACCAAAGAGGGACAAAGGGGAGGGGGGTGTCCCTCCCCTATGCAAGACTTCAAAACACTTTCCTCAACACTAAAAACCCTCTGATTTTCAGTGATGAGAAGACAAAAGCAACAAAGCAAACAAGGCTTAAAAAAAGAAACACCAAAAAGGCCAAACAAGGCCTAAGTGGGTGAGTTTTCACTCAAACCACCAAGTGACCTTAATGAATGTTCTTAAGCAAGGAAAAACAAGCTTTTTTTTAGTTATACACAAAGACTAAAACACAAAGCAAGATGGGTAAAAACTAGTTGCAAAAATGGGGAAACTAAAGTAACTAGCTCACCCTTGAAGAACACTTGAAGAACAGGTGGTGCAGCCCTCCTCTAGTGAGCAAAACCAGTCCAAAAACTCAACAAACAACCCTCCAAGTCCCTCAATCTCGAAATAAGGTGTAATGGTGTGTGTATTGGTGCAAAAGTGAGGTAAAAACACACTATTTAGGCTCAAAACACACACACAAGGATGAGAGAGAGTGAGATATAGAGAGAGAGAGTACAACACAGATGTATAGATATAGAAGCTCTGGTTTTGTGTTGAAAATGGCTAACCTCTCACAAAGGGAGAGGAATGGTGCTTATATAGGCCAAGATTAAGCCACAAGACTTAATGGCTAAGCAAAGGAAAAGGGGCAAGAGGTGCAAAGGGGCCTTGGCTTCTTGGAGAAGCTAAGACAGCTGGCCAAGCTTCTCCAAGAAGCTTGGCCAAAGGTGCAAGCTTCTAGAAGCTTAAAGGGTGCAAAATGGCCACACCTGTGCACGGGGGAATGTGATGGTGCATTCCAGCTGGCACAGCTGGCATGCACCATGTCCCAGGGGTTCAAAGGGTGCAAGCCGGCCGGCCAAAACAGTCACCGGCACAAAAAGTGCCGGTCGGCAACATACAGTGCCGACCGGCCAAAGTGTTTGAGAAAACAGTGCCGATGGCCAAAAGGGAGTGCCGGTGTGGTGTGGGGGCAGCCGGTGGGCTTCAGGGATGGCTAACAAGCCTCCCCCTACCCTCAAATGCAAAAACACACAAGTCTTGGTGTAAAACCAAGCACAGAACAAGCCGGTTGAGAGGTCCTGAGGCACGACGCGCAGCCGGGACCTCCGGGAACTCAAAACGAACACAAACATGGATAATCACCGAGCGTTCCAACGGTGACGTCCAAGTCTTGAGGACGGTCAAAAATGGGGTGTCTACAGTTGCCCCTCTTTGACAGAACTCAGAAGTCATAACAATGACGGGAGTGAATGTCAAAGCCCAGAGACGACCCATTTTTGACCAGGCCGAAGACTTAGACAAACATACAAGACCAACGAGATATGCGCCCGAAGGCAGGGGCAAAATGCAACTGAAAATGCAAGAAGCCAAGCATAACTTAAAATCATGCAAAGAAAGCTGTAATGAAGCATACATGCAACAGTTATAAGCTAGCATACAACAGACTACACTACAATGCAGAAAGGATGTAAGAGAATTATACAATTCTCTGTACGTCTCACGCGGGGGATACAATACCTGTGCGGCTCGTCCGGTTTCACCGGCCTCAAATGAGCCGTACATACAATATCGTGCCTGCAAAGAAAACAAACTTAACAGGTACAATGTTGTTAGCAACATGCATGACAAGGCAGTCGAAAGTGCGTGACAATGCATGCAATGTGTACAGCAAGATAGTAGGATTGAACACATGTGAGTAAAGCAATGCACGTATGCACGCAATGTGTATGGAAAGAGAACTTGAACACATGTGAGTAAAGCAATGCACACGTGCACGCAATGTGTATATAAAGGAACTTGAACACATATCAGTAAAGCAAAGCACGCATACAATGCAATGTGTATAAAAGGGAACTTGAACACATATCAGTAAAGCAAAGCACGCATACAATGCAATGTGTATAAAAAGGAACTTGAACACATATCAGTAAAGCAAAGCACGCATACAATGCAATGTGTATAAAAAGGAACTTGAACACATATCAGTAAAGCAAAGCACGCATACAATGCAATGTGTAAAAAAAGGGAACTTGAACACATATCAGTAAAGCAAAGCACGCATACAATGCAATATGTATAAAAAGGAACTTGAACACATATCAGTAAAGCAAAGCACGCATACAATGCAATGTGTAAAAAAGGGAACTTGAACACATATCAGTAAAGCAAAGCACGCATACAATGCAATGTGTATAAAAAGGAACTTGAACACATATCAGTAAAGCAAAGCACGCATACAATGCAATGTGTAAAAAGGGAAACTTGAACACATATCAGTAAAACAAAGCACGCATACAATGCAATGTGCATAAAAAGGGAACTTGAACACATATCAGTAAAGCAAAGCACGCATACAATGCAATGTGTATAAAAGGAACTTGAAACTGATCATGGTAAACATGATGTTGGAATGCAACGTACTGCAACTCAGTATGATTGAAATGATTTAGAGAATTCACAAGATATAAAAGGATACGGGAAGGGACGTCCTTCGCATGTTCCGAGCATCGCTCACAAAAGTTGTGGTACGAGGTCAACTCGAAGCTCCACTTATGTTCTGAAGGCGCAGTTTCTTGGACTGCCTTAAGTGATGAAGGTGCCAAATCGCATGACTGACCCGAACAAGGGCGCAAAAGGTACGATGACCGAAAGGGGGAGGTTACCGGTGTCAAACCCAGCACTCTGCTACCCTGCTATTCTTCTGCTTTACTTTCCTTTTTACTAGGAGTTTAAGCACATTGCACTGCCTCGGGCAGGTTTTATTTCTCAAAAGCGTGTGTTTTTTGCAAAACATATGATGGAAATGAAACAGCTGTTTGTTCAAAAGGTGTTACATTTGCATGTTCTATGCATCGCATCGCAAGGCATCACACAACAATGTGACTGAAATTGAAACTGCGTTTTGAAAACAAAGCATCGCATCGTAATAATCAGGTAGTAAACCAATTACAACTCGATAAGCAAAACAGGGGGACTCAGCAAACTAGCCAAATGCGAGTACACCTTGATAAACATTACAAAGACTTAAAGAGAGTGAAATACAACTCGATAAGCAAATATGCAACAACTCGATAAGCAAATGGGCGCGCCCTCATAAGAATTGATCACTGGAGGGTATTGGAAGTGGTGGGATTTTCCAAATTCCTAGCATAAACAGCTCAGAGGACAAGGGAGAGAACCACCGGCCCAGCAGAAAGGCTACCGGCCTTGAGGAATGGCCATCGGCCGAAAGGGTGATCCATCGGCCAAAACAGATGGCCGGTCGGCACTATAATTGGCCGGTCGGCACTAAACTGTCAGCACCAGCAGAATGTTGACATCTGTCCTTCACTCAACCTTATCTTCTTCAAAAGGGTCTCAACTTCGTGGTTCTCTTCATTTCCACACTGATTTGCTCCAAATGGAAGAATTTCTTGCCCAAAATCTCGCAACTTGGATGGCTCGGAAAAGCTGAATTTCCGGGCTTTCGGCATAAACGCACTATTCACTTTGCGCCGTACCCCGCTGCATTCTCCATTCCTCCATGCCGCGGCAAGGTTTTGGAACCCGGTAACACATGTTTTTAGCTTTAGCGGGCAAGAGGTGTGTCCCACTTTTGAAGATTTCCAAGCTCTAATGGAATCTGGGCGCAATGAGGAGATCCTGCCCCAACTTCGTTTTGGCCATGCTCAAGCCTTAGGACAAATGTGTGGGCTCTCAATGCCCGATGCTCGTTCTCTGATTTGTGACGGGACATTAGATGTTCCGAGCTTGGTTTGTCGTTTTTCTGAGACTAGTGATCGCGGCGACCATCACTGGCAAGGCTTTCGGCGACACGCCCTCTGTCTATGCATGCTATCTCATTTTCTGTTCGTCTCCGGTTCCGGAGGGCCTAGTGTCCGGTTGATTGAGGTTGCCCAAGGCTTGAAGGAGGGCAAAAGCTGCATCGCCATGATCCTGGCTGAGACATTGCTGGGCTTAGACGCCTTTTATCGTCGAGAGACGATCAGATTAGCAGGGAGTCCACTATTACTGCAGGTAATGTTTCCCACCCAATCTCACATTTATGTTTGCTCACATCACTCGGCCCTCAGGCTCGGTTTTTCTCACAAAAGCCCTTTTCTCACTTTTCCTCTCATCGTACATCTCTCTATTCTTTATTCTCTCATTTTTCATCCCTCCCCAGGTGTGGTTGATGGATAAACTGAAGGTTGTGGACTCTTGCCCAGCATATTCAGCTCGCGGCTACTTCTTCAGGCAACGCCTAGTTGACGCCCTTGATGAGGGTTGGTGGTTTGAATGGATGTGCAGTTTGTCCGCAGACCGCATTGCTTGGCGGTGCCCTTGGCTCAATCTCCCAATGATGAGTTACAGCATGACCCGTCAACCCGGGATCCAATTGATTGGCTTGACTCACTGTGTCTTCTACTTCCCATTCCGTATCCTGCGCCAGTTTGGTCATAATCAGACTTGTCCGCCGGAAGGGATAGAGTACCCGGTTACATTCCCGATTCGAGGCGCACAGCTGGCCCGGTATGCCACAGCATGGAGGACGAGAGAACTCCTGGCCCCCGCTCCCGCTTTCAGTTGCACTTTGTCTGATGAGTGCTTGGATTGGCTTAATGAAGAGGCACAGGAGGGGCCCACTTTGGCATCAGAGGCTTCGACCAGCTCTGGGAGGGGGCGCAGGGACATTTGACTTGACCATGCCCCGGATTTATTGCTTTATTAGTACTTTCAAGTTTTCTTTATGAATGTAATAAAAAGCAACTTCAATTGTATGCAAGAGCAAGAGAACTCTATTTGAAATCAATGAAATTGAAGGTTGTGGTACTGAAAATTTTCCGTTTTGGTCCAGAAATGGTCTTAGTTGTAAAAAGATTTATTTGAACAAAGTCATCTTTATTAAAACTTTTCAAAACTATTTTCGATATGGATCAGAACTAGACACGCTTGAGATCTGTCACTGAGATGCACAACCCCGGATCCTAGCAACTGGAAAGTTGCCCCTTGTTTGAATGGTACCGCGGCACTGTACGGCAACGGAAAGTTGCCCCTAGTCTGAATAGCACTGTACCGGAGATTGCGATAAATGCTGATGGGCAAAGATGACCAAGATGATCAAATGGACAAAGTTGATCGGGGAAGAGTTTATGGCTGAACTTCAGGATGAAGCTGCCTACGTATCCCAAAGATGGGAATCAAGCCTTACGTAGTTCAGGCTTGGGTTCACTCGAGTATTTTCACTCTCCTTTTGCGCTCTAACTTTTGCCAAGGCCGCCCTTTGCGGGTTTTCAACCTTGCGAGCTCAGTTTTTATATTTTCTAATTTTTTTGTGCTCTGAATTTTGCCTAGGTCGCCCTTTCGGGTTTTCGGCCTAGCGAGCCTCTCAGGGGTAATATTTTTTTAACTTGTCCATGTTGATCGGTTGGGAGAACTCTAGGCCATCTAGGTCCATCAGAACCACAGCTCCACCTGACCAGATAGACTTGATGATATAGGGACCCGTCCAATTATGTCTGAACTTGCCCCTTGGGTCGTGGATGGGAGCTCGGTTGTCTTTGAGCACCAAATCTCCTTCTTTCAAATTCCTAGACTTAACTTTCTTGTTAAAAGCCCGGGCGATTCTGCGTTGATACCCTTGGACATGGTATAGTGCTTTTAGTCTTCTTTCGTCGAAGAGCATGAGTTCCTCGAATCTGCTCTGCTGCCAGTCTGCCTCGGCTATTTGACACTCAGCCAATACTCGTAGAGACGGAACCTCAATCTCTATAGGTAGAACGGCCTCCATCCCATATACCAAGGAATACGGAGTCGCCCCGGTAGAAGTTCTAATTGAAGTTCGGTAGCCCCATAGAGCAAACGGCAACTTATCTGGCCAGTCCCGATAGGTTTCCACCATCTTCTGCAGTATGTGTTTGATGTTTTTGTTGGCGGCCTCAACTGCTCCGTTGGTCTGCGGCCGATACGTGGACGACTTATGAAAAGCCACATTGTACTTCTCCAACAAATCAATCACCTCCTTCTTGAAGTGAGAACCATTGTCCGAAATGATCTCATTCGGGACTCCATAACGGCAGATAATGTTGTTTCTGATAAACTTTGCGACATGCGAAGCCTTCAACACGGCATAAGATTGGGCCTCGACCCACTTTGTAAAGTAATCTATTGCTACCAAGATAAACTCATGCCCATTCGACCCCTTTGGGGTAACAGCTCCAATCACATCGATCCCCCAAACTGAAAATGGCCATGGCGACGTCATGTTGTACAGCTTTGACGGCGGGATGTTCATGCGGTTTGCGTGAATCTGGCATTTGTGGCATCGCCGAACAAAGCCGATACAATCTTCCTCCATGGTAGACCAGTAGTAGCCCTGTCTGAGGATCTTCCGTGCCAGCATCACCCCATTCATATGTGCCCCACATTCTCCTCCATGGATGGCCTCCATCAGGCGCTTCGACTCTTCGGCTTCCACACACAGCTTGTGCATTCCCAGATGACCTCTTTTGTACAATTTACCTCCGCAGATGATAAACTGAACAGCCATTCTTCTGATTGCCCTTTTGTCCTTGGCATTTGCCCCTGGTGGATATGCCTCCTTTTCCAAGAAGTTCCATATGTCGTAATACCAAGGGTTGTTATCTTGCACTTCATCTATGGCAGAGATTGACTCGTAGGCAGGTGCAAATTTCTGGTCAATAATGACTGGACGCATCCGGACCCCAGATGGGATGTCTATCATGGAAGATAGAGTTGCTAGCGAATCTGCAAACCTGTTGTTCTCTCTTACTAGGTGAGTGAAATTTAGCTTTTCAAACCGAGGAATTAACAAATCCAAGGTCTGGTGGTAAATTATCATCTTTTCCTCTTTTACTTTCCAATCTCCTTTAGCTTGAGACACAACTAGGTTCGAATCCCCAATGACGTCCAATCTTCTTGCCCCTAGTTCTAGGGCAGCTTCTAGACCGGCAATACATGCCTCATACTCTGCCTCATTGTTCGAGACTTTGAACCGAAGCTTGAATGCTAAAGGGATGCGGGAACCGTCAGGCGCTATCAGCAACACCCCTATCCCATACCCGTATTGATTTGACGCTCCGTCAAAGTACATCGTCCAAGTTTCATCTTCGATGTGCAGAATGGCTTCATCTGGGAACAGGTACTCAACCGCTTTATCCCCTTCAACCGGGTGGTCGGCAAGGAACTCTGCTACCGCTCTTCCTTTTACTGACTTGCGCGTCACATACTTCAAATCAAATTCGGAGAGCAAAAGCAACCAACGAGCTAGCCTACCCGTAAGCGCTGGTTTCTCGAAAAGATATTTGATGGGATCAAGTCGTGAAACCAACATTACAGAGTGAGCTAACAGGTAGTGCCGCAGCTTCCTGGTAGCCCATACCAAGGCCAAACAAGCTTTCTCCAGCGGAGTGTAACGGGTCTCGTAATCTAGCATCTTCTTGCTCAGATAGTAAATGGCCCTTTCCACTTTATCTTCCGACTCTTGTGCGAGCATGCAGCCCATTGTAGTTTCAGTTACTGATAGGTACAGTATCAACGGTTTTCCCGGCTTTGGTGGTGACAACACGGGTGGATTCTGTAGATATTCTTTAATCTGTTCAAAAGCAGCTTGGCATCGGCCGTCCCATTGGAACTTCTTTCCTTTCTTTAGGAGACCAAAAAGTGGTTCACAAGTTAAGGTTAGTTTAGAGATAAACCGTCTTATGAATTGCACTTTACCCAGAAAGCCTCGCACCTCCTTTTCAGTCATTGGTGGTGGCATTTCTAAGATGGCCTTGATTTTGGAAGGGTCGACTTCGATGCCCCTTTGTGTAATCAGAAATCCCAGCATTTTCCCCGCTGTAACACCAAATGTACACTTCTGAGGATTCAACCGCAGCCGAAATTCCCTGATCCTTTGGAAGAACTTTTGCAAGGCGGTGTAGTGGCCCTCTCTTTCTTTGGACTTGACAATCATGTCGTCCACATACACCTCGACCTCTTTATGGATCATGTCATGTAATATTGTGGTTGCAGCCCGTTGATATGTAGCCCCAGCGTTCTTCAACCCAAATGGCATCACTCTGTAGCAATATGTACCCCACGGGGTGGTAAAAGCAGTCTTCTCCCGGTCTTCGGGTGCCATTACTATCTGATTATAACCTGAGAAGCCATCCATGAACGAAAGCAAAGCATGCCCCGCTGTGAAATCTACCAACTCATCGATATGCGGTAAGGGAAAGTCATCCTTCGGACTGGCTCTGTTCAGATCCCTGAAATCCACACATACCCGGATTCTGCCATCTTTCTTCGGCACTGGAACAATGTTGGCCAACCAAGTCGGGTATTCGGATACCAGCAGGAAGCCTGCGTCAATCTGCTTGGTGACCTCTTCTTTGATTTTAATGGCCCAATCAGGGCGGATCCTTCTGAGCTTCTGTTTGACAGGTCGGGCCTCGGGGTCAAGAGGGATCCGGTGCTGTACAATCTCAGGATCGATTCCAGGCATGTCTTCGTAGGACCACGCGAAAACATCTTTGAAATCTTTTAATAAAGCGACTAAGCGCTCGCGTTCCTCCGAAGACAACGTGGACCCGATCTGGACCAGCCGTGGGTCCTTCTCAGTACCAATGTTCACGGTAGTGATTTCATCCATTAAGGGTTTAACAAACCTCTCCTGCTCTTGTTCAATTAGTCGTTGCAAAACCGGAGGAATTTCGTCCTCGTCGTTTTCATCAAAATTTTAAAAGTCCTGATTTAAGCAATAAACCAAAGGCACAGAAAAGTACTCGGAAACCACAGTCACCTCATTCTCATTAGATACTTCCAAACCATCCAATTCTTCTGTTACAACAGACTCAAAAGAGAAAGAAAAAGACGACCTGGACAGGACTGTGGCATCCGGGTTATCACCCCCAGGAATACCGGACTCAGACTCAGACGAGCTGGAATCTGATTCCGACTCACAAGACTCGGTGGAATCAGATTCCGGTTCACTACCTGACCCGGTGCTGCTTGACAAAAATCCCTCCTCGTACTGCCAGGTGAGGGAGGGTGCGATGGATGCATCCAAAATAGCTGATGGTAGGCCCGCAGCCGTTTCATCTCCGATCATGGACACCGAGGAGTTATCCCCCAAGCACAACTGGTCGATCGAAGGATCTGAAAGTAGACATGCCAGTGCTACCCCCATTTCAAATTCTGTGTCCGCAGACTCCGATTCTTTGCTATGCTCAAACCTGACTATTGGGTCTGTTTGCTCTTTAGCAACATCATCCCCAAGCAACTGCAGGTCAAAGAAAATTTCAAACCCCGGCAAGCACTTCCTTTCTGCGTTCAGCCATGGCTCTGGAAAGCCACAGAATGGAAAATCCTCCCCCTCCCGGACGAAGCGTCCGTTCAGGGTACCTCGGATGGGTCGATGCATCAATTCAAAAGGTTTCCCTATCTGTTTTGCTTTGGCTCTTCCTGCCATCTCTCTTCCTTTTCTTACCCAATCTTCCTTGGTGGGCAGATAACCCAAGCCGAAGGTATAGGGGTTGTGCGGCACTTCGGCCAACGCTGCAATGCCCTTACGGCCGCTCTTTCCTAATCCCATCCCTGGGATGTATTGGAGCTTGTTCATAAGATACACTGCTTGAGCACTGACACATATCCCTTCGTTAGTAGCCATGATACTCTGTACAACCTGAGCCTCGGCCAAGGTAAAACCTGATATGAATACATCCTCCATGCCATGCTCGATTTCTAGAACAGGCGTGAATACCTCTGGTGGTGGGTGGATTGATGAATTCCCAAAGACAATGGCTACTCCCTTCCCGTAGGGGTATTTCACCATTTGATGCAAAGTAGACGATACTGTCTTCACCTGATGCAGCCACGGCCGCCCTAAAAGCAAATTGAAGGTTGCAGGGACCTCTAAGACATGGAAATCTATCTCGTGCTGCCCCGACCCAACCTTTGTCTGAACTTTAACTGTTCCCATCACTTCTCTACTTGTATTATCATATGCCCAGATAACCTGGGCTGTCGGTATAAAATCCACGGTTTTCAAGCCAATCGCATATGCTGTCCTTGCTGGGCAGACATTAATGGCGGACCCGGTATCAGCAAGTACCACCGGTATCCACTTATTTCTACACTCCACGGAGATGTAGAGGGGTTTATTGTGATTTATGCCCTCGGGCGGAAGTTCTTTGTCTGAAAAGGTCAATGTCGGGGAACCTCCTCCCGGAAAGACCAATCCCACCAGCTGCTCTGGCGTGGTTTCTATTGAAAGCTTCGCTTTGTCCATGGCTGATAAAACAGCCTCTCTATGCACCCGTGATGCCATGAGCAGTCCCCAAATAGAGATGTCTGCTTGTATCTTTTTCAGCTGTTTGAGTACGGCTTCTTCCTCAAGCTGCTTCTCCTTTTGCTTCTCAGCCTCTTTATCCTTCCCTGAGGCCTCTGGCTGATCTAAGTGTTGGGGTTTGAAATACCGCCCACTCCGCGTCATGTGGTCGACCTTTCCAAGGTACCAGGTGTCATCAGGTTGGTTATTCCCCCAAGCTTCATCCGTGTGAGCAAGGCATAAGTCTTCGTCTTCCCACCACATTCCATCAGCAGCTGACAGACATCTGTCCGGCCCTGGTATAACTGTTTTTGCGCTCGCAGCACCTTCCGTCCACATGCCCGCAACATTCTCGGTTCCTGTGCACACAGCAGTTTCAACTCTCACATGGGCCTTTGCTTTCCTGATTCTCTCGGAGTCTTCAAAACTTACTTGTTCTGTCATGACTAACTGTTCAATCATCTCCGTACTCAAAATGTTCCAATCTCGGGCGAAATTCTTGACACCGGCGCCCCCCGGCGATGTGTTCTGCTCTTCGACCTTTCCGGCCGTCGCTGATATTCTCATTCCTGCTGAACCCTGCTCTGCCTGAAATTCTCCTACCACATCGGGTTGATCGTCCAACCACCCAATAACTTCTGCCGAATTCTCATAATCGAACCACGCAACTGCCGCGTCCTCTGGGTATTGGTCACTGTAAAATTGGAGATCGGCCAGGTCCTCCCCTACAGCTGTTACATCATCTGTTCCCTGTCCCAGACTATCTCCTTGAATCACACACAACTCTTCCTCTGTTGGCAATTCTATCCCGGGCCCATCTTGGCCTATTGATGAAATGTAGTCACTCGGACTATATGCCTTACCCACATAACTCCCAGATTCCGCGGACTCTGACTCAACAACCTGTTTCTCCTTTGGAATCTCCCTTCCCTTGTTCTCGGTGGTCACCGCCGCTGGCTTAGATTGGGTCATGGAGATGTCCATCATGCACAAGTCGGTGCAATCAGGGAGGAACACCTCTGGTTTAGGCAGGTGGGTAGGTGTGATATAGATACTAGGGTCGTAGGACACTGATGGGTCGTTGAACACACCAAAAATAAATACTAAACTATACCAATTCAATTAGAATAATGGCAAGTCCAGGTATCGATCCACAGGGACTATTGTGAAATTAAACTAATTTAATTATTAAATTCCTAAATTAATTTTGATAAAAAGATTGGTTGTTTATAACCTAATTTAATAACGAATAAATTAAACTAAGAAATTGAATTATCAAGAATAATTGAAATCTAGGTTTACTGAATTGGGGAAAAATCCTAGGGTAGAGAATTCACCACTAACCACCTAATTAGGGTTTCCAATTGAAATCAATTATGCTATGGTTTGAACGGATTAATGCTTTGCAACTACAAGCTCAAAACATTTAACAAGAAGATTATCACATTCAATGTACGAGCACGAACCATCTCAAGTAATACGAATCGTTCACTCTAAACTAGGGTAGTGATACGACTCGTTCCTCGTAGTATGGTTCGTCCCATACCTTGAATGTGAAGAAAAAGAAAACAATTGTATGGATAACATTCAACAATCACAGAAAGTCAAATATTCGAAGGAATAATGAAAATTATATAAACGAAACTTCTAAATCACCATACAAATGTTCAAACCTTTACATAATTTAAAATCAAAAAGAAAACTACATAATTACATGGCTAGGGTTTCATCAAAACCCTAGAAAAGATGACTAGCCACTCATAGAGGAGTGGAAAGAGGAAGAAGATGAGGAAGAAACCTCCATGGAAGTGTCCTTCAAGCTTTGGTAGACCCTCATTCTCCAAACCCTAGCCTCCCTTTAGGTCAAACAATTTCAGAACCCTAGAAAAGCCTTGTCCTTTTCTTTTTATCCCTCTCCTCATTTCCAAACAGGTTTAAAACATTAGTTTGACTTTTCCAGAAAAAGTCAACTTCGTCCAAATTTTATCTTTTTGCCCATTTTATGCTCCGACGATGTACAACCTGATTAACATTCAACACACATAAATTATACGGTTTGACCAGCAAGTGAAGTTAAGAGATTCTAATTAACGGCCGCAATGATGTACATTTCGGCCTTAATCAGACACGGTCCCAGTATAGATGAAATTGAGTCTTTTGGGTAGTGGAGCTTGGTTATGTGCGGGGAGGGGATTTGTAGTATCATTGGGCTTTTCGGGAGGCAAAATCACCCCATTGTCGATGAGATCTTGGATCTCATGACGCAACCGGAAGCACAAATCGGTGTCGTGACCGTGCTGTTGGTGAAATGCACAATATTTGGCCGGGTTATGGGTAGGAGGGAGTTTTTCTGGTAAGGGTCGCGGCTCCAGGGGCTTCAGGTGCCCTTTTTTGATCAAAACCCCCAGAGCTTTGGATAGGGGCACATATAGTGGGGCGAAGGTTCTGGTGTTTCTGGGTGGGTATTTGGTTGTTTGTGGGTTGCTTCCGGACGCGCCAGAGAATGGTGCAGCTGCCGTATTTCTTGGAGGGGGGTTGGCGGTGACCATGCTTACTTCGGTGGCTCTCGTAGTAGTAGTGCCACTCGGGCCTGCATTGCTACCACGATTGAAAGTTCGTCGGGGTTGCTCCCGGTCATTATCAATCAAGCCTTGCTTCAAGGCATCTTCAATCTGCACCCCCATTTCATGTAGGTCAGAAAAAGTAGGAAAGGGGAGTACTATCATCTTTTGCATCAATTTCGGTTGAAGATTGCGCACAATCATCCGAATCTGGTCTTTGTCCGTAGGCCTCAAGGTCATCATCGAAGCCTTGGCCCTCCATCTGGTTACAAACTCTGAAAAACTCTCCTTAGGCTCTTGCCTAGTCGTCTCGAGATCACGGGTCGTAATCTCAATCTGTGTATTGTATGAGTACTGCGCGATGAAGGCCTCAGCCATTTCGTCCCAATTCCTCTTGACATCATCTTCTAGCTTGGCATACCATATGGCCGCCACACCCGACAGGGTCCGGCCAAACAAAGACAACTTCTGAAGCCTACTGAGGCCCATCGGCCTTAGAACATCTGAAAACAGTCTTAAATGCACCATGGGGTCCCCGGACCCGTTAAATCGATCAATATGAGGCATTTTGAACCTATCGGGCCGCGTCACGGCTGTATCGGTGTATCCATCTTCAATATCGGGGATAGTCTTGACCCCTTGGGATCTCTTGAACAGCTTTTCAAGCTTGCTCAACTTTAGTGCGGTGGGATCAGTCTCGAACTCAAAGGGAGAGTCCGGTAGGTTGGTGGGTGTTTTTGACAGCTGAGGTTGAATCTGAGGTAGGATCGGAGGTGGGGGTGGTCCTGTAGGAAGTTCTGTACCATTCTGAGCATTGGTCGTCTCTCCGAGATTCGGGGCTCCTGGTGGAGAAGGAACTTGTTGCGAAGCAGAGGCTCCGGTTTGCTGCTCTAGCCTGGCAATTGTCTCTGCCTGTTCCTTCACCAGTGTGGCCTGTTGCCTGGCAAATTCTGTCTGTCGGATAGCGTCTTGCTGCATCATTTTCATGCTTTCTTGGAGGTGGCGCACCATCTCTTCTAAACTAGCCATGCTATTCTGCTCTGGTTGAATTACCAGTATATATTCTCTCTCTGTTGGTGACACGGAACCCTGATCCCTACTGAACACAGGTGGGGTAGATAAGGCCCTCTGAACTGACTGCTGTGCTGATGTCCTCTGTCTGACTGACCTCCGCCTAGTAACCGGGGGTAGTGAACAGTACACTGGTTGTCCGTCTATCAGATCTTCAGATCGATGGAGTCGACGACCTCTAGTCCAGAGTGCTTGGGGAGTATCTACTGGGTCAGAAGCAATCGTGCTCAACTACCTAGTAAAAAGATAAATAAAGCGTATAAATAACAGAAAATCAGACAGCATAACGGCATAAAATAAACAACACATGGTTGGATAACACGCTGAACTCGATACACTGTTCCTCAAATACTGATCACTGTTTCTGAATTATTGCCCCCAAGTCTGAATCTTGTACCCACAGATAACTGATTTCCCAAAGTACTGTTACTGGTGCCCTCAGGCCGGATACCCAATCTTGCGAACTGACATGTGTGTTCCTGTAGAGATACACTCTGAAAGCACATAGCAGATAAATGAGAGCCAAAACACCCCTATGTTGGGGTAGGGTTTCCCTGTCCTATTTTGTCAGGAGCTGGGGTTTCGCTACGCACCCAGCGGTTTCAAACAACCTATATCGGGTAAGCAACCTGTCCTAGTTTGGAATGGTCACTATGGATTCCGAATATGCACTAGGTCGAATGGTCAAAAAGGGTGCCCCGGTAAAACCGGGGTTTGTGTTCCCATACTGGCAGAGCCCGCAACCGGTCAGCCTTATGGTCATGCCTTGACAAGACAAGCCTCCAGCAAACCGCTCAGGAATAGCAGATGGCCAACACGGTGTCTTAGGCGCACCAATGCACATGCAATGCAAAGAAACACATACGTGTAGTCAAAACAGGATATCACGAGTTCGAGTCAAGCTCTCTAAAACTCCCCAGTAGAGTCGCCAGAAACTGTAGATGCGCCCGTGGGCTTCACTCTACAGTTCGGACTCCCTTTTGTGTTACGGTTCTAAATCTGAACCAAAGAGTCCAACTCTGGCAAATCGTTTTGAGAAAAAAACAGATTTTTGAAAAGAAGTGCCAAACATGGACTGCTTTGCCAGATTACAGAGTCGCCACCTAAATATTTTTTAAATGGGAAATTTAGGAAACCCTGACTCAATGCCGAAGGCCACGTGTCCGTCATAACCAAAGTAGTCTTGGCTCGGGAGCTTGGGTACGATCGGGGAAGGTCAGCTATGAGCACCCCCTTTCGCCCGATCCGAAGACCGGCCTCTACTAACCGTGATATCCGATTTTGAAAACATTACATGCTCTTATACCGGTTATTAGCCTAGATTTACTACGTTATGCGCACAGCAAACAAGTATAGACCAAATCGCCTAAGTTGGAACAAAACACTACATGTTTGTTTTGAAAACGGTATGCTACTCGCAAGTAGGCTAAAATACAGGTTTTGCCACCCTTAAGTGGGCTTTAGAAAAGATGATTTTGCCACTAACTAGTGGGCTTAAAAACTCACGGTTTTTAATGCATTGTCCCAATTTAGGTAATTCAACCTCCATCCACAGGCATTCAAGCAGTTATATCACATAAGCACTTAGCCTCATGGTAGTCATGCTATTATGGCAACATTCACACGCATGTGTTATGCTTAAGCATAAAAACTTACCTAGTACTCCAAGCCAAAACAGAAAACTAGTTAGTAATCATGCATGATCCTAGTTCATGTTGAGTGGCTAATGCAACACATGCAAAGGTCTAATCTAGATAGGCTCGGCTATCCTAAACATGGCATATGGAATGCTACACATAACACGTATTCAATTTGGAATTGAAGTACAATGCAATTTGCATGATGTACCGAGCCCGATGCATGTCAACAAATGCATGAATGCACGCATGCATTGTGTAACAACCCTCGTACTGATTACCGATAAACCACTGAATTATATACTGATTACTGCTAAACTGAACCGAAAATGACTGATGATTGAATGAATTGAGTTACTGAATAAACCGATCGAAATTGGAACTGAATTTGAATAAGTTCATTTATTGAATTGCATGTTGCATCTGTTTGAATTGTTAATTATCTGTTTATGTTTATGTGTTTAACTGCTAATTGAAGGCCTTATCGGCGGCCGAATTAGAAACCGTTTAGTGTTCCATGATCAGCAGAATATTTCTGATTTAATGGTATATTTATCTGAAAATTGATTAGGGATGATTAAATTAGATTTAAATGAGTTAATTGCGAAGTTTGGCTTAATTACAACTTTGCCATTGAGTGACTTTTGTTTATCCTTGTTATTGTTTGAGCCTTACACTCAAAACACAAACATTCATCAGCCTTTTCCCTTAGTTCCACCGAATTTAGAGGGAGAGAGTGAGAGATTAGAGTGAATTCAACTTGTTCTTGAGGAATTACTAGAAGATTGAAGGATTCATAACATAGATTGCTAGATTGGGCTCTTGAACCTTGAGATTGAAGACTTAGGTAAGAAATTTAAGTCTCCATTGTTGTCCTTAAGCTTGTTCTTGCATGATTCATGCTCCATTGTAAGATTAAGCCATGATTTTGTTCATAATTGTTGAATTTGGAACTCCATTGTTACATGCATGGTGAAATTAATGATTTTTGAGTTGGATTCATGATGGGATTATACATGCATGTTCATGTTTTTGTCATAGTCCATGTTTCCACATTGTTTTCAAAGAAATGAGTCCATTTGGACAAGAATTGAAGCTGGGATTTGGTTAAAAACCCATACATTGCATGTTTTGAAAGTGTTCTTGAAAATGGGTTTGAAAATGGCTTTAATTGACTCACCTTTGGCCCTTGCATGTACAAATTGGCTTTTGGAACTTGTTATTCATTGTATTGGGATGTATTTTCCAGAATTTGGGGCCAAGAGGTTGAGTTTTGGATGTTTGAATGCTTAGTTCGAACTTGGGAGACAAATCTGGAAATTCCAGATTTGGCTTCCTCGCTCGAGCGAAGGATTACTCGCTCGAGCGAGCCCTTTGGTTTTGCAAGCTCGCTCGAGCGAGCATCGAGCGTGGTATCGCGCGTAAAAATCGAGCATCCAGTATTTTCACTGTTCATCAGCTCGCTCGAGCGAAGGGAGTCTCGCTCGAGCGAAGAGCCTATTTTCAGCAACTTTTGAAAAATGCCTTCCGACTGTATTTTTGCATCCTCATCGCATCCTAGGCATTCTTAGGCCTAGTTTAAGACATCTTAATGAGGATTTGGACATAGAACCACACCGAGGAAATTTAGGGATTTAATTATCATCCTTCCCGACTGTTAAACTTAGTGTGCGTTCTATTTGTTAACTGTTTAGGGTTGGCGACTGGAGAGACGCGCTCTAGCACACTGTAGCCCAATCACTGTGAGTAACGATTGTATAAAGATATGTTCAAAATGGTCATCTTTTGAATACTGAACTGAACTGTTTACTGAACTGGAATTATTTACTGAATGAACGTATGTCCTTTATTTCTGAACTGTACTGTGGCATCCTTAGCACTACTGTTACCGACTGTTACTGTTACAGAGATCTCTGTCGGTTCCCTTGTGGAACCATACTGTTTACTGAATGACTGGCCATCATTACTGTTCGGTCTTTTGACCTACTGTTACCGTTATGCTAATGGATGTACCACATATGACTGTTTATTGTACTGAACGACTGTAATACTGATTGAAATAATGAACTGTTTTCATTACTGTAAGGACATTACATTCTTAACCTCTTTATACATTATGTTATTCACTGGGCTTTAGCTCACTGCTCATATATATATGTAGGTGTACAGGCACCGGACCAGAGCTAGAAGCGTCGGGGTTATTCCAGTTTTGTCAGCCAGCCTATGTGCCTCACTGTGAGGTTCCGCATTGCCGTGTTATGGCCTTGGGATTTTGTTTTAGTTTTTCCGTCGGTCTCCTCACTGTGTTGTATCACTGTATAGACTGTTTACTGTTATACTGTACCGTTATCGAGGGATTAAGTCCCCGTACTGAATGTTTGTAAATGATTGTGTAGACTGTACCGTTTCGAACCGTGTGAATGCATAAAAATGTTTTTGGCATACAGATTTCCACAGCTCAATGGACACTAGTTATTTACTGTATTGGCTTCCGCCAGGCCCTGTACTCTGTTTTATTGTATTACTGTTCAACAGGCCTTCGGTAATCACGGATTACTGGCCGGTTACGGTGCTAAACCCATAGGGCCGGGTTTGGGTCGTGACACATTGCATAAGGTATGCTAATTTTAAATATGCCCTAATCTACCATCATAAGCAGGTAAATAAAAAGGAAGAAAGAAATGGGGGTTGGAAGACATACACACACTCACACACACTTATTACAATTATGCCCTCTCTCGGAGGGACCAAAAGAATATACAGTCCAAAAATAATACAGTCCGAATACAGAATAAATAAATTATTACAGAAATTTCTAATTATCAAATTAAAATCAGTATATATAAAAAAAGAGAGAGGGGCCTCAGCCCTGCCTCGGGATGCGCGAATGATGCATGCTCGAATCTGACTCGCCCGGAAACCCGCATCATGACACTGCTGCCTCTGTTCTTACTGCCCTGTCCTTCCAAAAATTGCCAAAGTCCCAGAACACCTTCCTTGCATGCTGCTGTACACCACCGGCCGGATGGAATGGCCACCGGCCCTGTAAAATGACCACCGGCTTCTTGAGAGATTATCGGCTACCCATAAAGTGCCGGTCGGCACTCTATACTGCCGGTCGGCACAAAATTCCTGCAGAGGACAGTTTGACAGCAACAGCAGGCAGACAGTGCATGATATGGATTTTAGAGCAAATGTAAGCATGGTCAATGCTCCCTATCATGTATGGGACTCAAGGAAGCATGTCCCTTGGTTCTTGGGCCATCAACTATGCATCTTGGTGCATGATAGCCTAAGAAACCAAGATTGCATTTGAATGTAAAAATGCATGCAAACACACAAATGGAACCAAGACCTTATCATGTGTTGGTCAAGGGCCTTAGGGGGGGGCCAAGAGTTGAAACAAGTTGCACCACTTGTAGTGTGAACTTCCCTCAACCCTTATGCTTGGTTTGACAACCCCAAACCAAGCCATGAAATGCATGTATGCGACATAGCTCAAATGATGCAACATGGGAATTAGGATGCAAGCACACCAAATGTCATACAACTACCATGTTAAGCATGCAAAATGCTAGAGTATACAAGATGCAAATGTCATGCAAACATGGACCAATTAAGCAATAAGACCAACATACTACAACACTTAATGAATCAATTAAGCAATAGACATGAGGCAAGCATGTGATGGTGGACTAGACCACAATGGGGCAGCCCTCAAACCACCCCAAAACAGTGGCAAAACATGCCCAAAACGATGACCAATTACCTATGCAAACATACAAGTCAAAGGGCCTAAGGTTAAGGCACAAAGGGAACACTCCTTGCTACCATTAACATGGCCACTCATGGCATATATTAGGCTAGCAAAACAGATTTTTAGCATGCAGAAATACACCCCAAAACCTTGATATGGCAGCCCTAAAATGCATTAAACATGGAAGCATGCAAAAGGCCTATTTCAAGGCATAACATTGCAACATTTCAAAGCATGAATAAGATGGTAAATGGAAGCATATAGGCATGATATAGGGACTGAAATAGCATATGAAAGGACTCCAAATCACTTAAATAGCCTAATCAATGCATGTTCATGGATCATATGCTCAAGACTAACAAGCCATCATGCAAAACAAACATGTCAAGCATGCCAAAGGTGACAAAATCAGTGGCCCACGGCCTCTAAACATGGCAAAATGATGCTAATACCATCATGGAATGAGGCTCATACATGCAAGAAACATGGCCTAAACTCATGGCTCATTTCTAGGCAAACTAGAGCATTACAAAGCAAGTATAAGAAGCATGCTAAGGACCACAAAACCAACCAAAAACAGAGATGATATATGATCCAAAACACCCAAATAAGCTCTGAAATGAAGGCATGTAAGGCTAAAAATGCATGCCACTATGTGAGCCAAAGTAAAGACCAAAGAGGGACAAAGGGGAGGGGGGTGTCCCTCCCCTATGCAAGACTTCAAAACACTTTCCTCAACACTAAAAACCCTCTGATTTTTAGTGATGAGAAGACAAAAGCAACAAAGCAAACAAGGCTTAAAAAAAAGAAGCACCAAAAGGGCCAAACAAGGCCTAAGTGGGTGAGTTTTCACTCAAACCACCAAGTGACCTTAATGAATGTTCTTAAGCAAGGAAAAACAAGCTTTTTTTTAGTTAAACACAAAAACTAAAACACAAAGCAAGATGGGTAAAAACTAGTTGCAAAAATGGGGAAACTAAAGTAACTAGCTCACCCTTGAAGAACACTTGAAGAACAGGTGATGCAGCCCTCCTCTAGTGAGCAAAACCAGTCCAAAAACTCAACAAACAACCCTCCAAGTCCCTCAATCTCGAAATAAGGTGTAATGGTGTGTGTATTGGTGCAAAAGTGAGGTAAAAACACACTATTTAGGCTCAAAACACACACACAAGGATGAGAGAGAGTGAGATATAGAGAGAGAGAGTACAACACAGATGTATAGATATAGAAGCTCTGGTTTTGTATTGAAAATGGCTAACCTCTCACAAAGGGAGAGGGATGGTGCTTATATAGGCCAAGACTAAGCCACAAGACTTAAGGGCTAAGCAAAGGAAAAGGGGCAAGAGGTGCAAAGGGGCCTTGGCTTCTTGGAGAAGCTAAGACAGCTGGCTAAGCTTCTCCAAGAAGCTTGGCCAAAGATGCAAGCTTCTAGAAGCTTAAAGGGTGCAAAATGGCCACACCTGTGCACGGGGGAATGTGATGGTGCATTCCAGCTGGCACAGCTGGCATGCACCATGTCCCAGGGGTTCAAAGGGTGCAAGCCGGCCGGTCAAAACAGTCACCGGCACCAAAAAGTGCCGGTCGGCAACATACAGTGCCGACCGGCCAAAGTGTTTGAGAAAACAGTGCCGATGGCCAAAAGGGAGTTCCGGTGTGGTGTGGGGGCAGCCGGTGGGCTTCAGGGATGGATAACAAGCCTCCCCCTACCCTCAAATGCAAAAACACACAAGTCTTGGTGTAAAACCAAGCACAGAACAAGCCGGTTGAGAGGTCCTGAGGCACGACGCGCAGCCGGGACCTCCGGGAACTCAAAACGAACACAAACATGGATAATCACCGAGCATTCCAACGGTGACGTCCAAGTCTTGAGGACGGTCAAAAATGAGGTGTCTACAGTCATGCTCCTTAGTAAGAAACTTCCTCCAAAGTTTTGGGCTAAAGCCCTAAATACTGCTGTTTATGTCATAAATCGCGTGTATTTAAGGTCCGGCACTTTACAAACTCCATATGAATTGTGGAAGGGATTGAAACCTAATGTAAAATACTTCAAAACTTTTGGGAGTAAGTGTTAGATTTTCAAAGATAGAGAGCCTTTGGGCAAATTTGACTCCCGAAGTGATGAAGGTATTTTTCTAGGATATTCAACCACTAGTAGGGCTTTTCGAGTCTATAACCTGCGAACTTCTTCTTTAATGGAATCTATCAATGTGGTTATAGATGATACAGGTTCCCCTACTCCAGCAACAAATGAGGATAACAATGGTGAGTCTCCAATCTTGGATACTGAACCACAAATTCAAAGAGAAGCTGAGGTCCAATCACAAGAGGTTGTTACAGCACCATCCTCACAGGTAAGTTCAAGTCCAAAAAGTGATCAAAGGGACATCACTCCTGATGTTTCTGTCACCGCAAGTCCTGAGTTCAAACCATCAGCAAGGGTGAAACTGAATCATCCAGCTCAACAGGTGATTGAAAGTGTATCGGATCGAATGAAAACCCGAAGACAGATTCGGGATGAGGTATCACATATGTGTTATGTTTCATTAATTGAACCTAAGAATTTTAAAGAGGCCTTGCTAGATGATAGTTGGGTCAATGCTATGCATGAAGAATTAGGTCAATTTGAACGTAACAATGTTTGGACTCTAGTTCCCAGACCTAAAGACATGATAGGTACCAAGTGGATCTTTAAAAATAAATCTGATGAGAATGGTACTGTTGTTAGGAATAAAGCCAGGTTGGTTGCTCAAGGCTACACACAAATAGAGGGTGTTGACTATGATGAGACGTTTGCCCCAGTTGCACGTCTCGAATCTATTCGTATTTTACTTGGTGTCGCTTGTTATCTTGGTTTCAAATTGTTTCAAATGGATGTGAAAAGTGCCTTTCTGAATGGGTACTTAAAAGAAGAGGCAAATGTTGAGCAACCAAAAGGGTTTGAGGACCCTAAATGTCCAAATCATGTCTACAAGTTAGACAAGGCTTTGTATGGATTGAAACAAGTTCCTCGAGCTTGGTATGATAGACTTACTACATTTCTTCTTGATAATGACTTTCAAAGGGGTAGTGTGGCTAAGACCTTAATTGTGAAACATACTAAGTCTCATATTCTTGTTGCTCAGATTTATGTTGATGATATTGTGTTTGGATCCACTGCTGATCATCTTGTTAAATATTTTTCGGATTGCATGACACATGAGTTTGATATGAGCATGATGGGAGAGTTGTCCTATTTTTTGGATCTTCAAATTAAACAGTCTCCTTCAGGTATGTTTGTTTCTCAGTCTAAGTATGCCAAAAATCTTGTGTCAAAGTTTGGTCTTGAGTCTGCCAAACATGCACGCACTCCCATGAGCACCAATCTTCATCTCTCCAAAGACTCCTCCGGAATTGATGTAGATCCTACCCTTTATAGGAGTATGATAGGGAGTCTTCTGTATCTTACAGCCAGTCGTCCTAATATTTCCTTCAGTGTCGGTGTTTGTGCCCGTTACTAAGCCAGTCCTAAAGAGTCTCACCTTCTTGCGGTCAAACGCATCATCAAATATGTTAATGGGACATTGGGGTATGGGGTTTGGTTTTCTACTGATACTACAGCTGAAATTACTAGTTTTTCTGATGCCGACTGGGCAGGGTGTGCTGATGATAGGAAAAGTACATCTGGGGGGTGTTTTTACCTTGGGAATAATCTGGTTTCATGGCATAGTAAAAAGCAAAATGCCATCTCCCTTTCGACTACTGAGGCTGAGTACATTGCTGCAGGGAGTTGTTGTGCACAAATGCTGTGGATGAAGCAAATGCTTCATGATTATGGGATAGAATAGAACACTCTCACTCTTTTTTGTGATAACACAAGTGCCATAAACATTTCAAAAAATCCTGTCCAACACTCTCGCACCAAACATATTGACATCCGTCATCATTTTATTCGAGAGTTAGTGGAAGAAGGCCTTGTTGTTTTGGAACATGTTCCTACTGAGCATCAAAAAGCTGATATTTTTGCAAAACCCCTTGATCTTCTTCGATTTGAGTTTCTTAGAAAGACCTTGGGTGTAGTGCTCAATATCTAGGTTGTTTCCTATTTTTTTTGGTGAGTGTGAGTGTGAGTGTGAGTGTGAGTGGTTGCCTTACTGTACTTGGATGTGATAATCCCATTATCATTGAGTCCTGATATCTTTGTATCAAAAATTTATATGAACACTACTCATATTGCTTACAAGATCTCATTCTTCTTTGTTCATAGCTCATTTTGAATGCCCATACTCATTTACTTCATGATCTCATTCTGTACACATCCTTGAGATAAACTGTTGCAGGGGTTTCCGCACAAGTGATCAAAGTTCTCTATGGACCACTAACAGTGTTTCTTGTACTTTTTAAGAGGAATTGACCTATACTAGTATATCATGGGTGATGTTGAGTCTCTTAACCATCTACCATTTTTTTTCACTTCCATGGTTTCTCCCCCAGTTCATTGAAATCCGGGCATTAGGAAAAGGCTACCTCAGAGGCACCAACCAGGCTATCCTTTTTGATTTCATTCTTTTCTGGTTTGGTCTCCATACTCTTGAGCGTGCATGTCACCAGTGAGTGCCCACAAGAAAGAAAAGTTAAAAAAATAATAATAATAAAAAAAATCATTGATTGAGGGGGAGCCTCTGCATTTACTCAACAAATACCCCGTAATTCCTAGTGGTTTGACTTTTCTTTGTGATGGTCAGTTACTCTTGTCGAAGGTCTAGCCATCCGATCACTACGAGGATTAACTCTAGCTTTCTTGCTCTCGAGGATTGCACACACACACATTTTATTTGTGAGCTCTCATGTGTGTTTTTGAGTTATGCATTCTTATGATGCTTATGGCTTTGATTAAATTCTATCTGTTTTGTTCATGACCTGGTGCTTCAAATTTTTTTTTCAAATTTTTAGGACTCATGATTGATGGATTCTTTTATCCTCGTGGTATAGTCATTCACTTGGACTCCCTGCTTGTTACAGGTCATCCTAGTTGTTTTTTGTTTAAAAAAAAAAAAAAAAAGTGTCTCCGCTCGAGCGGACTGTTCCACGCTCGAGCGTGTTTTTAAGCCTTGCAACATTGTTGTCCTTGTTTTACAGTTCTGTGAGGGGTGTTTTTACGCTCGCCCGTCCTTCTTAGCGCTCAAGCGGGTATCTGCTTGCCTTGCCTCACGCTCGAGCGTTACTCATTACGCTCGAGCGGACCTATTTTGTATAAAACTCCCTCCCTCGACTCTTCAGGTCATTTTTTCCCTCTTTTTTCATCTCTTATCCCTAGGGTTTGGATCGTGGTCTAGTTGGGCTCGATTTTTCCTTTCTTCTTCCTCTTCCTCGCCGATTCCACCTTGGTAAGTGTTTTCCCACTCATTCTCTGTTTTTTTTTCTCGTCATTTCGGTTCTTGTAGGGGTTGTATTTCGGGTTTTTTGTTTGTTTTGTGTCTAGTTTTTTTCCCTTTCCCTCACACCCTTTCACTGAGTCTTGGTTTCCTTTTAATGATGGATTTCATGTTTTTTTATGTCGTTTGTTGTGTCATTAACCCTAGGGTTTCTCATTGTTATTTTTTTTATGGTCTCATGTCTTTCATGTTTTTGTTTGGTTTGATTTCGATGTACTCGATTGTGGGTACCAAATAGTGTTGATATGGTGGGGCTTGGTTCTTATTTGCAAGGTTTTGGATCCTGTTTAGTGATTTCTTATCATCATTATATCATTGATATTATGCCCTGCATCTGTCATCCATGTTTATGCATTGTGCTTGTGAGTTTCATCATATTGTAAGTCTCATATTTGTTTTAATTATTTGTTACTAATGTTACTAATGTTCTCTGTGTTGTGTTGCTTTGCTCTTTGGGTTTGTTTAGTGTTGGGTTTTTATTGTGTCTCGAGTCATCATGTCTGCTCCTAAGCGACGAAAGTCTACTGTGTCGGATCCTGCATTCAATTCTGAGAGGTTTCAATCTGCTAAACAAGCCAAATTATTTCGTAAGTCCTTTGTAGCTTGGACTGTTCATCTCGAACGAAATGTCCAGCCCAATACTTTCGAGTCCATTCACATCCGTCCCTTATTTGACCCCGTAGGTGGTGACTTGGTTTTGTCTTTCTCTGGTCGTCAAAATCTTGACTGGGTTCGAGAATTTTTCTACAATATTGAGCATATTAGTGACATTGATCCTTTCTTCACCACTTAGGTTAGGTCTAAATCTATCATTGTCACTCCTGATCTTATTCGAGGGCTTCTTAAGATTGATCAAGTATTTTCTGAACACTATCCTTTTCCAGTCCGTCGTACATGTGACTTTAATAATGTGGCTGAGTTTTTATGTGGTGCTCCCCGCACTTGGCCTAAGGGTTCTTTGATTAAACAGTTTGAACTTCTTCCCGAGTTTAGACTGTTTAATCTAATTGTTTGTGCTAATATCATTGTGACCACTCACTCATCAGAAATTAATCAAGACCAGGGGTTCGTTTTGTTCTGTCTTGCTCGTCACATGTCCATTGATCTTGCCACACTCATTATTAGAAAGATGATAGGTGTCTTTGGGAACAAACAGTTAGGTCTCCCGTATGGTTGTATGATCAACCGTCTTTTGTCCGAGCTTGAGGTTCCTGTTTTCGAGGATGATGAGTTTGCCTTTCCCTCTCGGCCATTCACTAAAAAGACTGTTTCCCAGAGTTGTGCTCACGTTAAGGGGGAGTCTTCTAGGGCTGGTACTTTTGTAAGAACAGCTGCTGGCCTTGCTGAGGAGGCAGAGTTTGATGCTGCCACAGCTGGTGGTGAGGAGGATGCTGTTCCACCCCGGGCTTTTCATGCCCAACTTCAGCATTTTGAGGAGGCTATGACACAGAGGTTGGACTTTCTGGATGCTCGCTTTGATGCGTTTGATGGCCGCCTCGGGCAGTTGGAGCAGTCCGCCATCCAAACTACTACTCAACTGGCGCACATTATTTCCTTACTTCAGATTCAGCAGCCTCAGCCTCAGCCTCCACCTAATGCACGATCTCTGTGTTTGTTTCCTTGTCTCCCGGCCAAAAAGGGGGAGGAATTTTTGGATTGGTGATATACTTTGGGATCCTTGGTTTTTGGTATATACTCTTGGTGGTTGTTTTCCCCTATACTTTGTTTGTTTTTGGCATGTTTTTGATATACTCTTGTCCTACACCATCTGATGGATACTTTGTCTTGTTATGGTATATTCAGTTTGTTTTTCATTTTGGATATCATTTTGAATATAGTATCATGGTTCACTTTATAAATATGTATTGCTATCTTCTTATGAAGTTCCAAATTTTTTGTTTTTCTGGTATGTTGGTTGTTATTTCACAGGTGGATGTTGAATGGATTGTTCGAATGGCAAGGTTGTTTGTGGTTCGCAAAGTGGTTTCGTTTTCTTATTTTCTTGGTTGTTAAAGTGTCTAGTGTGTGTGTTTAAGGAAAATTGTTTAGAAGAGTTTTGTCCGGGAATTGACAAAGGGGGAGATTGTTAGGTCCCTTTATTGTCAAATCCTCGTACAAACTTTGTTTTGATAAAGTTGTAATTTGTCCTAGTTTTTTGTCTTTCCCGCTCGAGCGGAACCATTGGCGCTCGAGCGTAATATGGGATGTTTCAGTAGTTTGTCAGGTCTGTAAAAATACTGAGTTGTGTGATTTTGCGCTCGAGCGTATGTTCTAGCGCTCGAGCGGAAACTTGTTTTGTCACACGCGTATTTTATTGAAGCTGCTCGAGCGGGCTGTCCTGCGCTCGAGCAGAGATTGCGAACTCTGTTTTTGTATATATATCTGTTTAGGTTGTTTTTAGATTTTACTTTTCCTACATCTTAAATAAGGAGTCTTAGGGTTTTGTTTAAGGTTTTCTTCTGAAAGTCTTGTGAGTTTTCCTTGATGTTTTGAGAGAGTTCTTCACTCATGATCTAAGATACATACATTAAGGAGTTTGTTACTTTAAATTCAAGAAAGTTCTCTTCGGTAGATTCCGAAGATTCAAACGTGGAGTTTCAAAGGAGTTTGATTCTGTACGTAGTCGTTTATTCGACAAACGAAGTTGTGGATTCAACTTCAGATCAATCAGTTCCGAGACGAAGGCGTGGTGAAAGAGTTACAGAAGGTGTGAAGATAAATTGACTGAGTTGGGTAATTTGTGTATTATCTTTGTAATCTTTCTTTCTTCAATAGTAGATTCATTAGTGGCGTTTCGCCTGTGATTTTTTATTACAATTGAAGGTTCTTCAATTGTGGTTTTTTCCACGTAAAAATCGTTTGTGTCGATTTATTGTTCATTTAGAAAAACAACAATCTAAATCACGTTCGTAAGTGCTTGATGATTTAGATTGCGTGTTTTGAATAATTGGGATTTGGAATATTTTAATCTTGATCTAATCACGAATCACTTAGGATTTTCACCATTTACTAATGGGATTGAAATCCCTCTTTTGCTTATGTTTTGGACACACCTTGGTGTGGATTGTTGTACAAAATGGTATGTAAGGATTATTGTATGTGGGTAAATTCACAGTTATGTATGTACATGTTTGGTCATATAGTTGCACAGCTCAATGGATTATTGGTTATTTCTATATTTTAATCTTCCATTAGCCCCGGTTATTTTGATTTGCACAGGAAGGCTTTTGGTAATCTTAGATTACTTGTGACGCCCCAAAATTTGAGGACATCATAATAAGATTTAGAACTCAAAATCAATTTTCTTAATTAAGAACTCATCATTAATGCTGCCACCAAGTTTACCAGCATCCATTAATTAACAACTTAGAAATTAAAAGTTCTTACATTACAACTCCAATAAAACTTAAAACTTAGTCTTACTACATTAAAAAAAAAAAAAAAAAAAAAAAAAAACTAAAGAAAAACTAGAAAACTTAGAAAAATGGTTCATGGAACTTGGGCACTCTTCAAGCTAACCAAGGCCGAATGTCGCCTTGCAAGGCCTCGGTGTTTCCTTCGATTTCTTCGGTACCTGCCATAAAACGTCAAGGTAACGGGAATGCCAATGAGCGACGAGCTCAATAAGATACTACAATTCGAAAAATACCCACCCCAATAATAATACTCACAATTAATGAATAATTTGTAGTAACAGAATAACAAGTAGCACTTAATAAGCATAACAAGAGTGCTATCAGTTGAAATAATAACAATAGATAATAAAAATAATGGCAAACAGAAGCAGTATTTCATCATAAGGAAAATACCCACTTTTCTTTTTAAATTTTCATAGATTTAGTTTATCAGATAAGTTTAAGTAACTCCCCCGTGGAGCATTATTTCCACTCAACAGCTAAGCAATGGCCACGGGCAATTCTGACTCCCCCTTGGTCAAATATTCAAATGTTACTTGATGTAACTACCAATGATGCCCACGCACTAAGGTTACGTACCCGAGTCATAACATCACGGTCTGCCCTAAGGAAACGGTCTATGTTGTGACACTCGCACCACCAACCTTATATCGCCTATACCGATAAGAGCTGAAATACCTTCCCGTGCCATGTTAGGGTTCGCAATTCACTTGCGCAAGATTCTAAACCAGGCTCACCCTATCACTTGTAAACTTTAATGCATATGTTCAATTTCGTTTTTCTTTACTTCGTCTAATTCACATTTTGATGCATGTGCGAATTTTAGTTTGAAAACCACAGTGCCATAATGTTTATATAGCATAACATAATCATACATGGTAACCAAAATAGATATGATAGAATGTCTTAGGACTCATCACAAAGTTTCTTAGGAATTCACACACTTCTTCTTTCAGCACTGTATGGTTAGACAAAAAAAATTATGAAACCCATACCAAACGACGTTCAACCATTACAATATTTTAATTGGTTCTAGTTCATCGAACTAGGAAAATATTTCAAGAAGAATACCAGGGCTAAAAATGATTTTAAAATGGAGAAATAAATTTTGGAAGAAAATTGGTTTTTCTAGGACAGTGAGTTACATTAACTTCCAGCACAGGTGATCTGTGTTTGAAAAATAAAAAGGGGCCTCAAAAGTTGTCAAAAAGAGGTATGGTTAGAACGGTTTGCTAGATATTTGAGTTTAGAACATATTTCCAGAAGAGTTTGAAGATTGAAAACTAATGGAAGATGGTCAAATAATTTTTCTAAGAAAACTGGACAGATTCTGTCACATTTTGGAAAAATTAACTCAATAAAAAAATATGAAACCAACGGCATTTGAAAGGTAACTTAAAAATATAAATTTTCCAATTTGAATAACTTGAAAACTCATTCTGTAGAATAAACGGTGACCTGGTAAAGTCAGCATTGTTGTTGTCTCCAAACAGCAATGAAGTTAAAAATATGTTTTGGCCATGAAACGTTGTCAAATAAATTTTTTTCCCGATATTCTAGCACCATGAAAACATGTTAAACTAACTCCAGTAGTTTAAGATCTTATGAAAGTGTTCTCATAAGTTTGTTTGGGTTTATTCAAAACGGATTAAAAATTTGTTTTGCTGGAAGTTCATTATTTTGTGAAAAATACACTTTGTATTCACCATGATCATACGAAAGACTATAAAAATTATTTCTTGGTATTATTCCCATGTGAAACTCTAATCCTTCATATTTATGAAGAGTGAACACAAATTCATAAGCATGCAAGATTATTTTAAACAATGGAAAATATTTGAACACATAAGAAGAAAAATCAGTAGCTAAACCATCTAATCCATGCTTGCAAGAAGAATAGAAATCATATAATCATAAGATTATCATTCTATCAAAATGTAAACATGCATGGAGCTATTGTGTATTAACAATGTACACTTTTGCATATTTTTAATATATAGATTTAGTTAAGAAAAATATCTAAGGGAGGATAGATGTTGAGTATTCCTACCTCAAGAGTTTTTACAAAAATTTCTCAAAACTAGTTTTGAATTGGTAACCACCAAGCACCCTCTCTTCTTCCTCTCTTTTTCTTTTCTTTCTGCTCTTCCACTCTTTTTCTTTTCCTTAGCCATGGAAATGAAAAGGGGTGAATAGTGCTCTACATGTAGGAGCTTGGAGACAATTAATTTTTTTTGTTATTATTTTTTTATTTTGTCTTTCCTCTTGGCTTGGAATTGTCATCTATATGTATAGGCTTTAGAGTATGTGTCTATGTATGCCTTGGCATGCTTTGACAACAGCCTCTTGGGAAGAAATACAGCCGAATTCCTCCACCCAAAACAAATCTGATTCCTTTTTTTTTTTTAATACAAAAATAAAAATTAATGAATATATATAACTAGTCACTAGATATTTGCTCCCTATTATCCTTTGATTAATTTAGTTACTATTTGTTTAACTCATTTAGTTTCTACAACTATATTTAGCTACAAAAATTTTATCACAAAAAGATAAATAATTTTATTTAAAGGAATTTAATGTTGGTATTAATCATGATGCTATTAACATTATAATTTAATAATTAATCACTATTAATTGACTTAATATTGTTATTAACAAACTAATTAGTTGTCTAAAAATTCGGGTTCTTACATTACTGGCCGGTTACAACGCTAAACCTATAAGTGGTTTCAGTCCTGACAAAAGGTATCAGAGCACGAGTCAATTTGCCCACACACGTGTCCATATGAGTTGTAAGGTGTCCTAGAAAAGGATTTGGGACATTGCATTGGCATATGTGAGTGTGTGAACTACTATGAAAATGACAAACAAGGAAATAAAGATGAAGAATTATGAGAACTTTTGTGAATACATCTAAAAATGAAATGAAATGAACACATGTGAATTGAAAGGAATCTATCTGAACTGCAATCTGTGAAAATTGTAAAGAATTATTGGCCTATGGTTATGAGTGCTAGAAAGAACGAGGAACAAATCTGACATGAATTGAACAATGTGAGAACTATAAGAGTTTTGCTTATGTTTATTAGTGTTCTGCTTACATATAGAAAGAAAAGGAAAGAACGGTCAATGGAAAGGCAAAATGATGTGGACTTTGTGAATATGTTTGAAATGAAATGAGAATGGAAACTATGGGAAATCTTGTCTGTGCTTATGAGTGTCTCTACTTAGATGAAACTAAAGCATCAGAGGCTAGAAGTAATTGGTTAGAAAGAATGGTGGAAGTTTCAACTGAACTAATAAGACAACTGACACAGATTATGTGCAAAATGTTTATACGGAAATTGGGAATTGTGAACATGCACTTTGATTTTGGAATGCATATGAGAATTACCCTACTAAATAGATAAGAGTGAAATTGTTTGTCATTATATGGTGTGTTTCGTCAAATACGAATGCCAAATGAGTATTGCTACTTTTGCTTAATGATTGTCTATGGGAAACTGTGACAACATGAATGTGTTTACTATCAGCTATTACATAGACTGATTGAACTTTAATTGTGGAATACCCCTGAGAATTATTGACTGAATGAAATTTTATATGCGATGCTCTGAAACTATACGACATTGATTGATCACCCTTGCTATGGAAAGGTTTGGACTTGTCAGTTTGCTACTTTATTGGGTTAGTTTTTTACATTGTGTGTAGACATTTTGATATGAACTGTCATGCATGACATCTTGAATTATGTTGGCAATAACTGGACATTGGAACGTATTATGAATGACTGTGACAAGAAGTTATGCGTTTATTGACTTCTCTTGGAATCTGGTAAGAGGCTAACGACATTGATTGCGATTTTGTTTCCTATCAATTGCTTATACGGAATAAAAGAATGGCATACACACTAGTTTATGAGATTCAATAGTCTGCTAAGAACTGTTTGGGAATTTGTTTACTATCCTATCGAACTGATCTGGTCTAGCATTATAACATATGACTTTGAAATGATATCATAGCTGATATGATTTTGTGAACCGAGGAACTGAATTTTATATTGTGAATACTTTGTGAGCAAGTGATGGACTTTATGAATTTGAGAACTTATCGACTTTTGTCATCATAGTGCATGTGTTTCTTAAAAGATGAATCTAATGAGTACTGTTTATGTGTAATTGGAAATTGCTTATGGGGCATCTCTGATCAAATGTGTTTGATAGCATTCGCTTATATGAAATGGTTAAACGACATGAATTACTCCAACTTTATGAATCGTTCACTTGTGTGACATCTGTGGAAAATGAACCGACTTACTCATTCTGAATTGCATGTGAATGAACTAAGTTGACTGTGTCATAAAGATATTATGTACGTCTGGAACTAGGACTTCGCTGAAATATTGTAAATGGGTCAATGATGGCTACAGTAGCACATGAAGAATTATCTGATCATGAAATGATAAAAAGAGACAAAAATTGATTTATGATCTAAGAAGAGGAAATGCTTATTAAGGGAGGATATTTGTACTTACCCCAGGAAAAACACCTTTACCGTTATGACTGCTTATAACTTTGAATATGATGCCGAATCTGGTATAATCTGGATCTGATTTCTGACTTTCTCTTTGGATGTATATACTTTTGATCGGAATGACGATTATCATATTTGTTTTTATTGCCTAGATTACTAAGCTCATGACTGTATGACTATGGAACTAGCTTGGGATGCCCCGAATGGATACGTAATTGTGAAACTGTTTACTATAGGCCTAAGCGAATTGATTGAGACTATTGGAACGAAATTTACTTTGGTTGCGAATGATGAGGAAAAATTTTGTTTGATTTGATTTGGTGGAACTTTTATCTGATTGGATATAACCAAATGATCGGATTATAATTGTTAAAGGAATTAATAGACCCAGAACTTAACTCTATCTAAACACTTGACCCATTTTGAAGACTTAGGCCAAGTTTGGCAAGTTGAAAAAAAGTCAAAAAGTTTACTCAAAAAGTTAAAAAGTTATCACTATTCACCAAAAGTAAAAAAGTACGGCTACACAACTCCCAATCCTAATTTTCCCCTACACAATAATTTATATAATTTTTTAATACATATTTTTTCATAAAAAGTCAAAAAGTTAACCCAAACATCTATATTTTTTCCCTCAACTTTTTAGTCCAAAAAGATAAAAAGTGCACTTATTTAGGACACCCCAAACAACCCCTTAATGTAAACTGTTCATGGTAAACTATTCGGGTTATGAAAACTAGTTGACAACTCATCTCTGAATGACTTGAAATATGTGTTTTACCCCAGAGAACTGATTGATTGGGAAATGTATGAACACGCACCTTATAATGAGAATTGCATATGAACTATTAACGCCGGACTGATTTGGTTATGAACACAGTTAAGAGTATATTTATTATGATAGAAATTGACCTATGCTATGGAAATATATGAATTATGTGCTTAAGAGAATGATTGTTACCATGTTACTGTACTTGGACATTGATGTTATGGAACTTGTCGACAGGAAACTATTATGATTATAAACTTTGCCTACTGGGAATATATGATTTTAACTGCTACAGCCTTATCTTATTTTACACATGATTCGATGGGATAGATATATGGAGTTGTTTTAGAATTCTACATGACTGAAATTGAACATATGTAACAGAACTGGATAATGTTATGAGATTGAGATTTTTGATATTGTTACATAATAAGATAAGTTTGGGGGACCAAACTTCTAAGGTGGGGAGGCTGTAATGGCCCAAAATGCAAGTCATGATTATATTAATTGAATTATGAGTTAGTCATTGATTATGTGATTTATTTGTGCATATCTGTCCAAATTGGAAATAACCTGTTGACATTACGACTTTGGAACTGAGATTGATGACCTTAATGGGTTCAGAAAACAGAATGGAGTACATGGATATGTTAATGGGAATTTTTAGAACTATTTGGGAAGTTCAATTAAAAATTGATTCTGTTTGATTCGTTAAGTTATATTTGGCTGGCCTAAATAGATATATATGACATATTATATATATTTGAGCTCATTTTTATCCCTTTCAAGAGGCAAAAACGTGTAGCGAAAGAGAGAGAGTTCTAGAGAGAGAGAACTCAAAGAGAAGAGGAAGAATGTGTAAAGATTGAAATGGAAACTCAAGATTTAGCTTGGATCCTCCAAGATTGTACAAGAATAAGAGTTAATGAAGACTTTAGGTAAGATTTTACCTCTCAAACTTTGAAGATCATGAATTAAGAGTTGGATTTATGGATTTGATGGAAGTTTTTATATGTATTTTGTCATGTAAGGCAAGAACATGGCATGATTTCATGAGATTCATGTCTGTAACTTGTTTTCTTGCATGATTTCTAAGATTCTTAAAGATTTCAAGGGACTTTCTCTATGGATTTTGGAATTAGAACTTATCACATGCGTAGCTTTTGATTTTGTTCTTGACTTCAAGGCTTTGAGCTTGTAAATGGAATTTTGGTTTTGCTTTGAAATTATGATTTTGATTGAAGTTTGAATTGTTTAATTCGATATGGTTTTGTAAGGTTTTGGGCCTTCATTTTGTAAAAAGTTGAGGCTCCATTTTCAGCAGAGTTTTCGGACTAGTTTTACACCTAGACTGTTCGAGCGGTTTGGGCCACCGCATGAGCGGCCGGGCCTCTTTTGGCACAAAATGCATTTTGAAATCATCACTCGTGCAGCCAAGGCCACCGCATGAGCGGCTAGGCCACCACACGTGCGACCAACAAGGCAGTTTTTCCGGTTTTGTTTTCTTTTTGTTTTTCTGACTTCCGGGACTTCATTTACATGGTTTTCACGTGTAATACACACGTGTATGGAATGAACTAGGAATAAGAAAAACCGAATGGATTAAGAGTCCACTAAGCGATTGGACTGTGATTGAATGTGTTATTCTTAATTGTGTTTCTGTAGGTTAGACGCCGCGTCCCAACCATGTAATTCAATGAGCCAACTGTGAGTAACAACCTTGTAAAGATATGTTTGAATTATAAGAATTTTATGATTTATGAAACGCTCTGTTTTTGAATTGCTATTTGCTGACTGATTGAATGATTGTCATGTTTTGTGAACTATATTCGTGGCATCCTTAGCATCTGTTTCTGCTACTGTTACAGAGATCTCTGTCAATTCCACTTTGTGGAACTTCTGTTTACTGCATCATATATGACTATCGGTTTTCATGACCGTCTGTGCTGTTCTGCTATTGGATGTACCACGTATGACTACTATGCTTTCTATATGAGATAGGATCTGCTAAGCATATGATTCTGATCTTCTGTTTGCTACTAAATTGACTGATTTGAATTGCAATAAGGACATCATTCATAACCTTTTTACACTGTTGTCATTAATTGGGTTTTAGCTCATGGTGTTATATATGTATGTAGGTGATCAAGTGCATGAGGGGACATAGTGGTGCCGACCTGGCCTTGGTTTTGTCAAGCCGGTTTTTGTGCCTCACCGTAAGATTTCCATCGATCAGGTGTTGAGGCTTTCGGGTGGTACAGAAATCACCCTTTTGGGATTCAATTATATGTCATGAATAGTTTATGATTTTTGTGTACCCTTTTACTAATGGGATTGAAATCCCTCTTTTGCTTATGTTTTGGACACACACCGTGGTGTGGATTGTTGTACAAGATGGTATGTAAGGATTATTGTATGTGGGTATATTGATGGTTATGTATATACATGTTTGGTAATATAGTTGTACAACTTAATGGACTATTGGTTATTTCTATATTTTAAGTTTCTGCTAGCCCCGATTATTTTGATTTGTACAGGAAGACATTTGGTAATCTCAGATTACTGGTCGGTTATGACACTAAATGTATAGGGGCGGGTTTAGGTCGTAACAGAGAGACTATTAGTGTAATTCGCCTTATAATATTTAAGCCTATTTTGGGGGTGTTTGGTAGGGCTTTTTTTAGCCAACTTATGACTTCTGGCATTTAAAAAGCTATTTTGGACTGTTTGATTAAACTTATTTCAAACAATTTCTAATTCTAACAACTTATTTTAAGTCCAAAAAGCTGATTCTGAAAAGCTGCTTACCTCTTGCTTCTGATTATCAGCTTCTGCTGTGGACATGTTAATTCACGGTTACACTCTTAGATTTTTTTTTATTTTTTATTTTTTTAAAAATAAAAAAAGACCCAAATGGACTATAAAATATTATTATTATTTTTTTATGAGAAATGTAGACAAATAGTGAATAATAAAAAATAAAAGTTAATTGAAAAAGCTATTTCACAGCTTATTTAATAAACACTACTCAGAATCTTATATCTATAATCCAATAACTATACCAAACAGATTAACAGCTTTTGATTAAAGTCATAATCTATAATCTGTTAAGTTATAATCTATAATCTGTTTTTACACCAAACAGGACCTTCGAGAAGGTTTTTTTTTTTTTTTTTTGACTTATTGATTTATTATGAAAAAATATGTAAAAAAAAGAAAAAGAAGAAGTAAATAAATGATGTGACTGCTAACAAAAAACTCAACACCAAATGGTTTATCAAATGTTTCATCAAATTTAAATTTGATGAAAAAACTCACTTTTTACTGTTCGAACCCAACACCAAATCTTTCATCAAATCCAAGATTTCTCAAATCTTTTATCAGATTGAGGATGGATGTGCCTTTTATCAAATTATTATACATAGCAGTTGAATTTGTACCACTGAATGTCTTCCCGAATGATCACTGTAAGACAAAAATTTGTGAAAAATTTACACTGGCCGATTGACCAGCAAGACATCCACTAGGTGTTCTGATAAAACTTTATAAACCTCGGTTAAAACACTTGATATCAAATGAAACTTTTATTTAAATCTGACCAAAAAAAAAAAAACACCTTTAGAGATGCCCTAATAAACTGACTTTTGTTTTTTCCCTTCCCAAACGAGGCATAAAAACAAATATTTAATTTCGTTTTTCTAATCCTTACCCGAAGGGTTTATGTCTCCCGCATAAGCCTCACTGAACACAGATTCGAAGCTCCTCCGTCGCAGTTTAGAGAGAGGGAGGGCGGGAGGGGGCGATGTTGGAGAGCAGACTGGTATGGCTATTGAAGAGGAAGAGCGAAGCCCTAAATTGCGTATTCAATAATGTAAAAGGATCGTCAACTAGGGTTTTGAATCAACACTCTTCATCGTCATTGACAAACCCTTCCAGATTCTTCTCTAGCGTTGCAGGTCACAGTACCAGTTCTACTCGTGGTGTTACTACGAGGAACTCCATCATCTATGGCTTCAGATCCCTCCATCGTCATCATAAGGTTCATTTCTTTAACGTCGTTTGTTTTTGAGATCATAAGCAATACTAGTATTTAGTTCATTTTATTTTATTTGATGCCCTATTCATACAGTTTTTTGTCTCGATGGTCTATCGTGTATGTAATTCGCTTGTATTCTGTGGGAAATTTGTGTGTGTTTTTTTTTTTCTTTTTTTCTTTTAGGCTGTGTTTGGTTTATGGATTTGGATAGAGATTTTTGAAACGGAAAGGGAAAAGCTGGGTAAAATGTGAATGAAACACTTTTTCCTTTTCCCTTTCCAAATTCTACCCAAATCCATGAACCAAACAAAGCATCAAGGGAAAAAAAATTGTAGTTGGTTTCTTGTGAAAAATTGCAATGAAACTTGTGGATTTAGGGCCTTTTTGATTAGCGGGATTAATAGTGAGGGTATTAATAATCCATGAGATTAGTGTAGGATTGGTTATCGGGCTGGGTTAGTGAGATACATAATTCCCTCTTGTCAACATTTATTTTGCAATAGATATAGAAATATATAATTCCAGTTATAGACATATATATGTTTTGTGTTATTAGTTGTAGGATTAAAAAATCTGTCAATTTTATTGGATTGAATGGCCGCTGGAATCTAATCAGAATAATAATATTTGCAGCCAAACAATGGAATGTGAGTCCTATGGTTTAATAATCCCAATCCTATGCAATAGTTTGCCCAATCAAACAAGCCCTTAGTGAACAATGTAGGCCTTCTTTGTCTCTCTTTGCATGCGTACGTGTGCCAATTCTTTCTTTGTGCCTTATCATTCAGTAGCGGATCCGTGAATTTGTTTTTTGAATGGGGTCAATGAAAAACTCAAGTTCTACAAATTCTATATAGAAATTTTTAACACCTATCAATATCTATCTTCTATTTTCAATAATTTGATAAAGAGAATTCATATTCTAAAATCACAAGGAGGCACCAATAATTTTAGTCCATCATGGGTACCATTGATGACATAATAATCTCTATAGAGATGGATAGGAAAAGAGTAGTTCGAATAGCAAGAATTTAGATTCTCAAATCACTAATAAATGAAAATTTTTGTACATTCATATTAATGTAAATATATAAACTTCTATAGTTGTCCTGAACGAATTTTTATATTTTTAATTTTTTCATAACTGTTTCAATATTATAAAATAAAGCATTTTCAATAAATGTGATTATGTGACTAAACAATCATCAGTGGATCACCCATTCAGTTGTGCAAAATTTATTTTTATGAATTTTGTTGGTTGGCGGAGTGTGCTCACCGAATTTTTTTTTTTTTTGCTTCGGCGATTTTAGTCTTCTTTGGGCTTTGAAAAATATAGTGATGGCTTGATTATTTTTTATCGGTCCAATTACTCTAAATGAATTGCAGTGGGGTCAATTTTTTGTAAATTAGTGGGGTTAGTTTTACCTAAAAATATACACATATAATTTTATTTCAATGATTTTAAGTGGGGTCAATTGACACCACACACTAACGTATGCTGTGCTTATCAATTTGCTAAGAGTCTTGTCATTCAACAACTTCATTATCATCTAATTCCCTCAAAATTACTTGTTTTTACCATGGTCTTCAAATCTAAGGATGTTGAACTAGATGAACTTTGTCGGACCAAGTTCCACCATCTCTCCTAAATCCAATTGGTGTTAGGGAGGGCTTCACTTATGTTTTTTTTATGGCATTCGACATCACATCAGCATGCCTATTTTTAATGTTGTTGTAGGGAGAGGCATTGTGGACCTAACAATTCCTTCCTCACAATGGCGCTCTTGTGACTTGAACCTATGACTCTTTGATACCATTTTTCAATATAATTTTCACCATCTCTTCTCAAGCTAGTTGGTGTTTATCACACTCGCAAGCCTATTTTTAGAGCAGTTGTAGGGAATGACATTCTGTACCTAGCAAATTTTCCCCCATGATGACGCTCTTGCATGACAATCTAGCTCTAATACCATTTGTCAGGCCAAGTTCTACCATCTTTTCTAAAACAAATTGGTGTTAGGGAGGGCTTCACTTATGTTGTTTATGGCATTTGACATCACTCCCTCAGGCATACCTATTTTTAGAACAATCATAGGGAGCGACATTGTGTGCTCAACAAACTTATTTTCATGAACAATGAAGTTCAAATATTACTTATTTTTTGTCTTCTTTTTTATTTATATTTTTTTGTATGGTATTCATCTTTTGGTAAGTAATTAGAGGCTCATGTCAGTTACTGCCCGTGGATTAACTTTTTAGTTTTTCACTCTATGTAAAATCTTGATAAGGAAATATTGATGTTGTTTTCAGGATTTCTATGTACCATCTTATAGGGCTATGTCCACCACAGCATCTGCCTGTATCAAAAATAAGGAGGGACTAAAGCTCCTAGTTACTGCAGGGCCCCATGCTCAGAAAATGGTTGGGATATGGCTTTTTGCTTCTGCTGCATGGGTGTTTAGCATGGTGGTACTTGGTGGTGTCACACGACTTACCCGATCTGGTCTTTCAATGACTGACTGGAAATTCACTGGTGGTCTTCCTCCTATGTCTGATGATGATTGGTTGATTGAGTTTGAGAAATACAGGCAATCCCCAGAGTATAAGCGGTTAGTTAGTTGAAACCATGTCTTTATTATGGATTTTTATATTTGTTTTGTTCTGGCAAGAATTTGCACTCTGTAATTCTAAGAAGAGATTTTTTATGTGTGTAGTTTCAAAATTTCTATTTCTAAAGCTTTCTAGGAGGTGCTCTCATGCTTTCTTATAATTGCATTACGTTTTATTTTCCTTGACCCTGAGGAACCTGCAAGTATTCTTACTTACACTATGTTTCTGGGTTTCTGTGGCTGTACATGAACTTACTGTGCCATTTCAAATGAGAGCACATGCTTTATTGCTTATTGATGTGGTCATTTTTTGCAGTGTAAACAAGGGGATGACTATTGATGATTTTAAGTTCATATATTGGATGGAATATGCACATCGTATGTGGGGTAGGGCACTGGGGATCATGTTTGCTCTACCATTTTCATATTTTATGCGTAAGGGATATATTACCGTACAACTTGGTCTGAGACTCTCTACACTCTTTGCCCTCGGTGCTGGACAGGGACTAATTGGTTGGTGGATGGTTAAAAGTGGGTTAGAGGTAAGAAGCATTTAATTTTCTGTTGACCTGTATTAAACCTAGTGACACTCATGAATTGTGAATATCCTTATTTCTTTGACATTTTGAAGGAACCACCATCTGAGTATACGCAACCAAGAGTAAGCCCATATCGCCTAGCAGCTCATCTAACTTCAGCATTTGTAATTTATTGTGGCCTATTTTGGACTGCTCTTTCTGTTGTTATGCCTGAACCACCTGCTGAATCAGTAGCTTGGGTTCGTGGGGCGGCAAAGGTTAAGAGACTTGCCCTTCCTGTAAGCATTCTTGTTGGCGTCACTGCTGTCTCTGGCGCATTTGTTGCAGGGAATGATGCTGTATGTAACTGATCATCTTTCTGCTTTTTCTTTACGTATATCTAGTGAACAACTCTGGTTGTTTTTTCCTCCGGTAGTGAATTCTGAAAATGCTGATTGCATGCTAAATTGCTAGGGCCATGCCTTCAATACATTTCCAAAGATGGGTGATATGTGGATTCCAGATGATGTTTTAAGTATGAAGCCACTTATGCGCAACTTCTTTGAGAATACATCAACTGTGCAGGTAAGCTTTTCCAAGTAATAGGGCACATATATTAGCAGATGGAATGCCATGGTTCTTCCAATGAATGTCTTAGGCCTTATTTGCTAACATGTAGGTTTATTTGGCATAAATGAAACAGACAGAAGATTGTAATGTTAGAATTGGAGGAATAGAAGGAAGATTTTAAAATTTAAAAGAAAAAAAAATTACATACTGAAATATTGAAGGTGGGCACTTTATTGTGCCTGGTCACCTTTTTCATATTTATCTAAATCTCCCTAAATATGGAAAACTATATTTAGTGTCACTGCAGAAATTTCTGATTTTTTCTCCATGACCAAACTGTGGATATAAGAAGATCAGTTATGTTTAGTCTTTTTTTTTTTAATTTTTATTTTATTTATGTTGCTTTCTTACACTAAATGTGACTTGTTTTTGACAGAGTGAGTCTTATTGATGTTGGTGTTTTTTTATGCCTTGTCATTGTTGTTCCTTCCCTTCCCTGGAAGGTGAGATTACTTTGTAATTGCTGTAAAATTCTGAGGGGTGGAGGGTGAGATTACTTTGTAGCTTAAAACAACCACTTCAACAAGAAGTTGACTAACTTACGATCTAAGATTTCTCAGCAACCAAGAGAGCATTGATGAAAATCATAATTATGTTTGTCTAGGTATGGCATATTCAGTGTATAAGTTGTGATGCTTAAATACAAAAACCAATTTATCTAGTTCAAATGGAAAAGTGCTACCGCTAGAATTCTTTTGGTTGTTTTAACAGCCATGCAACTAATTGTACATCTTAATTGGGAATACCATGAAAATAATCAGAAGAACTACAGTAATTGTTCTTCCCCTGTTTTAACTAAATAATTAAGTCTCTTATGAAGGAAATTGCTCCTGATGGTTAACATTCACTGGCAAGGAAACTTGTTAAATTTGACTGGCATTATGCAGAGTGAATGTTGAAAATTTATTGATTAAATTCTAATTCAAAATGCTATTTCCTTGCTAACTTAGATAATTGGCGACAATGATGTCTTAATAACAAACTTTTTTTATGTTTACAGCTTGACCACCGTATCCTTGCAACTGCAACATTAATTTCAATTGGTGGCTTATGGTGGTCAACGAGAAAACTGAACATTCATCCTGCCATACGATCTTTGATTGGAAGCACCATGGGCATGGCTGCTCTTCAGGTATTTATGATATTTGAGTTATTTGGCTTGTGGGGTTTTCTCTGTATCATGGAAGATTGCAGGGGTCTTGTGATGGGTAACTGACAAGTGACAAGTTTGAATTGAGAGTTTTGAGTATTGTTTTCTCATTATAAGACTTAAAATAAGTTGTAAAAGACTTAGATTATTGCAATTTTTGATAATCTGTGAAAAAGTCGAACCTGTTTAGTTTATTTAGTTGTCACATAGTTTTTTTGTTGTGGGTTTTTCAAAGAAGTCCAAAAAAGAGAGTACAAATTGTAGCTTAAGAAAATCTCTCTTTTTTTATCCAATAAACTGAAAAAGTCAAATAAGTTATGACATAAAATTGCAAGAACTAAACATCAATAGTCAACTTTTTTAAGCAAATAAGCTAAATAAGTTGACTTATAAGTGCTACCAAGCAGGGTCTAAGCATTCTCTTGAGTCTTGACTTGATGCGGTGCTTGAAAGGGGTATACCTCCCTCCCTGGCTCCTTTTGTGTAGTGGTGGTTGAGCTTCCTGGGTTTACAGATTCTGTTTTTATTGTTATCCTTTATTACCTATGGGGGAAACAAAAAAAAATAAAAAATAAACAGAGTTGGTGATATTTTTATGCCTTAATTAATGTTTTTTTCTTTAATTATCGCAGGTCACTTTAGGGATATCGACACTCCTGTCATTTGTACCTGTTTCGCTAGGCACTGCTCATCAGGCTGGAGCTTTAACTTTATTGACACTCATGATCCTACTCAATCACACTGTGCGAAAGCCATCACTTTCGCTTCTGAAGTCTCTTCCTTCTGTTGCAAAAACAACCTAACAACTTTGCATTATGACACTGTTATGAGAATTAGGCTTCATATTATTGCTCTTTTTAATCATCGATTTTCAGGTGAGGGTGCATCTTGCTAGAAGGCCCACATGATACAGAAATATAAATTACGGACTTTCTTATCTGCTTTTACAGGGGGAGGCCTCTGCTTCACAGTGACGGGTTGCGAATGGAATGTTGTATCCTATAGTCCCCATTGATTTGTCAATTGAGTTGATTATTCTTTTGCTGAGTGCCATTGATTTGTTATTCTTCTTGATAGAGATAGATCTCTACATAAGAGAAGTTGAAAAACTTTTAGACGCAAGGAAGTGATTGATTTAAAATCCTAAATTTTACAGGGCAATAAAGTAGTAGAATTAATTTTAAGAGGGAAAATATTTGAAAATGAGATTAAAATCTCTTATTTATTTATTTATTGATGAAAATGGATTTTTGTGTTCTAGAGTGCCATTATTGATTTTTGTCAATTAAGTGGGTTGATTGTTCTTTCTCTGTTGATATTTTTCTTGATTGAGATCTTTACAGGAGAAGTTAGAAGAGTTTTTACATATTACTGATGCGAATCAAGATCCCCTCCTTGCATTTCCTCTTTGTATTTTCTACTTGCAGGGTCATTGGACCCACTTTTAGGTCTAATTTTGATAATCCGAATCGTTCATATTTTAAGATTTGTTCAGTATATCATACTTGTAAAAAATTAAGTTGATCGGATATCAGAAAACATGTGTTCGGAAAATTGTTTATAAAATTCTTTAAAAAAAATAGTTTTTAGTTCGAGTTTTCCGAATACATGCTTTCTGATATCCGATCAACTTGATTTTTTACAGGTATGATATACTGAACAAATCTTAAAATATGAACGGTTCGGATTATCAAAATTGGGCCTAAAAGTGGGCCCAATGGCCCTACAAGTAGGAAATACAAGGAGGGGATCCTGATTCAACTGTTTAAAATCCTAATTTTTAGGTGCCTAGACGAATTAATTTTTAGAGGGAGGACTTAAATGATGCAACTCTGTTTCGTTTTAAGTTTTTAGAAACAATTTTATTTATTTATTTATTTTTTGTGTTTTGTTGTCTTTAGTTAATTTTTTTTAATCTTTTAATATTTTAGTAATTTTTATTTTTTTAGCTGCACTTAATTTAAACATATTTAAAAGTATAATTTGTGAATAAATTTAAAAATAATTTAATAAATGCAAAAAATATAGAAAGTATATAATTTTTTAATAAATATTTTTGTATTTTTTTTATATTTAGTAAATTTTTAAAAGATTTTTTTTATTATATAAAATTGTACTTTTAAAGTGTATTTAGATTAAATAGATCTAAAAGAATCTTAAAAATCTAGATTGAAAACTCATTTTATTTTTAGAACAGTTTGAAAGTTTTTTTTTTTTTTAATACAAAGTTTGTACTTTCTAAATGTATTTAGATTAAATAGATTTAAAAATATTAAATAATTTATTAAAAATACCGATTGAAAACTTAATTTATTTTAAAAATTTTTAAATACAGAGTTTGAAAGGTTTTTTTATACAAAATTTGTACTTTCTAAATGTATTTAGGTTGTCTTTCAAAAAAAAAAAAATGTATTTAGATTAAATGAAACTACAAATATTAAAAATTTTATTAGAAAATGAAAAATGCTTGAGACTTTTTGTTGGAGGTAATTCTTTTTGGATCTCATTAATTGATGTATGTATAGGATCTATTTATGTATGTGCGGAATTCACACCATCAATGATTGAAATCTAAAGAAAAATCTCATTCTTTCCCTCTCTCTCTAACTGAGAGGTTCTCTCTCTAGGTCCAACCTAGGGTTTTTCTGGGTTTATCCCAGGGCTCCGGAGCTTTATCTCTCCCCCTCCTTCTTGGCCCTCACCCATTCTGACCTTTCTTCCATTTCTCGCTAAATCTTAGCAGAACCCATCTCTCCACCTGATCCTTCTATCCCTCCTCCTCCACACTTTCCACTTCTTTCCTTTCCAGGACTTGGTTTTCTTCCCACGCCCGGTGAGTCCGAAAGCTATAATGGCGGCTGACCAGTCTACTGGCCACGATTTAGTCACACTGGAGCTTGAAGAGGGCACTGATGAGTGTGAGGATAACTCCTCACTTTGCCTTATTGGGAAAATTCTTACCTCAAAAGCTTTGAATAAGCAAGCGGTCTCTCGAATTCTGCGGGGGGCTTAGAAAACACGAGCAGAGATTTCCATTACGTCCTGGCCCGATAATGTTTATTTGTTCCAATTCGGAGATGAAGAGGACAGAGCTCTAATATTAAGAAATGCCCCTTGGTCAGTTATGGGCAATCTTCTGGTTTTGCAACCTCTGCAGATTGGTAAGGCGATTTCGGAGGTGGATTTCACTTATTCTCCATTTTGGGTCCAGGTTCATGGCCTCCCTATAGAGAAAATGACGCGTCGGAACGGGCAGATTATAGCTGGAACTATTGGTAAGCTGGTTGGGGTTGAAGCCCCTACTGATGGCTTGTTATTAGCCAGAAGTTTCTTGAGGGTACAAGTGGAAGTCAATACCTCACTACCCCTCCCTATGGCTTTTTACTCAAAAGGCAAAACCCAGATTCGACAGGGAAGACTGAGTTATGGGTTGAATTCAAATATGAACGTCTGTCTAATTTTTGTTATGATTGCGGGAGACTTGGCTATGATAATAAGTCATGTAAGTTCGTCACTCGTGAGGTCGGGAAATTATCTGGTTATGGCCCTGAGCTGAGAACAGGAGTGGCCAGCAATCTGGGTCTATCGGTCGAATACTATCGTGATCAGATAGATGATCTGGAAGAACACCTTCGCCCCATCCTCTCACGGCGAAGGTCTCCGATTCCGGCAAGTGGGAGGGGCGTACATGGGCCCTCAGAGATTGGTCAGGCTAGTACTACAGAAAGAGTGGAACCACGATCACCTCTGCCTCCACTATCTCAGCCAGTCGCAACAGAGCTTTCTATGGTGACACCTGTCTTGCCTGTTTCTATACCCGGGTGCGGATCCAGTGAAGATAGAACAAAGGCAAGGTCTTTGGGCCCCTGGACTTTGTTGAATGAGGAGCTCTCTACTCCTGCAGTCCAGCCCCTTCAACCCATCCTAACCATGGTCCCCTAGAGGCCCAATACCACCCCTAAGCCCAACCCCTCTAGCAATAGTAGGGTGCGAAGCCAAAGCCCAAGTCACCCGGCCTATTACGTAACTGAGCCGTCTGATAGCCCTACTTCTCAAATTAGCCCACTAGGCCCTTTCCCGCGATGCACTCCTTCCACAATTCTAATTGACCCACCTAGCCTCCCCTCTAAGCCCATCACCATTTCCCTTTGCCCTGATGCTCCCGAAGGCTTGTTATCTTCCGCTTTCACAGGACTATCCCTAAAGAGGAAAGCTTCTGATGAGACTGACCTTTTCCCGACTCCTCCAAAAACCCTTAAACTGGATTCTGCGATTTTCAGTGATCCTGGATCTTTAACCCCCGTCCCTGTGGTTGGAAAAGGAAGTAACCCCAAGATACAAAGGAGAAGAGGAAGGCAGCCAAAGTCCAAGGCTCCATTGAAGCCAACGGTATTGCCACAGTTGAAATTGGTAGAAGTTGCAGTGCAAGAAGATGTTTCTGGGTTTCGGGAAGAGTCTCTCATGTGCTCTCGAGCTCTTATATCTTACCCCATGGAAAGTCCCTTGGATGATGGTACACAGGTGGTGGTGGCTGACCCTCAACAGCCACAAGCTCGATGTCAATAATCAGCTGGAACTGTCAGGGGATTGGGCGACCCCTGACAGTCCAGATCCTCTGAGGGTTGTGCACCACCCATCGCCCAGGTATTGTTTTCTTAATGGAGACAAAGAATAAGAGATCGAGATTAGAAAGAATTAGACGTAGCTTGCATTTTCCTAATAGCTGTTATGTGGAGCCTGCGGGTTTGGCAGGGGGACTAGCCTTATGGTGGTCGAATGAGGTAGATGTTGATATCAGATTCAAGAATTCTAATTTGCTTAGATGTGTTATCTCGGGCCCGAGTGTGGAGTGGTTAGCTACTTTTATTTATGCACCTTCACGTCCCCAATTACGTGATACTTTCTGGGATTGTTTGCGGTTCATTGCCAGTGAGAACAGTAGGCCGTGGCTTTGTATTGGTGACTTCAATGAGATTGGCTCTGTTTGGGAAAAGGAAGGCGGAGCATGGCCCAATCCTAGGCGCATCGAAAAGTTTCAACAAGTGCTATCGGATTGTGCCTTTCTGGATTTGGAGTTCAACGGGTCTGTGTTTACTTGGTCGAATCATCAAATTGGCTCGGACAAAGTCAGTGAACGGCTTGATAGGGCAGTTGCCACAGTGGCGTGGAGAGAGATGTTCCCTTATGCACAAGTGATCCATGAAACCTTTTTAGGTTCTGACCATCGTCCCTTAGTCCTGAATTTCAGTATCCCTCCTCGGAAAGTTCCTAGATTGTTCAAGTTCGAGTCAATGTGGACCACTTCTCCGGAGTGCAGAGAAGTTGTCTTAGCCAGTTGGCAGTGTCCTCAGCCCGGATCGTCTATGTTTCGTCTGAACCAAAAGCTGGCTAGTTGCTGTCGGGGCTTGAAAGAGTGGAGTTTGAGAGAGTTTGGAAATAACAAGTTGAAAATTCACACCCTAAAGGGCCATTTAGCACATCTCCAGGCTTAACCATCTTCGGTGGAGAATGATCAGGCCCAAAGAGCAGTTCAAACGGAATTAGAAGTCATCCTCCTCCGTGAAGAGATGTACTTGCATCAGCAGTCAAGAATTCGTTGGCTACAGTGTGGTGATCATAATTCCTCTTTCTTCCATGCCTCACTCACCCAACGCAGACAGCGTAATCAGCTGGTACAGTTGCTTGATGGTAATGGGAGGTGGCTAACCTCGGATGCGGATATTGATTCTCATTTGTTTAGCTATTTTTCTACCCTCTTCAAGAGTGATCAGGCCAGGGATTTGGCTCCTCTCTTTCAGTAGTGGGGCATCTTGTCACCGATGATATGAACCGGAGGTTAACCAACCCAGTCACCGACTCGGAAATAAAATCTGCTACCTTCCACCTTGGTTCCTTAAAGGCCCCGGGGCCTGATGGCTATTCGGGAGTCTTCTATCACAAATATTGGGATGTAGTTGGTGCAGATGTCTGTGCGGTCATCAAAACTTTTTTTACCACTGGTCACCTTCTCAAGGAGTGGAATCACACCAATTTAGTGCTAATTCCCAAGGTTCAAAAGCCCGAGACACTCTCACAGTTTCGACCAATTAGTTTGTGCAACTTCAAGCTCAAAATTGTGTCTAAAATTCTTGCCAACAGACTCAAATCCGTGCTTCAGACTATCATTTCGTCTCAACAGTCGGCCTTTGTTCCTGGTAGATTGATTCATGATAATATCATTGTGGCCCATGAGGCCTTTCATCACCTGAAGCTAAAGAAAAGAAGTGCTGTGCATGAAATGGCGGTTAAAATTGATTTCAACAAAGCCTACGATCGTGTTCAATGGGACTTTTTGCGTGCTCTAATGGAGAAGATGGGTTTTGCCATTGTTTGGATTAATTGGATTATGGAGTTAGTGTCCACGGTCTCTTTTCGGTGTTTGTAAATGGTCTCAAACGAGCGGATGTTGTTCCCTCACGGGGCTTACGGCAGGGTGACCCTCTATCTCCATACCTCTTTGTTCTCATCGCCGAGGGCTTGTCTAGCCTTGTCTAATGGGCTTCGTCAGAAGGTGTTTTCAGGAATCACAATGCGCAGGGGCTGCCCCACTATTACTCACTTATTTTTCGCGGATGATGCCCTTCTTTTCGCTAAGGCGACTAGGAGGGATTGTCAGGCTCTTAAGGAAATTTTGGAGGTATATAGCCTTGCCTCAGGACAGTATATTAATTTTGAGAAGTCTGGCATTATCTTCTCAGCAAATACACCCGACATTGTGCAGTCCGAAGTCAATGCCTTGCTGGGGATGTCTCCAAGTTCCCGAGGGACAAAATACCTGGGCCTTCCTTTGTTTTGGGGTAGATCAAAGTCTGAAGCTTTTGGTTATTTGATTGAGAAGGTAGTCACAAAACTGCAGGGTTGGAAGCAGAATTTGCTCTCACAAGCAGGGCGGGAAGTTTTGATTAAATCTGTGATTCAAGCGATCCCGGCATATGCTATGGCCTGCTTTGCCTTTCCAAAGAAATTTTGTGTGCGATTGACCTCCTACATCAGCAACTTTTGGTGGGGAGGCGATCCACTGGATAGGGGTATTCACTGGACCAGCTGGACTAGGTTGGCCTTGACAAAATCTCAGGGTGGTATGGGGTTCAGAGATTTCCACTCTTTCAATCTTTCTCTCTTAGCTAAGCAAGCTTGGCAACTCCTCAAGCAACCTCATTCCTTTTGTGCTAAGGTGTTAAAAAGCCTTTACTACCCTCATTCAGATTTTCTTTCCGGAACGAGGGGTAGAAGGCCGTCATGGTCATGGGCTAGCATTCTTCAGGGCCGTGAACTCTTAACCAAGGGACTTCGTTGGCAAGTTGGCAACGGCAACTCTATTCTTTTCTGGACAGATAAATGGGTTCCTCAGTCCCATAATTATCAAGTCATCACTCCTCCACCACGGGATTGCCAAGTTCAGAAGGTCAGCGAGGTGATAAAACCGCATCTCCCGGAATGGGATTCTGGAAAAGTGCGTGAGTTGGTTGGGCAAGAGGAAGCTAACTCTATCCTAACCATTCCCATTCCCGTAATGGACCAAGATGACTCTCTAGTCTGGCACCATACCAAAACTGGCAATTTCGAAGTCAGAAGTGGATACCAGGTTCTTCAGCGGGAACTTCAGTCAAGGGCAGCTTTTGGGGCTTCTACTTCAGCCCAGCCCACTGGAAAATTTTGGAATCAAATCTGGTCTCTTCCAGTGCCTCCCAAAGTCTGAAATTTCTGGTGGCGGGTGTGTACTAACAGTTTAGCTACTAAAGAAAATCTTCATCGCCGTCATTGTGCTCCTTCCCCTGCTTGTCCTATCTGTGGTTCATGTCCGGAGTCTATTGAACACCTTCTATTCCAGTGTGACTGGACTAGGCCAGTGTGGTTTGGGTGTGATCTAGGCTATTTATCAGGGTTCTTTTCTTCCTCTTCTGCAACACAGTGGACTCAGGCAGTTCTTGAGAGTTGTCAGAATGATCGGCATCGCAAAGAGAGCTTGGGCAAGGCTGCCACGGTTGGGTGGAGCCTTTGGAAGGCTCGTAATGAGTGGGTTTTCAATCATTCGGTTGTGGACCCGATGCAGGTTATTAGACAGGCTTCTTTTCTGTGGAGGGAGGGCAGCTCGGTGGTCGTTCTGTCAGATTCTCCTCCGGTATCTGTTAATTCAGCAACCCAGATCAGCAACAGATGGACTCCCCCTCCATACGTTATGTATAAAGTGAATTGTGATGCTAGCTTTGCCTCCACGGGCAAGAAGACCTCCTTGGCAGTGATTCTGCGAGATTGGACAGGTCAAGTTATTGATGGTGTTGTCTCCACAACCCATACATCTTCAGTCACTCAAGGCGAAGCCCGCGCTATCCGTCTAGCGTGTCTGTTTCTCCAGGCTCTTGGACTTTCAAATGTCCAGGTGGAAAGTGACTGCAAAACAGTGATCGATTTGTGTGTCTCTGAGCTGGTTCCTCCTTGGGAGTATTTTGCTTATGTATCTGACATTAGGTCCATGGGCCAAGCTTCCTCCCTTTCCTTCTCCTAGGTGCCTCGAACAGCTAATTCTGTGGCCCATTGGCTTGCTTCCTCAAGATTGAAGGCTGATCTCCCTTTAGATTGGATTAGGAATCCCCCTCTGTATTTGCAGAACTTGCTTGTTGCTGACTCTCTTGTTGCTTGAGAGCCTTTTCAGTTCAAAAAAAAAAAAAATTTGATTGAAATCTAAAGAGGTTGTGAGAGTCTCCAAAAAAATGTCTCAATCATTGTTGTTTGAAAATACAGATTGAAAACTCAATTTATTTTTAAAACTTTCAATTACCGAATTTGAAAGATATTTTTTTTACAAAATTTGTACTTTCTAAATGTATTTGGATTAAAAAAATCTAAAAATATTAACAAAATTGATAAAAGTACTAAAAAAATTATTAAAATTTCAAAAATACAATTTAAAATGGATTCAATCACTAAAAAAATGATATTTAGTCACCCGAAAATCATGCTTGTATGCATCCACAGATTTACTAAAAAGTGGTACATTTTCAACATGCAACTGTCAATTCTTTTTTATTTTTATTTTTTCATTTTTCTTGATTGAATCCCATTTTTAGCAAAACAAGAGAGGGTAAGAAAAAGAGACAATCAAAATCCAATTTTCTAATCTATTTCCTCCCTGACTATTAATTCTCCAAAATCTATAATCCATGGTTGCATCATGTTCTTTGCAAGATGAAAGGGATCATCAAGTTATAAAAAGCACATAATTCAATTATCCAAAATAGCCTACAAAGAAAAACTTGTAGCAGTCCTAAGAAAGAAGACAACTTCTATGTCAAGGCCAAACAAATAACCTCAGAAACAGTAAAAATAAAAGAGTCCGTTGTAATACCAGCCTTTTGCACCTCAAGATCAATTAATAAACAGTCCCTACAAAATAAGGTTTTTACATGGCGTGGAAAAAAATAAAACCAGCATAACAAGATTAGCGGCCCCGTCCCTGGCCACGTCCACGACCCCGACCCCGGCCCCGGCCACGTCCCAAAGGCTTCCCTGAAGTCAAAAGAACTGAAAAGATCAAAACCAGCATAACACAAGGCACCAAAGTTCAAATAAGAGGGCATGTGAATGCAAGCATGCGTCTAGAGCTACAAACAGATGTGCAATACCTGCGGTTGGCTTTTTGGGCTTGACCCTGGGTGTCTCTTCCACCAGCAAAGTCTCGAGATTTAAACTGTCAGGTAGAATATAATAGCGGATGTTGTTTCCCCTTACGCTTAGGTGATCAAGAGTTACTGGATTTTTCCCCTTTAGCGTCAGTTTCACTGTTTTCAAATGTGTATTCATGCTAATATCCACACCTACAATAAACCAGCCAAGCCGACAAGTCAGAAAATGAGGTTCATGGCCGTAATTTTCACAGGCGTGCATGCAGCTCTACATATACTCGTCAGGGAAAAAAAGAAAGGCATGGGTGGTGACATTTAGGTTGGAACCCAAGCAGATATTATTGCAATCTAAACTACTAGGATAATAAAACTGTCAATTACAAAGAATTATCACATAATTCTAAAGATACAAGGCAGGCAAAAAGTAATAGGCAGGAACAAAGTAAATTCAATGTGAGAATGTAGTCAGTCTGGCCACTTACACCAAATTCATATAAATTTCTTTAGAAAAACAGAGATACAGATATGACTGAGCACACATGCATATGAATATGGAAGCAAACACAATGGTAAAAAAGAGAAGATGACAAAAACAAACAAAACAAATAGGCATACTAGAAATCCTCAGCAATGCACATTATAAGTGCAGATCAAGGTTTTCAAAAATCAGCTACAACCATTACGCAATACTGTTGCATAACGGTTTTAGTGGTTACTGCCTTTGTTATCAGAATTTTATGCTTCGCAATTTATCAAAAATCGTTATGAATCTATGAGTGAATCAATTTTGGAATAGAATTTATGGTAAATTGCACGATTCACAATCGATTCATGATTCAATTAATTTTTTACAATTCATGCAATTTTGAAAACTATTGAGTCCGACAGATTCTTTCCTCATAGTTTTGATAAAACATTTGCTTTAGGTGCTGTAAAGAACTTCTGCTTCTATAGAGCATCTTCAAGAAGCAAAAAGAATCAAGACAGAAATAAATGGGGGCATTAACATCACATAGCCATGTAAATAAGATATTTTAGCACCAGTGCACAACAACACTATTTAAGATCTTTCCTAGTTGCTACAAACTCTCGTAATCATCTTGGTTCTATGGGTGAAACATCAATATTCGAGAGGCGATTTGGATGGGGTGCAGGGTTCAGACCACAAGCCATCCCTTTGGTTAGCATCGGCTATCAAGTTAATTAGCTTCAAGGAAGCTCTCTGATCAGTTATTTTGAAGAAGAAAAAAAAAAAAAAACACCAAACCAAACAAAACTAAGCTTTGTGTCCCAATTAGTTGGGGATGGCTACATGAACCATCTTTAAAAAATAAAAATAAAGAGAGAGAGAGAGAGAGAGAGAGAGAGAGAGAGAGAGAAGAGAATGACTATTGAAAGTAAGGAATAATAAAAAAATCATACAGACAGGCACATATAACTAAGGTGGCAATGTAGAGCATCAAATTTCTTTTGGAGGGAAAAAAAAAAAAGGTGAACCCCCAATCCTCCATTCTACTTTTTCACAACAAATCAACCTAAAGATGTTTGGGGTGCTCTAAATAAGTGCACTTTTTGTCTTTTTATAAAATATCGGTTGAGTTTGAAGTGATGTGATAGAGAGGTGATGTAACTTAAATAAGATGATGTGATTTAAATAGGATAGTGACTTTTTGACTTTTTAGGAGATGCCAAACCTAGCCTAAGTTTGCTAGATGGAGAATCCATGTTGAGTTGAAATTCAGATATTTAGCACAAGTGCACAACAATACAAGTTAAGACTTTTTCTAGTTGCTACAAACTCTCTTCTTCATCTTGGTGTTATGGGTGAAACATCTGAATTCGAGAGGTGATTTCGATGGGTTCAGACCACAATGACATTGCTTTGGTTAGCATCGGCTATCAAGTAAACTAGCTTCAAGGAAGCTCTCTTATTAGTTATTCTGAAGGAAATAAAAAAAGCCCACCAAACCAAATCAATCTAAGCCTTGTGTCCCAATTAAGTGGGGTTAAAAAAAAAAGAAAAAAAGAAAAAAAAAATGGAATTTATATAGAAAATAAGAAATCTAAATAAGAAATTAGACAGACAAGCACATATAACTAAAATAAGGTGGCAATGTAGAACATCAAATTTCTTTTGGAGAAAATAAAAAAAAAGTTGAACTCCAATGCTCCATTCTACTTTTTCATGGACAAGTCAACCTAAAGATTAAGTCTGCTAGACGGAGAATCCATGTTGAGTTCAAATTCAGATGTTTTAGCATGAGTGCACAACAATACTATTTAAGACTTTTCCTATCTCGGTGCTAGGGTTGAAACATCAGTATCCAAGAGGTGATTTGAATGGGGTGTGTGTAGGGTTCAGACCACAAAGACATCCCTTTGGTTAGCATTGGCCATCAAGTGAATTAGCTTCAAGGAAGCTCTCTGATTATCAGTTGCTTCGAAGAGTAAAAAAAAAAAACCACCAAACCAAACCAAAAGTGGGGTCAGCTACATGAATAATCTAAAAAAAAAAAAAAAAAAACCTAAGAGAGAATGTATATAGAGCATCAAAATAAGGTGGCAATGCAGAACATCAAATTTCTTTTGGGAAAAAAAAGAAGAAAAAGGTTGAACTCCAATGCTCCATTCTACTTTTTCATGGACAAATCAACCTGAAGATCAAGTTTACTGGATGGAGAATCCATGTTGAGTTCAAATTCAGCTATTCAAGAACCCATCCAAACAAGCATTATCATTCCACATAGGGATGCATACAAGTCTTCAAGAAATTCTTCATAGTAATTTGTTCTTAAAATTTAAGTTATACATACAAAGTGGTACTGGTTAAAGGGCCTCATTAAAATAAAGTTTTTGCTTGGCAAAATACTCCAAAAAGTATTGCAATTTTCAAATTTGTTGATGGGATGCTGCATCTCAACCATATGGGAAGGGAACTAATCAAATGCAACATTCATTGATATGAGGCGATTGTTCAATGAAAAAGTCATTTATAATTTTTCTATCCATTTCATTACAAGAGGAGAATACATATCCCATAAGAACCTCTGAATATCAATGGAGAGAGAAGATTACTCACTACAAAATCATTCATAACGCCTTATCCTTATTCTTATCAAGTGAAGAATACTACAAATAGCATGGGTGTGGTATTGAAATCATCCTATAATAGAAATACATTACAAGACAATGATCCAACTTCAAGTCAAGAGAATGATCGACCTAGAGAAACCCAAAAAAGTTGCCCAAGTAATGTTACAGGTTTTTATCATTTTTGTTTCCCATTGATCACATGGTGAGTAAAATGGCACATGGCAAAGAATAGGAAAAACCATCACTTAGACAAAAAAATTTAGCATCAAGGAAATATGACATCGTACTCATTTACGCAACAAGCCTTATTCCAAATTAGATGGGGTCGGCTGTATGAAACTATTTTGGGTAAATCACCATCGGTCCCTCTAGTTTGAACGAAATTTCACTTTGGTCCTCGTAATTTCAATTTGAACAATTGGTCCTTACACTTTCAATTTTGTTACAATGTGATCCCTCTGTTATACATTGTTAACATTTTGAACGGAAAAAAAGCACGTGCAAAATTAAAGGAACCAAAGTGAGATTCAAAACAAACTATAGTGTCCGCTAGTATAATAAAATATATTACATAAGTGGTCCCTGTAGTTTGTTTTAAATTTTACTTTGGTCCCTTTAGTTTTATACATGATCTTTTTCCATTCCAAATGCTACCAGTAAATGATGGTGGGACCACATTGCAACAAAATTAAAAGTGTACGGATCAAATCGTTCAAATTAAAATTACGGGACTAAAGTGACACTTTGCTTAAACTTCAAGGACTAATGGTGTAATTTACCCAACTATTTTGTAACCCTCCTCACTTACCCAAGTTATTAGATCATCCCAAAACTCCTCTCAGGTTCTGATCTTTGACAAAGCTGGCAAAGTGGGAAGGGAGGGGTTAGGTTAGTAAATCCAAAGAGCTCAAATTCCCAATGCAAGTTGATTGCTCTGATATATCTTTTCCATGAATTTAAAAAAAAAAAAGAAAAAAGAAATCGAATGTGAAATCAAGCCTGTTCCTCATTACCAGTGTATCAAAATCGAGAAATTGTAATAACCATCCAATCATAGTTTGAAATACTAACTAGTCACTAACCATCCACATTTAATAATAATAATAATAATAATATGCAATCAGTTACGAATTACAGAACCCTAGGGTTCGGCAAAACCCTAATATGAATTCGTTAAAAAAGAGTGAAGAGGTAGTCCTCAAGAAATTGTAACCATCCAATCATAGTTTAAAATACTAACTAGTTATCCACATTTCAAAATATATATATGCAATCATTTACGAATTACAGAACCCTAGGGTTTGGCAAAACTCTAATTCCATTCGAAATGAATTCGTACAAAAAAGAATGAAAAGATCGAGAAGAGAGACCTGTGATAGTTCCGTGAACAACAGTGCCGTTCTTGAGCTCGATTGAGATGGTCTCATTGTTCAACTTCATCAAAAACCTACAGAAATCAACCAAAAAAAAAAAAAAAAAACAGAATCAGAAAGCAGATTTGTAGATGTTTTCAGAAACAAATAGATCAAATGACGCTGAGATCAAAATAATTCGAAGAAGAAGGAAAAGTAGAAGACCTAACGAGCTTCATCGTCTATTTGAACTCTGAAGAAAAAGCGGGAAAGCTCTACTACTCTGGGGTTCCAAAAATGCAATTTGATTGTGAAGAAGTGTATACGCGAAGTCGTTTTGTGATTGAGGGAAAATTGCACTTTTTACCCCCTTATAACTATGGTGTTGTCACTTTGCCCCCACAACTAGAATTTTATGACATTTTACTCCTTTTTTTTTTTTTTTTGGGTTAATTATATTTTTCGTTATGAAAGTATGATTCGTCATATTTTAATTTGATTCTCAATATATAAGAAATATTTTAATTTATTTTTTAAATTTAACTTTGTTAATAAATATTTTTACATTTAGTAACTAATGTAAAAATTTACTATAAAAAACAAGGGTTAAATAAATAAATAGTCCTCAAAATATGCATCGTGTGTCATTTTAGTTCTTGATATTTTAAATGTGTCAATTTTCCAATCTATTAGTTTTGTTTCAAAGTCCTTATCTTTATTTCTGTCTATAATTGATAACAAAAGGAAGAACATTTTCCATCTACTACATTTACAAATTAGCAAAAGAAGAAAATAAAAGGGGAAGATTACACCACAGTGTATGTCAGGAAAAAAAAAAAAAAATACAAAAAAGTAATAAAAACTATAAATATTAATTATCAAAATATAGAATTTTCCATTAATATGCAATAACTTTTAAAAAACTCCCCTGAGTGGTAATTTCTCAAAAAAAAAAAAAAAAAAAAAAAAAAAATCTCCAAATTATGTGATTTGTTTTAATTTAGTCCACAATATTTTAATTTTTTTAAAAACAAACCTTAGATAATGGGTTAAGCGATTAAATGATAATTCTATGGGATAAATTACATTTACCTCCCCTGAAGTTTTTGACAAATACAGGGACCTCTCCTGTAGTTTGAATAATTACAATAACCTCCCTTGCTTTACCTGACAATGTCAAGATTCCCCCTTCTGTTGACTTCCGTTTATTTATTTCACAGAAAAAACTGATGCCATCAAAGCCAAACATTAAAATGTCCATAATGCCCTCAAGTGTCCTCAACCCAACTGTGTCCGGAACAGTGTATTTTCTGAGAAAATGGTGAGTAGTTTCCTTTGCCTTCATTTTGTGACTGCTAACTCTATTACCATCTCTCTCTCTCTCTCTCTCTCTCTCTCTCTCTCTCTCTCATAAATCTTCAAAAATGTCTCCTTAAATCTGAATAGGTGGTCATGAAGACTACCATTCCTCATCAAATCACACACAATTATCCTCTGGTGGCCTTCTAGAGGAGTAGTAGCAGTACAATACCCTCTCAAAGACACGAGATTCACGTGTCAAACGCTCGCAATGACCTTAACCTCATGGGCGAAAACCGCATCGCCTCCCACCGAGCAATTCTTGAACTGCTTTAACGCAACTTCAGAGCCATCCGGCAATACCCCTTTGTATACATTCCCATACCCACCTCTCCCAATTATGTTCAACCTAGAGAAATTCTTTGTTGCTTCCCTAATTTCATCAAATGTGTACCTAACTAAAGTAGTACTTTCATTGATTGAATTCATTCCAAAAGCTAAATTAGTTTCTCCCTCATGATCAACCTTACTTCTCTCCCTAATTTTCTCGCGTTTTCGCCGTAAAATCCAAAACCCACCACAACCAGAAACAAAACAAACCCACAACCTATCACAACTACACAAATCACAATTGTTCTAACTCTACCATTTGAATTGCTCAAATCAGAAAAATCAAAACCAAACAGAAATTTGGTAGTACCTTCATCGGTTGGGCCGAAACGATTGATAAACGCCGCGGCGTAAATCGAAGGGTACGTTCAAATTCGAAGGCTGGAGGCTCGAGAGACTGGTGGTGCAAGAAGCGCACAGTGAACCGTTACCAAGAGATTGATTACACGCCTTCACGGTATCGTCTAACGCCGATTTCAAGATATTGCCTTCGAATTCATCACGAGTAGTGATGTTCATACAACCCTCGGCGATCCAGGAGGTTTGGAAACTGCAGATTTTGCGAATATCATTGAAATTGGAGAAGAAATCGTTGATTAGGGTTTGGTACGAAACCCAACAAGACTCGGCGGAGTCAATCGGATGAAGAAAATTGTTGGTGGTTCGGAGATAATCGGACTGAACGAGTCGGAGACCGGCTTTGATGTAGTGACAAGAGACGAAATCGGCGTCGAGTTTTGGACGATTTGAGGATTGAATGAGTCGGCGAAGGACGTCGAAATCGAGAGGACATGATGAGGCCGTGGCGTGGAAGTGGCGGGCAGCGGAGACGGTGGAGGAGGAGGAGGAGGAGGAGGAGAGAGGAGAGATGTGGAGTTGTAGAGAGAGAAAGAAGAGGAAGAGGAGGGACATCTGGGGAGTGATTTAGAGAATTCAGATTACACTGCTGTTGCAATTTGAAACCAGAGTGAAGTTGGGATTGGGGGATGAGATGAGATGAAAGAGAACAAAAAATTAAAATTAAAAATTAAAACAAAGTTGAATACTATAATTAAAGGGTATTTTTGTCTTTTCACGCTCAAATGAAAGGGTAATATGGTCATTTTATATGCAAAAGTAACGTCGTTTATGTATAATTGACGGATTGGGAGAATCTGTACAATGTCAAGTAAAGTAAGGGAAGTTAGTGTAATTATTGAAACTACAAGAGAGGTTTCTGTATTTGTCAAAAATCTCAGGGGAGATAAATGTAATTTATCCTAATTCTATCTAATCTTAACCTTAGAAGAAAATATTTTAAGTAATGAGTATATCACTTCGTCGAGTTGACGTAGTGCACTATTCCACTTATCATTTATGTGATAAAAAATACAATCAAAACTTGACATAGTCAAATACTCAACACTTTAAAATAATACATTTATTACATAAAATACTTTCTCCTGTCAAGTGAGATGCAGACAAGACACTGTTACTGGGGATTTGGGTTAAGTTGTGACAAAAGAAGTGTGAATTATTAAAGTGGGTAGGGTAGGGAAAAGGTGCTCACAAACACCGATCATACTCCATCTTGACGTTTGAGGTCATTCCTCAAAAATTAGACAAAAGTAGATCCAATCTTGACATAACAACTAGCAGTGACTTGTTTGTTTGTTTGTGTTATTGGCCGTTGGTTGTTAGCTTTCCCACCCCATAGGTTTTGGTGGCTTTTAATCGATTATTTTGACCACTTTCCTTAACCTTTATCATTAACCATAATTGGTTCCTAGGTTGAGTGCATAGCCACACATAAACACTGGTTAATTAGGTGAAAAATATCATTTTTAGCTACTAAAATGTTATACAAATTAATAAATTTTACAATTCCTTTATATAGATAGATGAGTTATACTATAATGAAATTATAATACAATGAATTTAATGAATTTTTACATATTTTACATAAATACATGATATGTGTAGATGTATGATTTATCATAGTGAGACCCATTGTTTTTGTGTGTGTGTGTGTGAGAGAGAGAGAGAGAGAATATAATGAGTTTTACATATACTTATTATATTTGTTGCATGAATTTATATAGAAGTTGAAAACAAAAACTAATGTGTTATATGTGTACCCTTTGTGGGTTTTGATTATTTTAATTCAAATTCTCAACAAAAAATTTCAATATAGTAAGCATTTGAACACACTAAGTCATTCGTTAATAAGGCTGATCAAAAAAAAAAAAGTCATTGGTTAATAAGGTAACAATATTGAACTTTTGTGATTCCAAAAGCTAGATTTATATATTATTTTTTTTGGGGAAATAGAAATTTTGTTAAAATATCAAAGTTTAATTTTCAAGGTGCTCCATCAAATGAAGTCTATGCTGTTGGAGAAAATAGATGATTTTTTACAAGTAAATTAATCAATAGAAATAAAAATAATGCGGAAAAATTAAATCAATAACGACACAAAATTTTTACGTAATTTTCTCAATGTGATGTATGTTCACATGGCCGAAATCTGATTTTACTATCAGCTAAGGATTTTCAAACGACTACAAATGAGATACGAATAGTCTCAAAAACTATTTATAGGTAAATTTCAAATAATTACAAAATAACTAAAAGAAAAGATCTCACTAAATAGACGAACAAATTATCTTCAAAACAAAATTTAAAAAATAACCTAAAATAACAATCTCAACTAATCCACACAATAACTTGAAAAAGCTACCGCTAAATCCAAATAATCAACCACTAGACTGGCACGAAGACAGCACCCCAATTAATTCAACCCACCGAATTAACTTTCCAAGCACACACTATTAAATGAATCATAAATGTTAGCAGCTAGAAATTAAAACCAAACAAAACTAGTAAACACCAGCTGAAAAGCAGCACATCGAAAGGAACAATGCTACAGACCCCCAGTGGGGGTCCGACACCAGTGACGTGGCGCTGTTTCATTGGCTGAAAACTCAAAAAAAAAAAAAAAAAACAATTTTTTTTTTCGCCCAATTAGGGCCTTACACGCACGACCCCTAGCACCCCCACTGGGGGTCGGAGGCATTTTCCCATCGAAAGAATAGAACAATACCAAAAAATATTATTAATTTTTTAAACTTTTTATTAAAATTTTAATTGTTATCAAATAGATTATTAAATATCCATTCAGCTTTAAAAATTAAATATAATATATAAAAATATATTATAATCAGCACAAAATCAAATTAAATATTTTTAACAAATCAATTGGGTCTCATATTTTACTAAGGAGGTATCTCAACAATTCTTCTTCTATCGACTTAGGTGGAGACATCAATTATACTTGCCAAAGTTCGACACTTCAAATATTTGTCCCTCGACTGAGTCTTTGTTAACATATCCGAAATATTATCATCCGTGTGAACCTTTTTGAGTTGTAACAATTTCGAATATAATACATTACGAATCCAATGGTATCTCACATTATTGTGTTTCGATCTCGAATAAAAAATAAAATTTTTACTCAAATGAATAACACTTCACTATCATAATAAACCACATACCTTTCTTTCTTTAAACTCTACTCTTGCAAAAAAATTTCAACCATAACTCTTCCTTGCAAGCTTCTGTAATGGCGATAAATTCAGTTTCAATAGTTGAGAGAGCAACACATTTTTTTAATTTAAATTGCCATGTTATAGCTTTCCCTACAAAAATTATCAAATATCGCAAAGTAGATTTCTTAAAGCCAACATCACCGGTCATGACGGAATCGGTGAACCCATCAAGTATCAGCTTACCATTCCCAAAACAAAAACACACATTCGAAGTCCGTAGATACCTTAAAATCCATTTCATTGTTGCCTAATATTCTTTACCCGGATTAGAGAGAGAACGACTCATCACATCAACGGCGTGAGTAGTATCTAGCTTTGTACAAACCATGGTGTACATCAAAGAATTAATTGCTGAAGCATAAGGAATTTTTAGCATATCTTCCTTGTCTTTTTCACTTGTAGGATATTGATTTGAACTAAACTTAAAGTGACCCGCAAGTGGACAGCCAACCAGTTTTACTTTATCCATGTTGAATCTATTAAGAACTTTCTCAATGTAGCTTTATTGAGACAACCAAATCAACTCTTATTTGCAATCACGGACAATTTTCATATTAAGTATTTGCTATGCCGGCCACAAATCTTTTATAGCAAATAACTTGTTTAACTCTAACTTCAACTTGTTAATTATGGAAGAATCTTGACCTACAATTAATTGTCATCAACATAAAGCAAAAGAATAATAAATTTGTTATCCGAATTTTTTTCCACAAACATACAATGGCCCAAAGTGATTTTAGAAAAACCATTATTTATCATGAAAGAGTATTTTTTTGTACTATTATCGCAGCACTTGCTTGAGATCATACAAATTTTTCTTCAATTTGCAAACAAATTTCTCTTTCTTTTTCTTTACAAAACCCTCCGGTTGCTCCATGTAAATTTGCTCTTTAAGGTCGCCATGAAGACATGCGATCTTCACATCAAGTTGTTCAACTTCAAGATTCATACTTGCGGCCATGCTAAGTACAACCTGAATAGAAGTCATTTTCACAAATAGCGAGAAAATCTCATCAAAGTCAACACATTTCTTTTACCCAAAGCCTTTAACAACAAGATGTGCCTTGTACCTTAGATTCTTGCCATCATTCTTCAATTTGAAGATCCATTTATTTTTCAGAATTTTCCTCCCCTTAGGTAACTTCACCAAATCATAAGTGTGGTTTTCAAGTAAGGAATTATTTTCCTTTTCCATGGCCTTTTTCCAATCACCTCTTTTTGCGTGCTCAATTGCTTCTTAGTAACTCTCAGTCTCCCCTTGATTGGATATTAACACAAATTCAATGGGAGGCTACTTTTTCGAAGGTTGTCGGCCCCTTGTAGATTTCCTCAACTCAAGTTGTGGTGGCGATTCTTGAATTGGATGCTCTTCCTCAATTTCAAGGTTAACTTTATTAGAAATAACATCATTCTCTACATCTTCAATAGGTGGCTGCACATCTCCCCCATTTTCATCATCTACCAAAGATGAAAGAGATGGATCAATATTAATGAGATCACTGGTTTTTGGCCTCGATTGATCACCTTTGCCTAAGTCTTCAATTGTTTGGTCTTCAAAGAACATAACATCACGGCTTTGAATAACTTTCTTATCGACTGGATCTCACAATCTATAACCAAACTCATCACGCCCATATCTAAGAAAAATGCATTATCTTGACTTGCTATCAAGCTTGGAGCTTTCATCATTCAAATGTGAATAAATGACAGGCAACCAAACTCTCTCAAATGCTCATAAGACATATCTTTGTCAGTCCAAACTCTTTCAGGAACATCACCATTCAAAAGATAGGAATGAGACAAATTGATCACGTTAACTATTGTCCTCATTACCCTCGCGCCCAAAAGGATCTTGGCAATTTAGCATGTGAAAACAAACACATTGTTCTTTCCACAATGGTATGGTTCATCCTGTCGACAACAACATTTTGTTGAAGAGTCTTCTTAATTGTCTTTTGATACCGAATATCTTGATTGCGACAATACTCATCAAATGGCCTAATGTATTCACCACCATTGTCTGTTCGGATGCACTTCAATTTCCGTCCCGTTTCTCTTTTAACTATGACCTAAAAATGCTTAAACATATCTTGAATTTGATATTTAGTTTTTAGTGCAAAGCCTAAACTTTTCTTGAATAATCATCAATAAAAGTAATAAAATAAAATGCACCACTATATGTTCTAACTTTCAAAGGATCACAAACATCCCAGTGAATCAACTCCAAAATATTTTCTTTTCTACAAGTAACATTTTTGTGAAAAGAAACTTTATATGTTTACCCTTCCAGCAATGAACACAAGTTTTAATATGCGTATCTTTCAGACCGGATAGAAACTCTTTCTTGAACAAAACTTGCAGCCCCTTTTTACTCATGTGCCCAAGCCCTTAAATTCAGTAAAAGTATTATCCTCAAGTGCATTGACAACACATTTACAAATTTTTTCTTGCATCGAATAAAGTATGCGAGTCTTGTTGTACTTAGCCATCACTAAAGAACCCTTTGTGAGCTTCCATTTTCCATCTCCAAATTTGTTGTTGTAACCTTCATTATCTAACTTCTTGGTAGAGATCAAATTGAAGCGAATGTCAGAAACATGCCTTACATCTTTAAACAACAACTTGCAATCCAAAATTGTTTCCAAGCAAATATCACCCATGTCAACAATCTTGGATAAACCTTCATTTCTCATTCGAACACAACCATAATCTCCTTTGGTGTAGAAAGTGAAAAATCAACTCGAAAAGTCACATGAAAATAAACACTAGAATCTTGGCCCATAAAATTGACACAATCATCTTCACAAACAACTATGAGATCACCATCGATAGTAACTACCGTTGTGTCTTCTTACTTCTTAGCAATAATGACACTCAATGTGTTTCTTTGAAAAATAACCATCCCTTGATTTGTCATGGCTTTGATCGCGACTATGAGAAGTTTTACTCATCTCCTTTGTTTTGCTTCGGCCTCTCATAACAAATACCTCCAAATGAGAAGAAGCCGCTGATTTTTTTATTGTCTTTTCATACAACAAGCTACTAGTGACTTAGCTCATTGTGACAACTCCATCGGGCACCGAATTACTAACTGTCACAACCAAAGTCTCCCAACTTTCAGAGAAAGAACTAAGTAGCATTAAAACTTGTAACTCATCATAAAAAAATAATTTTCACAGAAGCAAATTGGTTAACAATACTCTTTATTTCATTCAAATGTTTCGGAATGGGCTTGCCATCTTTATATTTTAAATTAATCAACTTTCGAAACAGAAAAGCTTTTTGTGTCTGATTTTTTATCATAAAGACCTTCTAATTTTTTTTTATAAATTATGTGCCGAAGTTTCAATAGAAACATGATGAAACACACTGTCATCAATCTATTGACAGATAACACCAATGACTTTTCGATTAATCCTTTTCCATTCATCATCTTTCATACCCTCGAGTTTGCCACTATCATCCTCAATGGGTCCATACAAATTTTTACAAAATAATAGGTCTTTTATTTTAGTTTTTCAAGTTATCCAATTGCTTCAATTGAAACTAGACATACGACCCACATTCATCTCCACTGATTTATACAAATAAACGAACCCAAATAAACTGTAAGTTTTGATACTAGTTGTTAGGGAAAATAGATGATTTCTCACAAGTAAATCAATCAATGGAAACAAAAATAATGTGGAAAAATTAAATCAATAACGGCACAAGAATTTTTACTTGGTTCCTTCAATGTGAGGTATGTCCACACAGCTGAAATTTGATTCTACTATCGACCCAGAATTTTTCAAACGATTACAAATAAGACACGAATAGTCTTACAAATCACCCATAGGTAAATTTCAAATAATTACAAAATAATTAAGAAGAAATATCTCACCAAATAGACGAATAAATTATCTTCAAAACAAAATTAAAAAAGACCTAGAATAACAACCCAAACCGGTCCCCACAATAACTTGAACAAGCTACTACTAAATCCAAATAATCAACCATAGCACTAGCATGAACACAACACCCAAATTAATTCAAGCCACTAAATTAATTTTTCAAGCACACGCCACCGAATGGATCATTAATGTTGGCAACTAGAAATTGAAATCAAAGAAAATTAACAAGCACTAGCCAAAAAGTAGCACACCGAAATAACAAAAAATACTAAAAAAATATTATTAATTCTTGAACTTTTTATTAAAATCTTAACTGTTACTAAACAAATTATTAAATATTCATTAAACTTCTAAAATCAGATATAATATATAAAAATATATTATAATCAGTACCAAATTAAATAAAATATTTTTAATAAATCAATTGAATCTCATACTCCATTAAAAACATATACACAATATATACTCCATTGAGGTGCACCATCAAACAATTTTTAATTATTAACAAATCGTTTTCATAAGCATCTTCACCAAACTCTCATATTCATGTGGTTGTTTATTTTCTTCCCAAATGACCAAGTTGGTTTTGTGAGTTGAAAAAGTGTTTGATTCAATTTTGTCATCTTGTTAAGTCACACATCAGTTGTCGAATCTCTCTATATTCGTTAGCTTGTTTCCAAATAACAAACGAACAACTCCAGTGATTCATGCTATTGTAATATTGTCATGCTATAATTTAACAATAAATAGTAATAAATTGTCAAATTATAATAATGGTATTCTAATGGTTATTTGTCATTTTGGCAAATCTTCCCAGACCATTTCAACAAACGCACTAGATGACGGGCTGGATGTTCGGGTGGACGTCCGGTGGACCAATTTCTAGGTTTTTGGACACAGATAATAGCTGCCAAAGGTTGTGTCAAATTTGATACAAACTTTGATATTTCTCAAATATAGTAGCTGCTATAAAGTGCCGTTGGAGTAGATTGTTTTTGTGGAGCTGCCAAATTACGGCAATAGCAGCTCCAATGACAAGCCATTAGAGTTGCTCTTAGATCCAAGTTTTAGCATATCCACATTAAAATTATTTGCTAACTAATTTATGCATAAGAAGACTAGTGACATTTTCTAGTAAGACCATCGTGCTTAAAGATTTTTATTATTTTACATTTAAATATTTTATCTATTATATTGTTAGAAGTATGTATATATTGAAGGAGATTATTGCATACCTGAGATGGTATTAGCATAACCTCGACCGTGAAGATAATAAAATTTATCATATTTATGTAGTATTAGACAATATAAGAGGATAATCATTTTTAATTGATGAAGAAACTGAAATTTATCAAATTTTTAAAGATAGTTGAAGAGTTTGACTAGAAGTGAACCCAAAGAAGAGTTGTATGGGCACATCCAACTGGGAGTGGGGCGGTGTGCTTTTCTCCATCTATTTTTAGGTTGATGGCTATGCTCACAGCTCACATCAAAGAATAAAAAAAATTATTAGATATTTTTGAAGTATTACGTAATATTGTCTATATGATATTTTTAGTCAATAATTCATTATCTATTAATTATCTAATAAAAGTGAGATAACATATTATACTCATAATTTTTTTTATTACATGATTGGTTTCAAATATTACATAAGTAATATCCCGTGATAATATTTTGAGATTACTGAATAATTAAATAAACTAGTAGACCCAGGTTAGATAAAGTGAGTAGGAAAAGTTGTTTTGATATCCAAAATTTTGATAAGTTTTTGTAGACTAGGGGATAAAAAGGGGAGAGAATATATGATTGATTGGTGAGCGGTGAAGGAGAAGAGAGAAGGAGACCAACAACAGAGTCACATCCCATTAATGAATAACTTCAATGTTGCTCTTAGTCACGAGGAGGTGGAGGAGCCTCTCAAAAGAACTGGTAATTAATCTCTCTCTCTCTGTCAAGTCTTAATTAATTACCCAACTTTTTTAGTTGTAGTTTCTATATATCATGTTTTGCTTAAACAAGGTTTTCCATTAATTGGAACTTTCCTTTCTTCTCCTAAAAAGAAGATAGTTGATGAAAATGTTTTCTCATATAGTTTCAACTCGATTCGATGATAAGAAATGGTGAAGAAGATCTTAGTTAGACACAGGTGTTGTGTCAATCAAACACTCTATGTTCTTTGATGCTTAAGTCAGCGAATTTTGAATAGAATAAATTTAGAAAGAAATATTGAAACAAAGAGTTCAGAATAAATTCAATTGCATTTTTGCCAATCATTTGTCTACATGTAAGGCTACAAACGAGTTGAGTCAATTTTTTAAATGTTCAAAGTTCGTTTATTAAGAATTAGTCGAACTCAAGTTCGAATTGAGCTCTACCCGAGTTTCAAAAATCGAGTTCGAGCTCAGCTCGTCAAATATTTGTTGAACGCAAACTCGGCTCGAGGTCGCTCAATTAGATAAATGAGCTGAGTTCGAGCTTGAGGTCGAGCTCGAGTTTGAAAAAAAAACAAATTTAAATTTATTTATTTATTAAGATAAAAAAATTACAAAATTATGAATAAAATTTATAATAATACTTATATTAATAATAAATTTCACCAATCAAATATGTAAATTTACACAAACACCAAACATAAATAAAAAATAAAATAGATTATTGAAAATTTATTTAATAGATTATTAAAAATAAATATTTATTTATTTATTTTTATGTTCACGAACCTTGTCGTGCTGAGCTTAGGGCTACTAGAGTTCGACTCGATTAATAAACGAGCCTAAAAATCAAGCTCGAACTCGTTCATTTAGTAAACGAGTCAAGCTGAAATAAGCTTTAAATGAGTCGAGTTCGAGCTGTTCATAAATAGTTCGGTTCGTTTATAACCCTACTAACATGTATCACAACATTAATTTATTAAAAAACATATAATGAAGATTGTTGGTGGATTTTAATTATTAATTGGTTTAATAATCTTTTAATAGAGAGTTTTCACATGGTTACATGAGTGAGATTAGTGTGGGAGGTTCATGGAACTTCATTCTGAAATTAGTCAATGGGTAAATGAGAGGATCCCCACAATAACTAGATAAAATAAGTTGTAAAATGTCTTGTTGGATTTTAAATAAGTCTCTATATATAGAGGTCAAACACAGAATGAGACATAATAATGTCTTATATCTTATTTTGTGTTTAGCCTTTATATTTCTAATAATATTGAGTGGACATAGATATAACTTGCAAGATTAGATCAAGCTCACATAAGCGAGAAAAAAATAAATGGAGGGTGTCTTTCCAAATTTAGGAGCTATTCATCACTCCATTATTTCACCAATTTAGGACCCATTTCTAATTTCTTAGCTGCTTGTACGAGTAATACGATAGATTAGTTGGGTTACAGTATATAAAAGACAAAAATTTTCAGAGAGGTTGAATTTCTTTAAAGAAAATAATATATCTATGCCTAATTACTTTCTATCTCTAATTTTGTATACTCCTCATAATATAGGAGCTGTTTGAAATGATATAAATAAATATATTTTTTAATTTTTTATAAAAAAATATTATGTTAAATAGTGCCTAATATTATAATTTTAAGTTATTTATTTATTTGTAACACTAATAGGTTTAATTTTTTTGTTTTTTTTTTGTGTACTATTCTAATAGGAACGGTATGGACAGCAATTGCACATGTAATAACAGGGGTAATAGGGGCAGGAGTACTGTCCCTTGCATGGAGCACGGCTCAGCTAGGGTGGGTCGGTGGTCCACTCACTATGCTGGTCTTTGCTGCCATCACCATTGTTTCAGCAGACCTTGTCTGTGATTGCTACAGATCTCCTGATCCTGAATATGGCCCCACTAGGAGCAAATCCTTCGTGGAAGCTGTTAAATTGTATTTAGGTTAGTGCTTTTCTCTACTAGTATTTCAATTTTATTTATTAAAATAAAATTACCAAATCAAACGGTTATTATATAAGAAATCCACTTGAAATCAAGGTATCATAATTTTGTGGTAGGGGTGGGTGCGGGTCGGTTGCGGCCACGGAACTTTTAATCCGCTATTCGTCCACCAGATTGGCGAATTGGAGAAAATCAATCCGCATCCGTCCGCCAATCCGACAGATGTAGATTGAGCGGATTGGTAGTTTGGCAGATTGATGCGAATCGGTTTGGCGGTTTAAAATTTTATAAATTTTTAACATAATTCAACTTGTGTACTTGCTCAAAAAAAAAGTATTACAGTTAATGACTTAAAAAAATATTACAATTACTACATGTTTCATCGAAAGTAAGAAAGTTTGAAACTTTAGAATATCACAATCACTGCATGCCTCATCCACATACTACAATCACAGTATGCTTCATCCACATAAAGTATTACAATCCATGATTCTTAAAATATAAAAACAATTCAAACCACCAAAACTATGAACAAAGCAGTAGTAGAGATTGTATGTCTCTGTATTGTTACATCTACATCTGTTTTTAAAAACAAAAACTGATCAGTATATATCATATTTTCCATTTATTATTTTTAGAGATAGATTTAAAAACCAAAAAATATAGATAAATAATACGTTTATTTTTTTCAATTCAAAAAAGATATTCAAGTTGAAAACTTTTTTTCAACAGAATATTTAAACTCTTTTTTAATTGAAAACACAAATAGAATATTTAAACAAACCGAAAACACAAAATCTTATAAATTATTAGGGGTGTTCGCGGTTTGACAGTTCGGTTGCGGCCAAAGGAATCTCAAATTCACTCCGCCAGATTGGCGGATTAGAGAAAATCAATCCGCAACCGTCTCTCGTCATCACACATCCGTCCAAAATGTGAAGGATCGGTTCGGTTCGGTCGGTTTTAACAGATCGGTATATCCACTGCTCACCCATAATTTGTGGGCTTGATCCTAAATTAATCGATTTTTTTTTTTTTTCCCCAGATTTTGGGATGGGGCTAAAATGCTAATTTCTTGTGCGAATATTCAAAATTGCATAGACTAATCAAATTTTATTTTGTGAAGTTTGAGAAAGTTGAAGTAAAATTATATAGATTTAGAGAGCTAATATATATATTTTTTATATTATAAAAAATGCTTAAAATTGCATTGAACTAATCAAGATTTCGAAAATTTTCCCACCTGGCCTTGGCCCCTTTATGTTCACCAATTTTCGTAGCATAACTGAAGGTGATATTAACTATAATGGCTTTGTGGTATCAAATAGTTTTAAATAAAGTCTAGTCAGGCGGTTTAGTTGTTTAAGTGAAAAATCTCAACTCACTTGTTTGGTTAGTAAGAGATCATGTGTAAAAATGACAGTGTTGTGCCCAATATTCATTCTTAACAAACCCCCCCCCCCCCCCCCCCCCCCCGCCTTTCCAAAAAAAAAAAAAAATTGAGTAATCCCAAACCACCACATTCTACTGAGGTTAATTTTCTCGGATAAATTGTTATTTTTATTGAAAAGGCATAAGAGATGATGAATTTGTAATTGTTTTTTCAGGAGAGAACAACAAAAGAATAAGTGGACTGTTTTTGCAGGAATGCATGTATGGGTGTGGAGTCGCCTATGTTATTACCTCCGCAGCTAGTGTTAGGTACGCTATTTTGTCCATGTGTATAGAATCTGATTATAGAATTATACATAACTCATGTATGAGAATTGTGTTACAACTTTAATTTTTTTTGTTTTGTTTTGTTTTTTTTTGAAGTCCCTTTGTATTTATTTAAATGGGTAAATGAAATTACAGAGCAATTCAGAAATCAAACTGTTATCACAAAGAAGGGCACGAGGCCTCATGTGACTATGGGGATACAGTGTATATGGTGCTATTTGGAGTAGTACAGATTGTAGCGTCACAGATTCCAGATTTCCACAGCATGGCATGGCTCTCTTTTGTTGCAGCAATCATGTCCTTCTTTTACGCTTCCATTGGCTTTGTACTTGGCTTTGCAACTGTCATTAGTATGCCTTCAAATTCTCCCTCCCCCCTCCTCTTTTTTTTTTTTTTTTTTTTTTTTAAAGATATGATATGAATTATATATATTGTGGGGCTATTTTTACTTTGATTAGAGTAGGATATAATACGGAATCAAATGAGACTGATTTATTTTTTACCATTGGATGAAGGATGGACTTATATCTGGTGATAAAGGACATGCAATATCCCACCCTTTTGAGGGATATAATATCTGAACTCCTTATATACAGAGGAACCAAATATGGGATATAGGGAGGCAAAAAAACTAGTAAATCCCATTAGATTTTATATCTGGTCAAACACTTATATCCCCATCGATATACCCAGCCAGGGTCAAAAGGTCTTGTGCAAACATGCATTTAAGAGGGCGAACTTTGAGACTAGCTATAATTCGGACATCTTGGGTTCGATTCTTGTTAATGTCAGCGTAATTGATACTTATGATTTGTTGATAATTTTAAATATCCGGGATTTAGTCTATAGGGCAAGTCTAGAAAACCTTGCCTGGGAAGCAACTCTCTTAAAAATAGTAAAAGTCGACATAATTTTGACATTTCAACTAGAAATGAAGCTAATCTCTTATAAATTATAAAATTTAATCCCAAATCCCTTGATTTGAAATAAACTTATCCAAACGGTTTCTTGCTTTTGAAATTGCAGAAAATAAGAAGATCATGGGGAGCATTGGAGGAGTCCCAGCAGGCACTGCAACTGAGAAATTGTGGTTGGTCTTTCAAGCACTTGGAGATGTTGCTTTTGCCTATCCATATACAATTATTCTTTTAGAAATACAGGTATAGTTTATTCTCTCCATTTGATAAATTTCACACTTCTACATGTTTCAAGAATTTTTAAAAAAGAAAAATATGTAAAATTGAATGCAATGAAAAGGATACTTTGAAGTCGCCTCCGCCAGAAAACCGGACCATGAAGAAGGCCTCCATGTCTGCAATCTTTATCACCACCTTCTTCTACCTCTGTTGTGGATGCTTCGGATACGCAGCCTTCGGGGATAAAACACCTGGAAACCTCTTGTCAGGATTCGGATTCTATGAGCCCTTCTGGCTCATTGATTTCGCTAATGCTTGCATTGTTCTACATCTAGTTGGAGGATATCAGGTATATAAACATTGTTTCATTTCAATTTTGATGATGTTACTTTATCTTCGCTGCAAAGATATAATAACATCATCATGTTAGCATAGGAATGCAATATCTTTGTCATTGCTCTGCTTACATATTCGCCATCACAGATGCTTACTACGGCCATTCACATTCATTTGTTAGGTATTCAGTCAGCCAGTGTTTGCAATTGCAGAAAGATGGTTTGGTAGGAAGTATCCAAACAGCGGATTTGTGAACAATTTCTACAACTTCAAGCTCCCATTGTTGCCGGGTTTTCAGTTGAATCCGCTTAGGCTATGTTTTCGGACATTTTATGTTATATCAACCACCGTAATTGCAGTGATCTTCCCTTACTTTAACCAAGTTTTGGGAGTGTTAGGGGCACTAAACTTTTGGCCATTGGCAATATATTTCCCTGTGGAAATGTACCTTGTGCAGAAGAAGATTGGGGCTTGGACTACAAAGTGGATTGTTCTTCAAACTTTTAGCATTATTTGCTTGATTGTCTCAATACTGGCCTTGATTGGGTCAGTTGAAGGACTTATAAGGGCAAAACTGAGCTAAGGAAAATGTTTTTTTTTTTTTTATTACTTAAGAATTTTCATACAGTATCATTCATCAGAATAGTGTGTTAGTGATATTTTTGATATTACAGTGTTTGGGGTTTTTGTTTTAAAGTGATAGACACTTAAGTTTGTTATAGCATTCTATATGTATTTTTTGAAATCTATAACGTGCATATGTAAAAAGAGCACATTTTAAGAAATGTTACGCTATTTCATAGTGTTAGTTATGTCATTTTGTAATAAAAGTTAAAACTAAAGTTATTAGCCATTGTAGTAATATTTGTTCTTGATAAGATAAAGCAAAGGATTTGTTATAAGTGCAATTTTTTGAATAATTTTTCAAGGTAAATATACTGACACTTCCTGAAATTTATATTTATTACAATTCCTTTCCTTATCTTTTGGAAATTACATTTCCCTCCTGAGATTTAAAGTTTCAATACAGATTCCCCCCTTAGTAATTTAATTTTTTTAAATACCAATTTTGCCCTCACTGGGTAAATTACATTGACACCTCTCACATTTTAGAAATTACAATCCACTCCCTAAGGTTTAAAGTAGCATTACCAATTACCCCATTGGTTAGTATTAGTTGGAAAAAAAAATTAATTGGAAAAAAATTTTTGTTAGTAAAATTTTTAAATTTTTGTTTAAAAACCAACGTAAACTCATTTTTTGAATTTACGTTTTTTCCTCAAATTTACAAACTGAGACAACCATTTATAAACCAAAAAAATTATCAAATAAGTTTTTATGATAGTTTTTTAAAATTTTGTAAATATAAATTGAAAACTGAAAATGAAATGGTTATCAAACAGGCCTCAGGTGGTAAAAATATCGTAAAATTAACAAATAATTAAATAAGTTACCAACGTAAGAAATGACTTATCAAAAGATTCTTAGGTTATGTATGGTTTGATTTTTAGAAATTTATTTTAAAAATTAAAAATTAATTTGGTTAAGAAATAAGAAATAAAAAATAATTATCATTTAAGGGTAAAAAATAATTGTCATTTTAACTTTTGGACAGATTGTATACATACGTATGGCTGTTTCAATTTAATTTGTAAAAAATTATTTCTAACCACTCGAAAGATAAAAATAATATAAAAATGATAATTATTTTTTATTTCTTATTTCTTAACTAAATTAATTTTTTATTTTTAAGAAAAATTTCTAAAAATCAAACCATAGCCTAAGAATCTTTTGATAAGTCATTTCTTACATTGGTAACTTATTTAATTATTTATTAATTTTATGACATTTTTACCATCTAAAGTCTGTTTGGTAACCATTTCGTTTTCAGTTTTCAATTTATATTTACAAAAATTTAAAAAACTGTCATAAAAACTTGTTTGATAATTTTTTTAGTTTATAAATGGTTGTCTCAATTGTAAATTTGAGGAAAAAACGTAAATTCAAAAAATATGCTTACGTTGGTTTTTAAATAGAAATTTAAAAATTTTACTAACAAAATTTTTTTTCAATTAATTTTTTTTTCCAATTAATTTTTTTTAATGATTTTTTTTTCCAACTAATACTAACCGAGGGGACAATTGGTAATGCTACTTTAAATCTTAGGGAGGGGCTTGTAATTTTTAAAATGTGAGGGGTGTCAATGTAATTTACCTAATGAAGGCAAAATTTATATTTAAAAAAATTAAATTGCTGAGGGGAGAATCTGTAATGAAACTTTAAACCTCAGGAGGGCAGATGTAATTTCCAAAAAGTAAGGAGGGAACTATAAAAATATAAACCTTAGGAGATGTCAGTATAATTTAGTCAATTTTTAAATAACAAGAAAATTATTTATACATAAATCAAATGAATCAAATCACAAAGGATTGGAAATCTAATGATGCCTGACAATCTTTTTTTTCTTTTTTCTTTTTTTTTGTTTTTTTAAGACACCCAATTCTAGTTTCAAGAAAGAAAAATGATACAGACCACTAATTAGTGGTTGCACTAGGGATGTGGCAGTGGGTCCCACCCACTTCCACATGTGTTTTATGTCTAAGTTTTTTTTTTTTTTTTTTTTTTTGAGCTTGCCACATCATTAGTGGTGATGTTAGTGGTAATATTTTAGTGGTCTATATCATTATTGTTCAAGAAAAGTCTACTATACACTTCCCAATAATTACAAAAATTGTTTTTGTAATTAATTGAAATGATTTAATTACTTTTTTGAATTCATGAGCCATAATTACAATTTTTAATTATTTAAGGGATACTTTAGAATCTTGAGACACCTATTTGGTCTCATGTTTGGAAGGGACTGAATTGAGAGGATCCCCTAATTTTGTTCATAAATTTCTATTATTCTCTATTGGTGGAATTGAGTGTTGAATCCTGTCACACTATTGAATTATAAAATTATACAATCAAACCAAATATATAATAAATTAGTTCCATTAATAATTAACCCAATCCCCCATAAGTTTTAGTTTGAAATTGGTAATTCTTTCTTTTCTTTTCTTTCTTTTTATATTAATTTTAAGAAACATTTGAGCTAATTCCAAACAACCCTCAAAGTACTATTTCCATGATTTCAACGTGTTGTCTCTCTCTCTCTCTCTCACTCTCTGTGGATACAAAAACATGTGTGTATATATAATATACAAAAATATATATATAAAAGTTGAGTAGTGAGGAGGGTTGTGTTGAAAGAAATTAAGTAAATTCTTCTGCAAAGGCCATGGGAGTGGTAACTGAAGATCATCATCAGACTCCATTGTTGTTGCAATCAAGCCTTGCTTTGTCTCCTCATGATCAACCCATCCACAGAACTGGTTTGTCTACTGCTACACTCTTTATTTTTCTGTTAATTTCTCTTTCTCTTTTTCCTTCTCTATGCGTCGATTCAAAAATAGACCAAAAAGACAACAATCCATAGTCTTCATCATCCATCTAAAATCAAGAACTTGTTCATTCATGTGATTTTTATTTTTGATTTTGTGTTTGATTTTTATGTTTATAACATTGTTGTTAACTTCGCATAACCGAAAAAGAAAGGAAAGAAAGATGGAAAATGCTATTAGCTTTAAATTTTTTACTAAATATCTTACATGACGTGGATTGCGGACTCCACATTTATATGAAATATTTATTCATTTATTTGATAGAAAGTTTAGTATATCTAACATTATTCAAAAAGATGGTTTGGGAAAAAATTAATCTCCACGTCAGCAAATATTTTCATGTAAGTCCGCGATCATATATATATATGGAGAAAGGCATCCATTAGATAAAATAATAGAGCAATGATGAATGAGATTAGACTGCTCATACGCTAGAAATTTTAATGTAAGTCCACGATCATATATATATGGGTAAATTACACTAATATCTCCTGAGATTTATATTTATTATAGTTCTTCTCTCATTTTTTGAAAATTATATATCCCCATCCGAGGTTTAAAGTTTCATTACAGATTCCTCCCTCAGCCTTTTTAATTTTTTTAAATACCAATTTTACTCTTATTGGGTAAATTACATTGACACCCCTCACATTTTAAAAATTACAATCTCCTCCCTAAGGTTTAAAGTAATATTACTAATTGCCCCCTTGGTTAGTATTAGTTGAAAAAAAAAATTAATTGGAAAAAAATTAATTGAAAAAAAAATTTAATTGAAAAAAAAATTTGTTAGCAAAATTTTTAAATTTTTGTTTAAAAACCAACATAAACTCATTTTTTGAACTTATATTTTTTTCTCAAATTTACAAACTGAGACAATCATTTATAAACCAAAAAAACTATCAAACAAGTATTTATTACAGTTTTTAAAATTTTTGTAAATACAAATTGAAAACTAAAAACGAAATGGTTACCAAACAAGTCTCAGATGGTAAAAATGTCGTAAAATAAACAAATAATTAAATAAGTTACCAACGTAAGAAATGACTTATCAAAATATTCTTAGGCCATTTCTTAAACGAAATGAAAATTATTTTTTAAACGAAACGAAAATTATTTTTTTATTTTTTATTTCTTAACCAAATTAATTTTTAATTTAAAAAAATAAAAATAAAAATAAACCATACATAGCCTAAGAATCTTTTGATAAATCATTTCTTACGTTGGTAATTTATTTGATTATTTGTAAATTTTACGACATTTTTACCATCTGAGACCTATTGGGTAACTATTTCATTTTCAGTTTTCAATTTATATTTACAAAAATTTAAAAAACTGTCATAAAAACTTGTTTGATAATTTTTTTGGTTTATAAATGGTTGTCTCAGTTTGTAAATTTGAGGAAAAAACGTAAATTCAAAAAATGAGTTTACGTTGGTTTTTAAACAAAAATTTAAAAATTTTACTAACAAATTTTTTTTTTCAATTAATTTTTTTCCAATTAATTTTTTTTTTCAATGATTTTTTTTTTCTAACTAATACTAACCGAGGGGGCAATTGGTAATGCTACTTTAAACCTTAGGGAGGGGATTGTAATTTCTAAAAGGTGAGGGGTGTCAATGTAATTTACCAAATGAGGGTAAAATTGGTATTTAAAAAAATTAAAAGGACTGAGGGGGGAATTTGTAACGAAACTTTAAACCTCAGGAGGAGATGTAATTTCTAAAATGTGAGAGGAGGAACTGTAATAAACATAAATCTCAGGGGTGTCAGTGTAATTTACCCTATATATATTGTCATTTTCATACTATCTTTTTGTTTTTAAAATTATGCAATTTTTAAGACCCTGCTACTCCTGTTACTGCCAACATAGGGCTTTTAAAAGATAAGACAATTTCTCAATATCATAACACATCATTTTATGAAAAATAATTGAGTATCACGTGTGATAATACTCAAAAGATGATTCATACCATCTATTGGTAGTGTCCACACCAATTGATGGGGGATCTACTCCAATAAATGGTGTAGATTATATTTGAGTCATTACTACATGTGACAATGAATGATTGCTCTTTTTTCATTGTTGGTTTATTATATAATTTCAGTAATGTTTGGAATATTAATCAATATGGGTATTGTAATTAAATAGATCACAAGTAATAATAATTAAACATTACTTGATACATAGTCAAAGACTTCTATGGTCATAATCAAACTTAATTATAATTAACACCACAATATATCATAATTAATATTATAATGAGTCATGATAAAAAATTACAAATCATACACCATTTTATTAAGATGTATTCCTTCCGTCCCATTGTTGGTCCACTATTTCATTTTAGGATGTCCCAAAATAATAGTCCCATTTGAAAAGTCAAAGTAAAAAATATTTAATTTTCTAAAACTACCCTTTTTGAGTAATTATAAATATATTAAAATTTTGAAAAGATAGGGATATTAGTGAAAAAATATTTTGAAATTTAAATTTAAGTGTAATAATTGCATGCCCCTTAAAAAGTTAAAATCTCCAAAAAGAATCAACAAATTGGGACGGATGGAGTAATAAAATTTTTCTAATCTATATACCAATGTACATTGGTAATGTAGTTAATATTGTTGATTAGTCAAAGAAGCAGTAATCAATATCAATAATTAGATGCACACTTAGTAGGTATTTGGCATGCACTAAAAATGTATAATTTTTTTTCATATACAAACACTTATTTAGGTCACATCAATCAACATCTATCAATATCTCCTCTCTATTTTTCTACATATTTTTTATTTATTTATAAAAAGTCAAAAAATACAATTATTTAGAACATCCTAAACCAACGCTTAGATGGAACTTTTGATGGTAATGTATTTGTTTATTTTTTGAATTGTAGAAATGAATTTGATTATTGAAAATAATAAATGGAAATGGTGAAACAGGAAATGTATGGACAGCGGTGGCCCACATAATAACAGGAGTGATAGGGTCAGGGGTTCTATCATTGGCATGGTGTATGGCTCAGCTAGGTTGGATTGGAGGCTCATTCTCTATGCTCTTCTTTGCTTTCATCACTCTCATCTCTGCCTTTCTTCTCTCCAACTGCCACAGATCTCCTCACCCTGAGCTTGGCCCCACTAGAAACCACTCCTACTTGGAAGCTGTTCACTTCAATTTAGGTAACATTGTCATTACAGTTCTTCCATCTGCACAAAAATTAATAATAGAATCGAACACAACTTTTTTATATAAATATGAGATTCACCTCATGTGAGACGATTATGTCTAATTCTATAATCGATTTTTTTGTTTCTAGAATTTTTCTTATGGTGTTTTTAACATGGCATTTTCAGGAGAGAGAAGTTCTTGGGCATGTGGACTTTGTGTAAATATTAACTTATATGGGATTGGCATTGCCTACACCATTACTTCTGCTATCAGCATGAGGTGCTCTATATATATTTATGTTCTTTCAAAATTTTTATTTTTTATTTATTGAAAAGTAGCATGAGTTATGTAATATATGTTACCCCACAATATTTGATTAGCTCAACAAGAATTAATTTGGAGCATTTACTATGATTTGAAACTGTGAACACATGTATACCTTCTTATTATGGTGATGTCTAATCTTTTTGTTTTCCCAAATTTTAAATTGATGCAGAGCAATACAGAAATCAAATTGTTACCACAAGTATGGGCATGAGGCTAATTGTGAATATGGAGATACTTATTATATGCTAATATTTGGATTAGCACAAATTGTGATTTCTCAAATACCCAATTTTCATAATATGGAATGGCTCTCTGTTGTTGCTGCAACCATGTCCTTCATCTATTCCTTCATTGCATTGGCACTTGGTTTGGCGAAAGTAATAGGTATGGTTCCCAATTTGCTCTGATTTTTCATGTTGCAAGTATTCGAAATTCACTCCGCATAATTAACTGAGCCAGTTCAATTAGTCATTCTTGTACGCTCTTAACTGAGATGTCAGTAGGTCAATTCTTGTCAAAGGCAAAGATTGATTATCTCTTTCGTATTGTTTTTTTTTTAAGTCGTATACTTGTTTTCTCCATTATGGTGTTTCTTCTTGTATTGATGTAGTTGTTGTTGGAATTGGGCTTGCAGGTGGGTATGTGTTGTTAGACTTTCTTATATAGTTGATTGTTCAGTTTGAGATAATTTACTTTAACATTTTTGTAAATAATCTTCTTCCATTTGAAATTATTTGCTTAGGAGAGCTTTTGTGTTAGGTGTAATTATCATGTCTTCCTGAAACATCACATTGGTCGTGTGTTTGCCAAATAAAAAGAAATTATGTGCTTACATGCCTCGAAAAAATATGAATAAGTAAACCAATCAAAATTTTGGGTGCATATATGTTGATTTAATCATGAATTTCTTCAACATTCAATTGCAGGAGATGGAGTAATCAAAGGTAACATTGCAGGAGTCTCAACTTCTACTACACTTGAGAAAGTATGGTTGGTTTCTCAAGCACTTGGGGACATTGCTTTTGCCTATCCATACTCCATCATTCTCATTGAAATACAGGTAAGCCACTTTCAATTTTTAATTTCCGATCAGTTGCACTAGGAATACAGAAAAATTTCACAGAATGAAACACCGATGTTCTGTGAAATTTCGTTGTGTACTTGGACTTTCTCATTCTCGATCAATTACCAAGTCCAACTTCACATAACCAATGAAGAATCTCAAGTTAATGTGATTGAAAATTGCAAAAACACACCAAAGGATACTTTGAAGTCACCTCCACCAGAAAATGAGACAATGAAGAAGGCCTCAACCATAGCAGTATGCATCACAACCTTCTTCTACCTCTGCTGCGGCGGCTTCGGATATGCAGCATTCGGTGATTCAACTCCGGGGAGCCTCTTGACTGGCTTCGGATTCTATGAGCCCTACTGGCTTATTGACTTTGCTAATGCTTGCATTGTTCTTCATTTGGTTGGAGGATATCAGGTACTACCTGTTAGACATATCACTTGATCTTTTTTTTTTCTTTTTTCGTTAGCATAGTTATGGAGGCAGGGGATCCTCTGTCAAATTTTCCTTTCCCTTGTCCCGATGCCCCTCTAATCCATTGTGTGATAGAGATGGGGGGCCTTGGGATAGAGGACAAGGAAGAATCCGGATAGATAATCTAGCCTCTACATTATAGATGTCTTCCAATAACACCCACTTGATGTTTTCGGTTGGACTTTGGAGCGATTAGGTTATGTGATTGGACTCCATATTATGGTCATTTTCGAATTTCATGTTTGGATACAAAAATAGACGTTTGGATTGATAGTCCTTTTGGACTGTATATCCCTCATAAAAGGGACTATTGAGTCCATGCTTAGTGGTTAAGGGGATGGGATACAAAACAAGAGGATTAAGGAAGATCTAGATTAGGGGGTTAAAAGGTTAAAATATCCTCGAACTATGGTCATTGTACTATGTAGGCCATGTTTAGTGGTTCAAAACAAACATGAGATAGGATAGGATTCTTCTAATCCCCCTCCTAATCTAGGGACATTCCAAATGTGGGACAAGGTTAAAATATCCTCAAACTATGGTCATTGTACTATGCAGTCCATGTTTAGTGGTTCAAAACAAACATAAGATAGGATAGGATTCTTCTAATCCCCCTCCTAATCTAGGGCATTCCAAATGTGGGATAAGATTCATTGATAAGCCCAAATCTATTGATCCCAAGACTAATAATTTCATATAATCTAATCCAAAAACCCTACTTAAATCTGCTTAGTTGCTTTCAATTACCCCTCATGCTGTCAAAAAATCCCATATAAGTGGTAAATTTGCTTTAGTTCAATATAAATTGTATGTATGATCAATACTGTTTATCTAATTTTTTTTTCTTCTTTTTTTTTTAAGCAAATAAAATCGTAATTCCTTTCCATATTTGTATTTTGGTAGGTATTCAGTCAGCCACTTTTTGCACTGGTAGACAAATGGTTTGCAAGGAAGTTCCCAAACAGTGGATTTGTGAACAATGACTACACTTTGAAACTTCCCTTTTTCCTAATTCTCAGACTAAATCTTCTCAGGCTGTGTTTTCGCACAACTTATGTGGCGTCAACAACTGTGATTGCGATGATCTTTCCATACTTCAACCAAGTTTTGGGAGTTTTGGGAGCCTTGAATTTTTGGCCACTTTCTATATATTTTCCGGTGGAAATGTACTGCGTGCAGATGAACATTGGAGCTTGGTCGACTAAGTGGATCGCTCTTCATGCTTTTAGCATTGTTTGTTTGCTTGTGACTATGTTCGCGTTGGTCGGGTCAATTGAGGGACTTATATCAGCAAAGTTGAGCTGAGAAAAACTATGTTCTAGTTTCAGTGAAGAATGAATAATGATAGCAGTACCAGTTGGATATATGGGAAGTTGTTTAATTGTTTTGTGAATTGAAAACGAAAAACAATAGCTTAAGATTATGTTTTGGGCATATCTCTAGATTTTTATTAGTGTGGCCTCAGCATTGTTAGGATTACTATGATTTTTTTTTTAACTTCTTTCTTGTTGTCTAAATTTTTCTCTCGTATTTTTTTTTTGTAATTTTCTTATTGAGAAATGTTTTACGTAAAACAAATTTTTTAATCATAATTTCTTGTCAATAAGCAAGTAGGTTTAAGCAATTTATTGTATTTGTTGCTTGTGTTTAAGAGTAAGAAATATATTTATAAATAAATAGCGTTATTCATTTTTAATGTGAATTATACTTGTTGCGGTGGTAGGAGTGGTCGATAGTGTTATTAACGATGGTCATAGTAACAATAGTAATAAGGAGACGATGTTGGTAGGTGTGGAGGTGGTGGTGGTAGGACAACAAGGATGGTTATAGGTGTGGTAGTAGTGACACCCCCGAGATTTTTATTTAATACAAATCCCTCTCATGTTTGAAATATTATATTTCTCTCTTTGAGGTTTGTAATCTTCTTATAAATTGCCTCTTGGATTACTGTTGTCCTACCTAAAAATTTTGTGAATGACCATTTTGCCCTTTTTCCTACCATTTATTCTTCCTATTATCATGATTACATTTTATAACTTTCCATTATTAAATTCTACCTGAACATATTCTTATTGAGTAACGTTATACAAATATAAATTTTATATAAAATTTTCAAACACAATGATATAATTTTAATGGTGACTTTTCAGTTTAAAACAAAAAACTCATAAACATGATTTATATTTACAATATCACTATCACAATATTTTTATGATTTTTTTATATAAAATTTTATATATGAATAGAATTTTTCATTTTTATTTCCATCATCATTTTTCTTTCTCGTCTATTCACTAACATTTATTACAGTATTATCAAACATTGTCATTCACATTTATTATAGTATTACTGAATTTTTGTATTTTTATATTTTTTGTATTTGGTGAATTTAAAAAAAAAAATCACAAAATATTATACTTCTTACATATATTTAGATTAGGTGTATCTACAAAATTTTTAAAAAAAGGGCTTAAAATATTAAAAAAAATAATAAGTAAAAAATAAAATGACATGAAAAATTTTTAAAAAATTATTTTTTTGTGTGAGTTAAATTAGCGTCACAGATTCCAGATTTCCACAACATGGCATGGCTCTCTATTGTTGCAGCAATCATGTCCTACTCTTCCATTGGCTTTGTACTTTGCTTTGCAACTGTCATTGGTATGCCTTCAAATTCCCCAAACCCCCCCCCCCCCTCCCCTCTTTTTTTAGGATATGATATGAATTATATATATTATGGGGCCATTTTTAATATATTTGATTAGAGTAGGATATAATATGGAACCAGACGAGATTGATTTATTTTTGACTATTGGATGAAGAATGAATTTACATCCGGTGATAGAGGATTTGCAATATCTCACCCTTTTGAGGGATATAATATTTGAACTTCTTACATACAGAGGAACCAAACATGGGATATAGGGAGGTAAAAAAACTCGTAAATCCCATCAGATTTTATATCTGGTCAAACACCCATATCCCCATCGATATACCCCAAACAAACAGGGCCTAAAGGTCTGGTGCAAACATGCATTTAAGAGGACGAACTCTGAGACTAGCTATAAATTCGGACATCTTGGGTTCGATTCTCGTTAATGTCTTCTAAGCTTAATTGATACTTGTGATTTGTTGGTAATTTTAAATATCCGCAATTTAGTCTATAGGGCAAGTCCACGGAACCTTGCCTTGGGAAGCAACTCCCTTAAAAATAGTAAAAGTTGACATAATTTTTGTTAGGCCTATCGAACACCAGAAATCAATCACACATAAGAACACAACAATATTTACGTGGTTCGGCAATTGCCTACGTCCACGGAGAGCTATCACTATAGAAATTTCTTCCCGGAGGGAGATTACACTCTCACACCTCACAATCTCTCTATAGAACTCTCACTCTTCTCCCACAGATTACACTCTGTGTTGTTTTGTATTCTGATTGTTGTTCTGATGATCCAACCCCTCCTCCTCACCTCAATTTATACACAATTGAGGGAGGAGGTGATTGGTTGCCACCAACCCCATACCACTCTCTAGTCTCTAATGGGGTGGGTGAAGTGGAGCAAATGGGAGAGCCACTATCCAGTGGTGTCTCCATTACATGGGAGTGGAACACTAACAATTCTCCCCCTCCACGCCATATGGAGAACTGACTTCTCACTTGAAGTCCATCCCGGTCAGATTCTTGCAAACTTCCAGTTTGTCTCTGGTGACACCCTTGGTCATCATGTCAGAAGGATTCTTGTCTGTGTGAATCTTCACTAGCTTCATCAGCTGCTTTTCCATCACTTCTCGTATCCAATGATACCGGACATCAATGTGTTTTGTACGTGAATGGTACATGGAATTTTTGCTTAAGTCAATTGCACTTTGACTATCACAATGTACCTTGTAATCTTCTTGCTGTAGACCCAATTCTTGGAGAAACCGCTTTAACCACAACATTTCCTTTCCAGCATCGGCGGCAGCAATGTACTCTGCCTCTGTTGTAGATAAAGCAACACACTTTTGTAGTTTGGACTGCCATGAAACAGCTCCCCCTGCAAAGGTGAATAAAAATCCTGATGTAGACTTTCTACCATCAAGATCACCTGCCATATCAGCATCTGTAAAACCCTCCAAAATTGGTTCAGCTCCCCCGAAACATAAACACATCCTTGAAGTTCCCTTCAAGTACCGAAGAATCCATTTGACCGCCTCCCAATGCTCCTTTCCTGGATTGGCGAGGAATCTGCTCACAACGCCAACTGCGTGAGCTATATCTGGCCGGGTACACACCATTGCATACATCAAACTTCCTACTGCGGAAGAATAAGGGATTGCCTCCATTTCTTTCCTTTCAGAGCTGGTTGTGGGACACAAACGCTTTGACACATTGAAATGGTTGGCCAGTGGTGTGCTGACTGGCTTGGCATCTTTCATGTTGAACCTTTCAATCACCCGTTCAACATATTTCTCCTGTGACAGCCATATCTTCTTGGCTTTCCTGTCACGAACAATCTTCATGCCCAAAATTTGCTGTGCTGGGCCTAAATTCTTCATATCAAAATACTGCGACAAGTCCTTTTTCAACTTGTTGATCATAGTAGTATCCTGTCCGATGATCAGCATATCATCGACATACAACAGTAGGATAATGAAGTTTCCATCCGAAAACCTGCGGAAATATACACATTGGTCTGCCACCGTTCTTGTGTACTCGTGATCCACCATAAATGAATCAAACTTCTTGTACCATTGTCTCGGCGCCTGTTTCAGGCCGTAGAGACTCTTCTTCAGTTTGCAGACGAGTTTCTGTTTTCCTTGAACTTCAAATCCTTCTGGTTGCTCCATGTAGATCTCTTCCTCCAACTCACCATGGAGAAAGGCAGTCTTGACATCCATTTGTTCTACTTCCAGATTCAAGCTAGCTGCTAATCCCAGAGCTACTCGAATAGAAGTCATCTTCACAACTGGGGAGAAGATCTCATCAAAATCAATTCCTTTCTTCTGCCCAAAACCTTTGACTACTAAACGAGCTTTATGCTGCAATAGTTTACCATTTCCATCTTTCTTCAACTTATACACCCATTTGTTCTTCAAAGCTCTCCTGTCTCTTGGAAGTGGAACAAGCTCATAAGTGTGGTTCTTCTGCAAAGAACTCATCTCCTCCTTCATGGCTTGCATCCAACAGTCTTTCTCTGTATGACTCTTGGCTTCTGAAAAACTCTCGGGCTCCCCCTCATCAGTAATCAGAATATACTGAGAAGCGGGATATTTGGTTGATGGTACGGCAGCTCTTCCAGATCTCCGCAACTGAGGCCCAGTTGCCTCTGTTTGAGGGGGTTGCTCCCCCTGCTCAATACCCTCCTCATCCGGGTCTTCATCTCTTTCCTCCTGATCCTCAATTTCTGGCATAGGATCCTGCAACTCTGGCACTTCTTGTTGCACATCATCACATCTAGCATTTTGTGGTGGCTGGGGAGATGGAAACAAGTCTGGAGTGATGACATCTCTAGACTTTGCAGATTTCTCAAAATCTACTCCTGTCTGGTCTTCTTGGAACACAACATCTCTGCTTCTGAATATCTTCTTATTCACTGGGTCCCACATCCTGTACCCAAACGCTGCATCTGAATAGCCCACAAATATGCATGGAGTGGACTTGTCATCAAGCTTCTGTCTGTTTTCCTTGGAGATGTGTGCAAAGGCCTTACACCCGAAGACTCTCAAGTGAGAATATGATACCTTTCTTCTGGACCAGACTTCCTGAGGTATCGCAAAATTCAACGGGACTGAAGGCGACCTGTTGATGAGGTAACAGGCTGTACTGGCGGCTTCAGCCCAAAATGACTTTGGCAACTTTGCCATTTTGAGCATACATCTGACTTTTTCTATAATAGTGCGGTTCATCCTTTCTGCCACACCATTGTGTTGTGGGGTGCCGGGAACTGTTGTCTCGTGCCGGATGCCTCTGCTGGCACAGTATGCTGCAAAAGCGTTGGAAGTGTACTCGCCTCCATTGTCTGTGCGAAGACACTTCAACTTCTTCCCGGTCTCTCTTTCCACCATTGCATGGAACTCCTGAAAGTGCTGAAATACCTCATCCTTTGTCTTCAGGAAATACACCCACAACTTCCTTGATGCATCATCAATGAAAGTCAGAAAATACTTGCGGCCGCCATATGACTCCACTTCGATTGGGCCACAAACATCCGAGTATACCATATCGAGCACTTCTGTTTTCCTCCTGCTCGTTGAACTGAATGATACTCTATGTTGCTTGCCATAAAGGCAATGATCACAGGGCTTCAAGACACTCCCTTTGGGTAAGGGTATCCTGGATTGCTTTGCCAATAGGTGCAATCCCTTCTCACTCATGTGAGCCAGTCTTCTGTGCCATAAGTCCGGTGACTCCTTGTCTTCTGCTGCATTAAGACTTTCCAGACAGATCTTCGTTTGAGTCTTATACAGTGTTGAAGACATCTCTCCTCTGGCGATTGTCAAAGCTCCTCCTGTCAGCTTCCAACGGCCATTTCCGAATGTACTTGTATAGCCCTGTCGGTCCAGGGCGCTTCCGGAGATAAGATTGAGGCGCAAATCTGGAACATGCCTCACATCTTTGAGAACCAGCTTGTTTCCGACATTAGTTTGAATACTAATGTCTCCAATACCCACGATCTTCGAATAGCTAGAATTCCCCATTCGAACAGTGCCAAAATCTCCAGCGTTGTACGAGCTGAAGAGTTCTCTGTGGGAAGTGGCGTGATAGGATGCAGCTGTGTCTATCACCCATTCTGTGTAGCTGTGATCAACCACGTGAAGGCAATCTTCCTCTTCACCAACTGCAAGAAGTATTTCTTCAGTTGTTGTGGCTGTTGTGTTCTCATCTCCTTTTGACCTACTGCTTTGGCCTTTATCTTTCCGGCTTGGGCAGTTTCTCTTTATGTGACCCTCCTGGCCACAGTGATAGCAAGTGAAGCTGGAGTTACCTCGTCCTTTGTTGTCTCTGGATTTACTCCTGTTGTTCCATCTGCCTCTACTCTTGCTTCTTCCTCTACCTCTTCCTTTACCACTGTCTCTGCCTCTATCTTCTGTGACAAGAGCATGGGACTGATTATGGGACTGGTTACCTCCCATGTCTTTCCTTCTTGTCTCTTCGTTGTACATGGCGTCTGTGACCATACTCATGGTCAGTTTCCCTTCTGGTGCAGAGGTGCTGAGAGAAACCACCAACGTCTCCCAGCTGTCCGGTAAAGAACTGAGCAGTAGAACGGCTTGCATTTCATCATCCAACCGCATCTTGACGGTTGCAAGCTGATTCACCAGATTTTTGAATTCACTGGTGTGCTCAGCAATAGACACGCCATTCCTCAACTTCAGATTAACTAGCCTTCTCATCACCAAGGCTTTGTTTCGGGCGGTCTTTGACTGGTACATGTCGCTTAACATTGTCCAAAGAGTATAGGCATCTGTCTCTTCGGCAATATGATGAAACACACTGTGGTCTATCCATTGTCTGATACAAGCGATAGTCTTGCGGTTCATCTTTATCCAGTCATCATCTTTTACTCCTTCAGGTCTAACCCCTTTTATAAAAATGGGATCATGCAAATCTTTTAAAAATAGGATGTCCTCCATCCGTGGCCTCCAAATTGCATAATTCGAAGGAGTTAACTTGAACATAGAATCTGAAGTGGATGTGGACGCCTCCATCGTGTTCTGTCTTTTTACAGAAAATTTCAAATGCAAAATCTGACCGTACGGATGTGTCCGGAATACTCCAAATAGTCGAAAAACACTATTGGATCGTCAAAAACGGACTCAAGATGACTCAGATCGGGCCAAAACAGTTTCAACGGTTCAGATCTGCGGAATCAGGTACGCCTGCGAAGCACCGGATAATTCCCGGTCAACGGCTTGGTCAATCGGCGCAGTCAACGGCGCTGGCGACGCGGTCAACGGCGGCTCGGCGGCGCGGTCAACGGAAGCTCGGCTTGGTCAACGGCGCGGCGAGTTGGCTCGGCGTCGGCTCGGTCAACGGCTCAGTCAACGAGCCGATGACGTGTCTGCCACGCGGAGGATGACGTGTCGAGGACGTGGCGCACACGTGTCTCGTCTTCTTCCTGCAGACGCGCGTGTAGGCGCGTTAGTGCTCTGGAACTGACGCGCCGGCGGCTTATCGGCGCGTGAAGGCGCGTGCTGCGCGTGGTTCCGACGCGCTTTATTTGGGCGGCGCGTGGAAGCGCGTTGGGGCTCTTCTGGAGCTCGGCTTTGCACTTCTGGACTCCCCTCCTCGAGCCCTTCCTCCTGGTATGCTCAAAACTGAATTTCGAGCAAATTGATTTCTGGGCAGTTTCGAATTTTTGTTCCGAAACGCAACCGAAATGGCTCTGATACCACTTGTTAGGCCTATCGAACACCAGAAATCAATCACACATAAGAACACAACAATATTTACGTGGTTCGGCAATTGCCTACGTCCACGGAGAGCTATCACTATAGAAATTTCTTCCCGGAGGGAGATTACACTCTCACACCTCACAATCTCTCTATAGAACTCTCACTCTTCTCCCACAGATTACACTCTGTGTTTTTTGTATTCTGATTGTTGTTCTGATGATCCAACCCCTCCTCCTCACCTCAATTTATACACAATTGAGGGAGGAGGTGATTGGTTGCCACCAACCCCATACCACTCTCTAGTCTCTAATGGGGTGGGTGAAGTGGAGCAAATGGGAGAGCCACTATCCAGTGGTGTCTCCATTACATGGGAGTGGAACACTAACAATTTTTACATTTCGACTAGAAATGAAGCAAATCTCTTACAAATTATAAAATTCAATCTCAAATCCCTTGATTTGAAATCAACTCATCCAAACGGTTTCTTGCTTTTGCAATTGCAGAAAATAAGAAGATCATGGGAAGCATTGGAGGAGTCCCAGCGGGCACTACAACTGAGAAATTGTGGTTGGTTTTTCAAGCACTTGGAGATGTTGCTTTTGTCTATCCATATACAATTATTTTTCTAGAAATACAGGTATAGTTTATTCTCTCCGTTTGATAAATTTCACACTTCTACATGTTTCAAGAACTTTTAAGAAAGAAAAATATGTAAAATTGAATGCAATGAAAAGGATACTTTGAAGTCGCCTTCACCAGAGAACCGGACCATGAAGAAGGCCTCCATATCTGCAATCTTCATCACCACCTTCTTCTACCTCTGTTGTGGATGCTTCGGATACGCAGCCTTCGGGAATAAAACACCGGGAAACCTCTTGTCAGGATTCGGATTCCATGAGCCCTTCTGGCTCATCGATTTTGCTAATGCTTGCATTATTCTACATCTAGTTGGAGGATATCAGGTATATAAATATCGTTTCATTTCAATTTTGATGATGTTACTTTATCTTCGCTGCAAAGATATAATCATGTTAGCATAGGAATGCAATAATAAAGATATAATAACATCATCGTGTTATTATATCTTTGTCATTGCTCTGCTTACATATTTGCCATCACAAATGCCTACTATGGCCATTCACATTCATTTGTTAGGTATACAGTCAGCCAGTGTTTGCAATTGCAGAAAGATGGTTTGGTGAGAAGTATCCAAATAGCGGATTTGTGAACAATTTCTACAACTTCAAGCTCCCATTATTGCCGGGTTTTCAGTTGAATCTGCTTAGGCTATGTTTTCGGACATTTTATGTTATATCAACCACCGTAATTGCAGTGATCTTCCCTTACTTTAGCCAAGTTTTGGGAGTGTTAGGGGCACTGAACTTTTGGCCCTTGGCAATATATTTTCCTGTGGAAATGTACTTTGTGCAGAAGAAGATTGGGGCTTGGACTACGAAGTGGATTGCTCTTCAAACTTTTAGCATTGTTTGCTTGATTGTCTCAATACTGGCCTTGATTGGGTCAGTTGAAGGACTTATAAGGGCAAAACTGAGCTAAGGAAAATGGTTTTATTTATTTATATTTTACTTCAGAATTTTCATAGAGTATCATTCACCAGAATAGTGTGTCAGTGATAATTTTGATATTACAAAGTGTTTGGGATTTTTGTTTTAAAGTGATAGGCGCAGAAGTTTGTTATAGCGTTCTATATGTATTTTTTGAAATCTATAACGTGCATATGTAAAAAGAGCACATTGTAAGAAATGTCACGCTATTTCATAATGTTAGTTATGTTATTTTGTGATAAAAGTTAAAATTAAAGTCATTAACCATTGTAGTAATGTTTGTTCTTGATAAGATAAAGCAAAGGATTTGCTACAAGTGCAATTTTTTGAATAATTTTTAAATAACAAGAAAATTATTTGTACATGAATCAAATCACAAAGGATTGGAAATCTGATGATGCCTGACAATCTTTCTTTTTATTTTATTTTATTTTATTTATTTTTGAAGACACCCAATTCTAATTTGAGGAAAAGTCTGCTATACACTGCTCAATAATTCAAAAAGTTGTTTAAGGATTGGAAATCTGATGATGCCTAACAATCTTTCTTTTTATTTTATTTATTTATTTATTTATTTTTTAAGACCCCCAATTCTAGTTTCAGGAAAAGTCTACTATACACTGCTCAATAATTCAAAAAGTTGTTTTGTAATTAATTAAAATGATTTAATTACTTTTAGAATTCATGAGCCATAATTACAGCTTTTAATTATTTAATGGATACTTTAGAATCTTGGGACACCTACTTGGTCTCAGGTTTGAGAGGATCCTCTAATTTTGTTCATAAATTTCTATTATTCTTCATTGGTGGAATTGAGTGTTGAATCCTGTCACACTATTGAATTATAAAATTATGCAATCAAACGAAATATATAATAAATTAGTTCCATTAATAATTAACCCAATGCCCCATAAGTTTTAGTTTGAAATTGGTAATTCTTTCTTTCTTTCTTTTTTTTTATTATATTAATTTTAAGAAACATTTGAGCTAATTCCAAACAACCCTGAAAGTACTCTTGAACAGTACTATCTCCATGATTTCAACATGTTGTCTCTGTCTCTGTGGATACAAAAACACGTGTATATATAGGGATATTTTGAAAAGATGGTTAAAAATTAATTTTTTGATTTTTTTGACTTTTTTTTTATAAAAAAAAACCGTGTATGTTAATGTATATCTTAATTAATGTATATCATTGTTAATGTATATCATATTTTAAGAATTAGAATTAGATTAGGATTGTATCACTCTCCTATGTATAGGAGCTCTTATAAATGGTTATTGATATAATAAAGATACACAATTTTCTCTTTATCTTCCTTTCTTTCAACCATTATAACATGGTATCAGAGCGTAGGTCTTGAATCTTAGCTCCTGTCTTCTTTTGCTTATTGCCCGTACACAGTGGCATTATAACATCTCTTTTCTTTTTCATCAATACACTATTCTTTGTTCAACAACACTGTTTCATCATCATTGTTGACCAAAATTTTATAAATTTTTTCCCACAGTGCTCGGGATTGTGCCCTGGTTCTAACACCACTAGCCCCGTTGCCAAAAACCTTCTCACGCGCTCTCATGCACTTCTTTTCTAGTCGGTGTGTCCAGTATTCTGCCGCCACGTGCAACCATGCGCCCTTCCGTTGATTGCACACGTCAGCTTGACATTAGCCACTTTCCCCGCGTGCACCATTCCTGTTACCATGCACCCGCGTGTGCCATTCCTGCTATCATGCACCCGCGTACACCGTTCCTGCTACCGTGTACCCACATGCGCCGTTCCTACTACTGTGCACTCGTGTGCACCATTTCTATTACTGTGTGTTGCGCGCCCATCGCTGCTATTATGCGCCGCGCCTTCTTCTGCTATTGTGCATCGCGTCTATGCTGACATCATGCAACTTCCTGCTGACGTGATCTCTGCACCATTCAGCCATTTCCCCGCTATTTTTGACCTTTCGAACTCACTGGTATGATCTGTTTTATCTAATTTTGCTCCTACAATTTTGTTACTATTTATTTTGTCCTACCACCATATTATTATGGATCGTCATGATGCCTCCCATCCAATTTCTGTTATGCTTGATGGATCCAATTATGTTCTGTGGGCCAAAGTCATGTCTTTCTTCCTCGAAGGTCGGAAAATCTGGTGTATTACCACTAGGGATGTGACCAAACTAGTGAAAGAGGCTGCTGAAACTACTGCTAAATATGAAGACCGCTTAGAAGACTGGGACAGTACGAACTACCAGATCATTACTTGGCTTCGGAATACCTTTGTTCCTTCTATTAGTCTTTAGTTTGGTCGTTTTCAGCTTGACTCTGTTACCACTCTTGCTAAAGACATTTGGGAGTTTTTGAAAGAACGATACCAGACTACTGATCTTGCCATCAGTATCAACTTCAGAGTCAGCTTCACTGCATGGGTCAAGAACTTGGTCAGTCTATTAATGACTTTCTTTGGCAGATGTATTTTGTTTGGGACCAGCTTGCTCTCTCAGAACCTCCATGGCCTCACCTTGAAGATGCTACTTTATTCACTACATATCATAATCAGTAGCGGTTGGTTCAATTTCTCATGGCGCTCACTACCCATTTTGAGCCCGTGCGTGCGTCGCTTTTTCACCACACTCTACTGCCTACTCTTGAGTAGGCTATTTCAGAGTTGTTATTTGAGGAAACTCGTCTTGGTACTCTCCAGACTAATCAGGTGGACTCTATTCTTGCCACTCCTTAGTCACGGACTTCTTTTTCCCTGCTAACCCAGCGGTCCACTGCCTGTATTTATTGTCAGAATCGGGGCCTTCCTTCTACTCATCTTCTGGTTCATTGCCCATTCAGACCATGCCGGTATTGTAACAAAATTGGTCTTGGTCATCTGCCGTAGGATTGTTTTCGCAATCCCTCCCAATCCTCTTCCATTGGTCACTCCTCTCACGGTGACTCTTCTAGGGGTAGTTCATATCGTCCTGGGAATCAATCTATATCTTCGCCTACTCACCACACTGTTGCTGCTGCTTCTGAGGATTTTTCTGAGCCTCTAGACCCGTCTGCTCCTGTCTTCTCCCAAACTGATGTTGAGGCCATTTTCAAACAATTTCTTTCCCCCTCTGGTACACATTTCCCTACTGCTCTGTCTGTGACTTCAGGTACATCTTCTTGGTATTTTGACTCTACATGTTGTAATCATATGACTTCCAGTTCTACTATATTTTCTTCTATCTCTTCCTCGGCTCATATTCCATCTATTCATACTGTTGATGGTTCTCTCATGTCTGTAAGTCATGTTGGCTCTATTTCTACCTCTCATTTGTCTTTACCACATGTTTATCATATCCATGCTCTTACCTTAAACCTTATCTTTATTAGTCAATTATGTGAGCTTAGTCTAACTGTCACCTTTTCTGCCAATGGTTGTTTGGTACAGGACCCTCCGACAGGACAGACTCTTAGGATCGGCCGTAAACACGGACGTCTCTATGAGCTCATTCATCTTCATGTTCCAAACTCCACACAATTAGCTGATCCTGCATCTGATTCTTCTTTGTCCCCTTTTCATTTTTGGCATTGTCGCTTAGGGCATATTTCTTTTAGTCAGTTAAAGTCTTTGGTTTCTAGTGGTCAGTTGGGTCATGTACTTCCCGATTATTTTGATTGTTTGCCTTGTCAACTTGTAAAACAACCTGCTTTATCTTTTAGTACAAGTACTTCTATGTCCCATGCACTTTTTGATCTCATACATTCTGATATTTGGGGCCTATCACCTACTACTACCATGGGGGGATCTCGTTATTTTGTTATCTTTGTTGATGATTTTTCATGGTTTATTTGGCTGTTTCTCATGAAAAATCGATTTGAACTTAAACAAATTTATTATACCTTTGCAAAAATGGTCCAAACACAATTTTCAAAGCACATTAAAATTTTTCGCTCTGACAATGCTATGGAGTATCAGGATTCGAATTTCCTATCTTTTTTTTCAGAGTCATGGAACTCAGCCTCATCGTTCCTGTGCTAGCACGTCCCAGCAAAATGGTCGTGCTGAACAGAAACATCGGCATATTCTCGACACTATTCGAGCTCTTATTCTCTTTTCTTCCTGTCCTGAAAACTTTTGGGGGGAAGCTGCACTTACTGCAGTGTATGCTATTAATTGTGTTTTCACTCCTGTCATCTACAATAAAACTCCCTTTGAATGTCTGCATGGCACTAGCCCTCTATACACACATCTTCGGGTTTTTAGGTCTGTATGTTTTGTCCTCCTTTAACCTTATGAACACACCAAACTCGAACCTTGTTCTCGTCTTTGTTGCTTTCTCAGGTATAAGATTAAACATAAAGGCTATCGTTGTTGAGATCCTATCTCTAAATGTCTTCATGTATCCCGTTATGTGGTTTTCTGGGAGCATAAAATGTTTTCATCCCGATCCTCGTTTCACTTACCCTCACCCTCTACCTTCATCATGTTTACTAATCCTTCCATAGATCTCTTCTCTAATGCGTTTGATGCAGGTTCCTCATTTGTAGAGACGCCTTTGTTGACCCCTGATCCTATCCAGACTGCTCTCCCTGATGGTCCACTGCCCCTTGTGCCTTCTAGCTCGTCTTCTACCTCTCCACCAAACCTTTCCCCCACCGATCTTCCCACCCGTCATCCACATTAACCACCTGTTCATCTTCGTGATTATATTGTTGGGTCTATTGCCTTTTTTACTTATGAACCTACCTCCTATTATGAGGCTTGTACTAATCCTTTTTGGTAGCAAGTTATGACTGATGAACTACAGGCTTTAGACAAAACTCATACTTGGGATGTTATTGATCTTCCTCTTGGAAGGACTGCTATTGGCTGCAAATGGGTATACAAAATCAAGACCCATTTTGATGGCTCTATTGAGTGCTACTAAGCCCGTCTTATTGCAAAGGGCTTCACCCAGGAATATGGCATTGATTATGAGGAGACTTTCACTGCAGTTGCTCGGCTTACCTCTGTGCGTAGCTTAATTGCTGTTGTCACTGCTTGTCACTGGGATCTCTTTCAAATAGATGTAAAAAATGCCTTCCGTAATGGTGATCTTCTTGAGGAAGTCTACATGCAATCTCTCCCTAGGTCTACCTATCCGGCTTATAAGTTTGCATAACGTGCTCTCTATGGTCTCAAGCAAACCCCACGAGCTTGGTTTGCTAAATTTAGTTCCACCATCCATGACTTCGGCTTCACCTCAAACTCATATAACTCTGTTTTATTTGTTCGAACCACTCCTCATGGCACCACTCTTCTTTTTCTTTACGTGGATGATATGACTATCACTGGTGATGATGTGGCTGGTATTCTTAGCCTCAAACAATTTCTTAATCGTTAGTTTGAGATGAAGAACCTTGGTACCCTCAATTATTTCTTAGGACTTGAAATCTCTCATGATTCCACTGGTTATTATTTGTCACAAGCCAAATATGCATCCGATCTTCTGACATGTGCCGGTCTTACCGATTGTAAGACTATCTCTACTCCCATTGATCCTCAGACTCATTGCACTCCTCTAGACAAGGATCTTCTCTCTGATGCTACTCTTTATCGCTATCTGGTAGGTAGTCTTATCTATCTCACTGTGACTCGTCCTAACATTGCCTATGTTGTCCATCTTCTTAGTTAGTACATGTTGGCTTCCCTCACCCGCATTATACTGTTCTACTTTGCATACTTCGCTACCTCAAAGGCATTCTGTTCCATGGACTCCACTATTCTCCTTACTCTTCTCTCGAGCTTCGAGTCTTTTTTTATGCTGATTGGGCTGGGCATCCTACTGATCGACGCCCCACCACTGGTTTCTGTTTTTACTTAGGGGATTATCTTCTTACTTGGCGCAGCAAGAAACAATCCATCATTGCTCGCTCTAATACTGAAGCTGAATACCATGCTCTTGCTGACGATACTCAGAAACTTTTGTGGCTTTGCTGGCTCTTTGCTGATATAGGTGTTTCTTCCCTTGGTGCTACCGCTATCTATTCTGACAATCAGAGTGCCATTTAGATTGCTCATAATGATGTCTTCCACGATCACACCAAACATATTGAGATTGATTGTCATTTCATTCGATAGCATATTACACATGGCATTGTTTATCTTCTCCCTATTTCTTCTGTTGATCAACTTGCTGATATTTTCACCAAGGCTCATCCTCCTGATCGTTTCAGTGATCTAGATTCCAAACTCAAGTTGGTTTATGCTTACCCACCTTGAGTTTGAGGGGGACATAAAAATTTATGGTGCTATGCATATAACAACCTTCATAATCTAAAATCATGAACTATCATGATTTTCACAAATAATAACATAATGCGGAAAATAAATAACATACCTGAATCAGTTATGCAAAACTTTCGAGTGATCCATAATTGATTTAAGGGAAAATTACACAAATAGTCCCTATAGTTTGGGCCTTGTATCACTTTGGTCCCTAACTTTTCAATTATGACACATTTGACCCTAAATTTTGAATCTTGTTCCAAATAAGGACAGTTGAAGATATCATTAGATTTTTCAAGGGTAAAATTGTCAATTTGATAAAATATAAACTAATTTGACAAAAATAAATGTCAAACAAATATTTTTGAATTTTTAAAATTATTTTTACCTACTAAAAATAAAATTATGTAAAATCGATAAATCTTTTAGACATTTATTTATTTTTTTTACCAAATTAATTTTTGTTATGTGTTTAGATGATGATCATGTAAAATTAATTTTAAAAAATTAATCATGTAAGTTTTATTAATTTTACATAATTTTATCATTGGTGGATAAAAATAATTTTAAAAAAATTAAAAATATTTTTTTGACATTTGTTTTTGTCAAATTAGTTTATATTTTATCAAATTGACGATTTTACCCTTGAAAAATCTAATGATATTTTTAATTGTCCTTATTTGGAACAAGATTCAAAATTCAGGGTCAAATGTGTCACAATTGAAAAGTCAGGAACCAAAGTGACACAAGTCCCAAGCTATAGGAACTATTAGTGTAATTAACCCTTGATTTAATATAAACCTAATATCACTATTAGTGGAAAAAGATTTCGCTCTCTTAACCCTCTTTAGAATACATTGAATTCAGAATCGTTTGATGGGTAGTCTGAATGTCCTTTTATAAGTAGAGAGGACCAGTTTCCATATTTAACAATGATTCCATTTTTCCATCAAAGTAGGATACTTGGAAAACACTATTCTTTATTTACCAATTAATTGTAGCAAAAAAATATGGAATCATAATCATGCCAAATCTCTAATTGATATTACCATATCATGTGGGTCAACATAAGGGCTCGTTTGGAAAGGGAGGGTTTGGGCTTTTTTGGCTAAAATAGCCACCAAAAAATAAAATAGGCTTTTTAGTCCAATAAGACAAAACATCACATCCAACCTATAATCATTACATTATTTCTCTCACAAAAAAGTCAAAAAAGCCAAAAGCCAAAAGCCCTTCCCAAACGAGGCTTTTTAGCCTCAAGCTAAAATAGCCAAAAAGTCAAAAAGCCAAAAAGCCAACCCACTTCCCAAACGAACCCTAAATAATTAATTTAGTCTTACATTCTCCCACCTGGCCCATATGACAACTTATGTCAAGATTTAACAAGGTTAACATTAGGCGCGCAATAAACCATATTCAATATTACATATAATTTGGCCATCATCATAATATTATAATTAAATAGTTCAATAATGTGAGTCATGGCGGTTCTACACCAATGATGCGATATAGTCCCTTCAATGTACTACAACACTAGCAACTAGTTTAACATAGCCCTTTAAGTGAAGAGTATAAAGAGGTATAACGATAATATCTTTTATGAAAGACTATTCATGTTATCATTCATTCATTCTCATATATGTACGTACTTATTTCACAATAGGAAATATATCAGAAACACAATTAATGAGATCTCAATGTGTCAAATAACACAATCAATCATAAACAACTGTTATGAATTATATTCAAGACGCAATTGGCAAGTTTCCTAATTGTCTTTAAGAGTAATCCCTTCATCAATAGATCTGCACTTAAAAGTTATGTACTTATTTGTTTTATTGACACTTTCTATTTCTGAAATTCTTCTTTAACGATAAAGTATTTCAATTCTATGTGTTTAGCATCATTAGAATACTTGTCATTCTAAGAAAATAAAACAATTGCGAAATTATCATAATAAATTCTCAACAATTTGGCAACAAAAGTCGACAATCCCAAGTCCTGAGATGAAGTTCTGCAATAGCAATTCATAAATTGTGGTCTCAAAGCACACCACAAATTCAACTTCATAGGAGATATTTATTATAGTTCATTTCATACATTTCATGAAATTTCTTCTTCACATAATAAGACAAATAATCAAAAGTAAACTTTTTACTATCAATGTACCCTCCAAAGTGTGGATCTAAGTAACCAATCAATTCAAGATTATCAGACCTCATAAATGTGAGTAAGTAATCTTTTATTCCTTATGATTACCTTGTTACTTTCTGAAAAATCTAAAAATCCCCTAGATATTGATTTGTGATTATGTATCAATTTTAAACAATTAATAACAATCCCAATCAAACAATCAAAGACAAATCGACACAAAGATTTTATGTGGAAAAATCACAATTGGAGCGCCTCTAATTGTGAGGAAAAAACAAAAGCCACAAAACAATCCACTAAGAAGACATAAAGGGATTACACAAGTGTACTCTCAATTACCTAGCAAATCCATGCCCGAATCGAACCGACCCCTATGTGCCTCTTCCAGCCCTATCTTCACCTCGGAATTGTCTTGCCCAACGTTGATTCCACAACGCCGATGTCGAATCACGACAATGAGCCACTCCAAAATCCACCAAAGCTTCAGGCTCGAATTCCACGGAATCCACCGAAGAACAACTCTCTTTTTTGTATTAAATGAAACAAACAATCCTTTGATGTATACTTCTCAAACCATGAGTTCAACTCAAACAAACATCAAAGAAACTAGCAAAGAAGCTCCAGATATAAATCCTAATATCCAAGAAGAAGATCTGGAAGTCGTACCCTAAAATCGGGCTGAAACACATATTTATAGAAAACAAATCCGCGATCTCCACTCGAGCAGATTTAAGCTCAGCGCAGGAATGGCCCAAGCGGAAAAAAAACAACTCCCAGTACTTTTTCAGGCGAATGAAACTTCTGAAACCTGAAAGAATTAACTTTTGAAACATCTCTGCAAGGCACAATTCGGGTTAGGTTCGCATCTAAAAACTCATAGCTTCACCAAAATAAAAGTTGAACAAAATTACAACTGAAAGGAGTTTTGTCAAACGGGATTGCCAAGAATAAAAACCTAACACTTCCTTATTTGGGCATTAAGCTTCTTATAATAAATATATCAAGAATTGTTTCCATTCCAATTGATTTTTTTTTTTTTTAAAAAAAATTGTCCATAAGACTAGACTTATTTTTTTTTTGAAACATGGATAACTTTATGTGAATATTCTTTCATTCTGAATCTCTATAGAACTTTGAATATATACCTCATGAGACAATCTCAACAATTCATATGATTCATTCGAAATATTTCAATTTCTATCACATAGGTAAAATATCATCAACATACAAAATCATAAATATAAATTTGCTCCCGTTGATATTTGGATATGTACACTAATAAAAAAATATTTTCTTTAAATCCAAAGGAAAAATAGTATCATAAAACTTAAGATACAATTTTTAGAAAGCTTGTTTAAGTCCATAAATTGATTTCTTAAGTTTGCAAGTCACATTTTTATTTTCCAATAGAGAAACCTTTGAGTTGATCTACACAAAATTCTTTATCTAAACTCTCTTTTAGAAAATTAATTGTCATGACCTAAACTTGCCCCTATAGGTTTAGCGTCGTAACCGGCCAGTAATCCTTGGATTACCAAAGGCCTCTTAATAGAATGACATATAATAAGGGGTTGCGGAAGCAAGTATAGAAATATACATTGTCCATAGAGTTGTATTAATATAGATGAGACATAAATTTTTAAAACAAACTTATATATATATATATATATATGTGTGTGTGTGTGACGTCATAAATACATTAGTCTTACGTCACCCATATACACAGATGAAGCCAAAAAAGGAACTTAGCCCAATGTACTAAAAAGCAAAACAAAACAAAAACATCTGTAGCAAGGTTATGAAACTAGATATCTCAAAAGGGAACCTCCCCGGGAGGCACAGTGGCTGGTTGACCCAAAACTCCAGGAAGTAGCTTAGGCCTGGTCACGCACTTGTTTACCTACATACATAATATAAATAGTGAGCGGAAGCCCAGTGAATAATAACAAAGTAAAAGGTTTAAATGAACGATGTCCATAACAGATTCAGAAATCATAGTTCATATCAGAAATAGATTTATATTCATATCCTTATTCAAACTACATACAGAAATCAGAGTTCATGCTTCGTCATACATGGTACATCCAATAGCGTTATCATACTTGTTAGTTCCATAAGGAACCTCCGGTACCGAGAAACTTGTAACATACTTGAGCTACGGTATTATTACCCCTGGGAAAGGGCCTTGAGACCACGGTATTGTTACCCCCGAGCAAGGGCCATGAGACCACGGTATTGTTACCCCCGGGCAAGGGCCTTGTACTTGTAGACCACGGTATTATTACCCTCAGACAAGGGCCTTATGCTAAGGATACCACGCATACTTGTCAAAAATTGGACATTCATTCATTGATACAGAACATAGCATTTCAGAAAGCAAATCATTTCTTGTCATATCATATAAGAAAATACTTTAACGTGAACATAACTTTACAAGTTATTACTCACAGATGGCTCCACTTGCAGAAAAGACAAATCAGATAACTTGTGGCGCGTGACCTACATACACATAACAGAAACACATAATGAAACACATACTTGATTGGTACTTAACTTTTTTTAGTCTCATTGTAGTGCGTTTCTAGGTCTTAACCTCTTATTGTATCTTAATCATGGCCTAGGAATGCCTAGGATGTAATGTGGATACCAAAAAATGCACTTTGAAACTCTTAACAAAACTTGCTGAAAATAGGGTCACGCTCGAGCGCAACTTCCTTCGCTCGAGCAAACATGAAAACATGTGAGGGGCCGCTCAAGCGCAACTTCCTTCGCTCGAGCGGTCAGCAAACTCTGAAAAACTACTGGTTATGTGAATTCTCCGCTCGACGATCGCTCGAGCGTGAGACTGAGGTCCCCGCTCAAGCGCAACTTCTGTCGCTCGAGCAGTTTACAAAATGTGAAAGCTTCTGGGAGCTTGCATTCCACATTTGAGCCGACTTCTGGTCGCTCGAGTAGAAGTGCAAGACCTCAAAGTGGTCGCTCGAGCGCAGAGTCTATCGCTTGAGCGGAAGTGCAAAATCTGAAATTTTCAGATTGCACTCCCAAGCTCCAAACTCGAATTACACACTTCAAAACTCATCTTTTTGGGCCAAAATTCCAGAAAACATTTAGAAACTTGTAAAATACCATGATTTAAAGATCATTTCACTAAATCAACGCCCCAAAGCATACCAATTGACCAAAACTCCAACTTGAAATTTATGATTATGCCATGAACATGACATGCATGAATTACTTTGAACTTAGACTTTCCAAAACATGATCAACTAAGGTCAAATGGTAAGAAATGTGATGACTTCTCAAAACCAAGTCAAGATAGACACATGCATGTGAAAATTCTTTAGAAATCTACTCAAAATATCATGATATATGCATGCATACATGATATAGTTCAATTCTCTTCATTTCTAACTCAATTCTTGTATTATCCAACATAATTCTCTAGAGTTCATGTCTTACACATCATAATTATACAATCTAAAGGTTGAATTCTTACCTAGGCTTATCAATGATGCTCTAGATGATCAATTGTTGGAAGTTCCAAGCCAAAATCTCTAAGTTCTCTAGCAATCTTCTTAATTTGAGCTCAAATCCTCTTCCCTCTCTCTCCCACGTTTGGTTTATGTGTGTAAGCTCAAAAATGTGTTGAGATGAAGAAAAAGAATGAGTTGAGATATAATAGGTGCCTTATATAGGCTTAATTAGGAGTTGGTTAATTAGTTGACATTAATTATTCTAATTTAATTATAGCAATTCCGATTTTGATCCATCACTTAATGTATCTTGAACTCGGGTTGGTATGGTTTTGAATAATTATTCATACCTTGTTTCCCTTGTTCTCCCCTTATTTTGGTTATCGGGTTGTGGTTATGCGTTTGAAGCAAGTTGGTTGCTTGTTTTTCCAAACACTTGTTGTCTAGATTTTAGCTCTTGCGCTTGAGCGGGCTTCACAAATTTTGCTCCTCCGCTCGAGCGGCCATTCTTGCGCTCAAGCGGAATTTGTCGACTCTTAGTATTTTTGCAGATTTGCAAATACTGGAAGAGTGCATTGGACGCTCAAGCATTTAGTCTCACGCTCGAGCGGGGTCCTTCGTCTGTAAAATTTCTGGAAGTATGTATTCCATGCTCGAGCATAACTTTTCATACTCGAGCGGACCTTTGTATCTTACGCTCGAGCGTCACTTTACACGCTTGAGCGGATTGTGTGTATAACAGTCCGTGAAGATGTCATTTTGAATCACTTTTTCATATCTCTCTCTCTCTCTCTCAAACTTCTCAAAAAGCTAGATCTTCAGTCTCTCTCTCTAAAACTCACATTCTCTCTTCGATTTCATCTAGATCTGTTGATCTCTTCACCCTAGTGCCTTTGAGAAAAAGGTGGAGCGTTTCAAGATCTTCATTTTGATCCTAATAGAAGTGGGTTTCGGTGTTTTTAGAGATTCACTCTTGCTTTGCTCATCTTCTCTCTTTGAGATAGGGATCTTTCTACACCTTTATATGACATTTAGCTTAGTTATTTGTCATTTGTGTAATAATGGTGTGATTGGAGACGTTTTAGACAAAACCTAGGGTTTGGGTATAAAATGGAAAGAGGGGTTTTGGGTGAAGGTGAAATAAATGGTTGTGGGGTTTGAAAATGATGTTGTGTTGTGTCTAATTTGATGATTTTGGCACTTGGTTAATGTTTGTGAAAAATGAGAGAATTTTCCCTAATTGGATCAAATTATTATTTTGTATAAATAATTGAAGTTGACATTGAAAATGCGAGATTGGAAGGGTATTGGTATGAATGATGAGATTGGTTATGTATTATCTCATTATTTGGAAATTTTGGATAAATTATCTATTATGAGATTGTATATCTGTTTAGAAATATATATATATTGGGCTACCGGTGGAAAATAGCTTTGCTTGTTATAGAAATTGCATGTGGATTAGGTGAATTGAAACTAGTCCATGGTTGGTTGTCATTGAATATGACTATGTTTAAATGCATTGTATATATATGATTATTTGAGAGTAGAAAGGGGATGTGCTTCATGTATGATTATGTGTTTAAATACATTGCATATGTATGAATGATTGTTTGGAAGAAGAAAGGGGATGGACTCCATTATAATTAAGTTGGCCAGAGTATCTTGGGTGAAAGTCCCGAAATTATACATGGGTGCTGATCCCACGAACGAAATTTTCGTAAAATGGCAATTGTAGTGCTTGTATAGCCTACGTTTACATGGGTCCCGTTTGACTATTTTCCGCGGATGAAATATCTATGAAAGGATAGTTTGAAGTGTTTATGCATGATTTGTATGATTGGAAAGCCATTGAGTTGTAGTCTCAGTTTGGTTGATGAAAAATAATGAAATTGACTCATGAATTGAGACAAATAGATGAATTGGAGGAAAACCAAATTATGATTTGAGATTTGATGTCTTATGAGAATATAAATCATGAATGTTTTATTATAGACATTGTATACACTCCTTGTACTTATACTTTTGCTAAATTTCATATGCTGTATTAGATGATTCCTACTGGGCTGTGGCTCACCCTATTTGGAAATAACTTTTCAGGTGTTGGTGACATGTCTCTGCCAAGGTAATAGCTTGGAGAGACTTTTGGAAGTAAGGGCTTCTCTATTTTTGCTTATTTCTTTTTTTAAAGCCAAGGGTTTAAAATGTATTGAGCGAAGCTAATTTTTGTTGTAACCAAGTCAAGGCTTGGAAAGGTGTAAGCCAATAAGGCATTTACTTCATGTAATGAAAAGACTATTTACTCTGATTTATGTAGTTATTATCAAATATTTGGGTTGTATTTACTGTATTACTTTTGGGGGCGTTACATTAATCGTTCTAAATTGAATTCTAATTAAACCTACCATAATGTTCTAAAAATCCTAAACAACACATAAATCAAGTTAATTTCGTGATCAGATACTGATAAGGCCTTCAATTCGCAATACAAAACAGAAATAGAAACAAATATTCCTACGATAGATAGATAGAAACTCATATAGCTCATAACACATGCAATTAACTCAGGATTTCATCTTAATTACTTATTAGGCATAATTAATCCTAGTTAATCAGCTAATCACAGGCCGGGGTTGTTACATTAATTTTCACATACATTTAATGCAACTCAATATCATAATGAGTTACTAATGCTGTAATGATTCTAAATCAGCTATTTAAGATACAAGTGAAGAAAGAATATCTCATTGTAATCAATGTCTATTTTATGAGTAAAATCTTTGGCCACATATCTAGCATTATATCATTTTATATTGCTCTTAGAACAATAAATATTTTTGTATCCTTAGACAATTCAATGAAATCCCAAATTTCATTCTGGTCCATTGATTTCAACTCATCATTCATGACATCAATTTATTTAGTAGAATCAATACTTTCTATGGCTTATGACAATAAAACCGAGTCTTTAGTTATCCCAATATTATAATAAGATTGTTATAGATATACCACATAATCATTCAGAATGACAGATCTATTTACCTTATGAGATCTTCTTAATATTATTTATTATGGTTCTTCTACAACTTTTCATTGGTGATAATTATATTATGGAGTAATTGATTATTCATTTGTTGTTCCAAGACATTAAGTTATTTAACAACTATAGGAACGACAATTTTCTTCAAATTATGGGTAATGATACTTGTACCTAAACTAATTGAATAGCCGCATTTCATGATTTATTACTCCCACTGATTTTACTATTCTTATTAAATTTGATATTATCGGTTTTTGCAATTCTTGTACTATGACTAAAATAGTAAAACTAATACCCTTTGATTTTTCAAGATAATCAACAAAATAACCACTGATTATTCTAAAATCCAATTTCTTTTCATGTAGATCAATAATTATAATTTTGTAGACAACCCCAAACATGCAGGTGCATTAAGTTTGGTTTCCTTCTTGTTCACAGTTTAAAGTGAGTGTTTGGAACTGTCTTACTAGGAACCAGATTCTATATGAAAATAATAAATCATAACAACATACATCCACAATATTATAGGTATTTAGAAATTATTTAACATACTCTTAGTCATATTCATTAGAGTACAATAATGTTTCTCAACTATATCATTCTGTTGAGGCATTATGCATTTCATAGAGTTTAGCAAATAGACTTGTGTTTTGACTATCTTTATGTTTTTCACATTTTTGTTTAATTGCCTTTCTTCCTTAATAATGTGCACATAAATGGTGTCCATTTATTAGAGATCAATTATGCAATAAATAAATAAAAATCATAAAGTGAAAATTCATCTATAACAGTGATAAAATAACTTTATTTACCAAACATAAAGTGTTAAAATGGAACATTAATGTCTATTTGCGTAATATATAAAGAAATCTTGTATATCTTGTGGCACTTTATTTAATGTGATTGAATTGCTTTCCTTAATGCAACCGACACTCCCACTAAAAGTAATAAAATCTAAATTCAAAAGAATATCATCTTTAATAGTCTTTATAATTTTTTTTTTAATAGAAAAATAGTACAATCTTTTATGCCACAAGTTTGAGGAGTTTTCATTTATCAAGCTATATTTAGGACCAACATAATGATGCAAGATAAATTAAATTATTAAGAAATCATTAAATTTTAATTTATACAAACCATCATGAATAATACCAAAACTAACAGAAAAGGTATTTTCAATAAATTAAACTTTTATTCTAAATTTTGAAAATAACCATCAAGGTTAATTAAGTTTAGACAAATCAATAAATAATTTTTTTTTTTCAAAATTAGAATGAATATAATTTTTTTTGAATAAATCTAAATAATGATCAATGTCCAAAAAATAAACGATAAGATCCAATCATTTCAATTGGAGTTTTAACATAATTGGTTTGAAAATAATCTTGCACCGTATTAAAAACATGAGTAGCTATTTTCTTTCTTATGAGACTGAAAATCTTAAGCAGGCTCATTTTCTTTATGTGTCTATTTCTTTATGTCCTTTTATAAGCATTCTTCCTTTCTTTTCGGCTCCTTGAATTACAAGATCAATAAATGATATCTCAATTATTTAAGTTTTGTCTCTTCTTAAATAAACATACTAGTCAATTTATTAACTTTCTACGGGTAAATTACACTTTGCACCCTTGCACTTTACATCAAATCTCACTTTAGCCCCTACACATCAAATTGTGACACTTAATCCTATGCACTTTTAGTCAAATGTCACTTTGGCCCTTCTGTTAGCCTCGTTAACAGAGGTTAGTCACATGAAAAACGTGTGAAGATAAATTACACTTTGCACCCTTGCACTTTACACAAAATCTCACTTGAGTCCCTACACATCAAAATTGTGACACTTAACTCCCTAAAGAATAACTTCTGTTAGCTTCACTATTAACAGTTTCTGTTAGCTTCACTATTAACAGAACAACTGTTAATAGTGAAGCTAACAGAAGTTATTCTTTAGGGAGTTAAGTGTCACAATTTGATGTGTAGGGACTTAAGTGAGATTTTGTGTAAAGTGCAAGGGTGCAAAGTGTAATTTACCCACTTTCTACTTACTATTCAACAAACTTACTTAGAAATATTCTTAAATTTTTTAATTAAGCAGTCAAGTTAGACAATTTAATAACATGCTCATACATCTCATGCATACCATCAAACTTTATATTGCTAAGCTTAACCATAAGTGTCCCAATGAAAAACTTATTAATAATTCGGAAACATTATTTCACATTATTTAACATTATCAATTTAAGTAACTTAAAACTTAATGTTTGCTATACTCATTTGCATAAAAATATAAACTTTATTTGTTCAATCATTTTATACTTTATGAAAAGTCTTTTCTTTCTTTTATACTGCTTGAATCATAATAACAATAAATTTCTCAATTAATAATACTATGTCAAAATTCAGAACATCGAGATGAAATTGAACTTATTCGATTCATTTTGAGAAATCTTTTTCATTTAAAATCGAAACAAACAAGGTATAAAAATATAGCAAAATAAAAACTTTGATCAATAATTCATGCTCATTACATTAATGCTAAGAGTAATCAATAATTGATAATTAGTCAAAATAAATACATGTTTAAACAATCACAAATAGTATCACCGTGATCTATTTTTGGGATAATCTAATGGCATACTATTTAACAATTATGGTGATTTCCTTTTACCAATAGGACTAGTTGATAAAATATTCATAATTAAGTAAGTCTGTTACCTTTAGGTATTCATTCCAATATCAACTATGAATACCCATCAACAATCCAATTCTAATTCAAAAATTACTTAGAAGTGGTGCACCTTTGGGCCAACCTAATATCTTTGTAATTAAAGAATTGCGATTTGCAAAGTCATTATTTTTTTAATACTTGGGAAGGGTATTAAATTTTAATTATTTGATTTGATATCTATGTGTCATTCCGATTGGGTCACTTTAGCAACTACCAATCGTATCATAATTTAAATTTCAAATCACAATAAAAACTTTGCATGGACATTATTGAATAAATAATAATTTATTCACAATTATTCATCATCATAATCATAATGCATATTACTAAAGCATAAAAATAATATTAAGACAACAACTATTAACACAATTCATATTCTATGTCACATAAGAATATATACTTTTGTAACTCATCAGACCACCCACAAAAATCAAACTCATAAATACTGGTGGTAATAACATCATATTGAAATAATTATTAGAGGTTACAATCAAATCCTTAAACAGCAATATGTTTGGTACTAAAAAGATCACAATAAAATTTTAATATGCTTTTTCATACTAAAATTTAACAACACTTTAATGTGCCTCATAGTAAAATTTAATAATATAAAATTCAGCAAAACATAAATAATAATGATTCATTATGTAACACGAATATCTTTTAACATTACTAAATCAAACAATACAATGGTTATTATCCACTAAACCTTTCCTCATAATAAAAATAATTAAATCATTCATAGTATTTGTCACAACCCAAATGTCATGACCCGAACCCGCCCCCATGGATTAAAGTCATAATCGGCCAGTAATCAAGAGATTACCTACAATCTCAAACCAGATTAGATATATTTCAACAGAGTTAAGGGGCCAAAACGGAAGCAAACTTACAACTTTTGTCCATAGAGCTGTGCTTACATAGCACATCATAACATTTCACACATATTCATTAATAACCCACATCAAAGGAAGTTAACATATAAGCTTTACACAACAGGATCATTCAAGTCATAGTCAGCCAAACCAAAAGCTTATATACAAAGGTGATCCACAGTTTTCACCAACGTAGCAAAAATATAACGTAAGAACAAAAGGGCAAGTCTCGTGCATGAGACGTATGGGCTGACTCCTCAAAACTTTGACAGTTTCTCACATACTTCACTGGGGATGGGTTTGAACATCTCTTGGCTCACCTAAAGACACATGAATGAGAGTGAGCGAAAACCCAGTGAATAATATCAGATAAAGAAGATACATGAACGAAATTTGAAATAGATGCATCAGACGGCCTTGGGCCCAATTCGTGTTTCTATCTAGTGTATCAAACGACTACAAATCCAGACGTATCAAACGGCCTCGCGCCCAATTCATTCATATCAAACGGCCTTTGGCCCATCCATTTATATCAAACGGCCTTTGGCCTAATCATTCATATCCAACGGCCATTAGCCCAATCATTCATATCCAACGGCCATTGGCCCAATCATTCATGTCCAACAGCCTTTGGCCCAACCATTCATGTCAAACGGCCTTTGGCCCAATCATTCGCATAACAAATATTGTCCACCTTTCAGATTAACCAGCTTACGAAACTCAAATAGGAGTAAATAATTGGACAAATAGCATACTTCAAAATATCTTTATTAAGATATTACTCACACTGTTCGGCTGGTGGATTTGCCCTTGAGCTCGACCCTACACATTACATAACACATATGGGTCACAAATGATTCAATCCGTTCTTAATTCACATATTCTTCTTAGGCCTCTTTCTTATCTTCTACATCCATTTATAATGCTTAATGCATGCCTAACAGTGCTTAGAAGTGAAAGAGAACGGAAAACAAGCCATACAATACTCTTATAAAATTTCTAAAACAGGACTTCCCACTCGAGCGCAGATTCTACCGCTCGAACGGACCCCTTTGGTTAGCAAAAGTATTGGTTACTTCATTTTTATGCTTGAGCGTAACCTCAGACGCTCGAGCTGAAAGTCAAAACACGTGGCTTGGCGCTCGAGCGCAACTCTTACCCGCTCGAGCGGACATCACGTCTGCAAAACTTCTAGGAACTAACATTTCACGCTCGAGCGGCGCTTTCCCCGCTCGAGCGGACATGCCAAATTCTGGAATTTCCAGAACTGTTCTTGAAGCTCAAACTTGATGTTCAAAGGTTCAAAACTCATGTTTTTGACACAAAAGCATGGAAGGACATCATATAATACAAGAACATGAGTAATTTGGAACCAATGGTCCACTTCATAAATTATCTTGAATTCTTTTCATAAGTTTCAAAACCCATGCATTCAACTTCATACAAGCTTCATATTTTCATCAATCATGCATGCATGTTAACTTTTGACTCAAATCTTGTTTCAAATGGTATAAATGATACTCATAATCATGAAACTCATGAAAATTATGCATGCATGTGAAATTTGGTACTCACTTCTCCTTGTTCAACATGATTCATGCTTGAATATATAAAATCATGGCAATTATGCACATGCATGTACTTATAAGTTTTAACTTCATCAAATTCATCTCAAATTATGTCCTCAATTGCCATCTAACTTTGAATTCACAAAATTACAACCTCAAACTTATGAGTCAATGTTCAATTACTCACCTAGGAGCTCCAATCACCCAAATTCTAGCTAGATCTTTGAGTTTAGCTTCCAATAATCAAGCCTTGACCCAAATTCCTATTTTTGAGCCCTCCTCTCTTTCTAGAGTCGTCGCTTTCTCTCTCTCTCTCTCTCTCTCTCTAGAGTACACTTCAGATTTTGAGGTCAACAAAGATGAACTTCGGTGTATATTGGCCTATTTATAGACTTGCTTAATCATATTGATTAAGTCTAAGTAATAGCACTATAATTAATCGTTCTGAATCTAATTATTTCGTTTGGAATCAATTTTCAATTAAATTCCACCATAGGCTCTAAAAATTACACCAATCACAATGGCGTAGTCAATTTCGGTTTCTGTGGCCAATAAGGCCTTCAATTTTCAGTTTATAACAGTAAGTTGAACAGATTTTCCTACGGTGAATAGATATAAAGCCACAACCACATATAATCATATAAATGGCACCCAAAATCGTATTAAACACATAATCACAATCATAATTAAGATTAATTAGCATAATACAGAACAGGGTTATCACAGTCTTCCCTCCTTTAGGAAGTTTGGTTCTCCAAACTTATTTTACCTTCGTCGGGAAACAAATGTGGATAGCGTAGTCACATTTCATCCTCTTTTTCCCATGTAGCGTCCGTCCCATAGTGTTATTTCCATTCTATTTTTACCATCAGGATGGACTTGCTTCTCAACTGTTTCACTTGCCGGTCAATGATTCGTTCCGGCCATTCTACGTACTCCATATTTTCATCAAGAGCAATCCGATGATAATCAATCACATGAAACGGATTTCGAAGATAATCCCTTAACATTGATACGTGGAATACATTGTGTATTTGTTCGAATCCCGGTGGCAAAGCTACTCGGTAAACAACAGGACCAAGCCTTTCTAGAATTTGGAACAGCCCAATGTAACGAGGCGACAATTTACCTTTCTTTCCAAATTTGACTTGGCCCTTCATCGGCGTCACACGAATAAACACATGATCACCAATCTCATATTCAAGAGGTCTTCTTCGAACATCTGTATAATTCTTTTTGTCGACCCTGAGCTGTTTTGAGCCTTTGTTGAATAATTTTGATCTTCTTAGAAGTGTCTTACACAATTTCAGGCCCAAGTAAGGCCTTATTTCCGACCTCTGTCCAACAAATTGGTGATCTACACTTTCTACCATACAAGGCTTTGTATGGTGCCATGCCGATGCTAGAGTGGAAGCTATTATTGTATGGAAATTCTGCTAGTGGCAAATAATCTCTCAAACTCCCTTGGAAATCTAAAGCACACATCCGAAGCATATCTTCCAAGGTATGTATTGTCCGTTCTGATTGCCCATCGGTTTGTGGATGGAACACGGTACTGAATCTCAATTCTGTTCCCATAGCTCTTTGTAGGCTTTTCCACAATCTATACACAAATTTCGGATCTCTATCCGAGACAATGGATACCGAAACTCCATATAGGCGAACAATTTCATCAACGTATATAGTAGCCAATCTATAAGCATCAAATGTAGTTCTAACAGGTAGAAAATGTGCAGACTTAGTCAGTCTATCAACTACAACCCAAATAGAGTCCATACCTCGAGGAGTCCGAGGTAGACCAACAACAAAGTCCATAGTCACATGCTCCCATTTCCATTCCGGAATAGTGAGAGGCTGAAGTAGGCCGCCCGGTTTCTGATGTTCAACTTTAACTTGCTGACATTTGAGGCACTTGGACACATACTCTGCAGTCTCTTTCTTCATTTTGGGCCACCAATAGCTTTGTTTCAAATCCCGATACATTTTGTTATTACCCGGATGCATAACAAACACTATCTTATGGGCTTCATCTAGAATTCTATTCTTTAACTCGGGAATGTTTGGAACACACAATCTGTCTTGGAATTTCAGCACCTCATTTACCACACTATATTCCGGTCTCGGATTCTTTCCAAATTCGTCAACTATCTTTTTAAGGAATTCATCCTCCTTCTGTTTCTGTTTAATCTCATCAATGATTGCTGGTTTGGCCGAAATGGCGGCTATCAATCCGCCCTGTTCACAAAATATCATTTCAATCCCGGACTTCTCAAAATCTTGCAAGATCTCTTTTTGTTTAGTGAGTAAATGTGATAACCCAACCTGTAATATACTTAATTACGCATGTGATTATGTGTTTGATGTGAATTTGTATGTTTAATTATGTGAGTTATTATGTGATTATGAATTAAATCTATTTACGAGGTATCCAATTTGAATATGAAATTTATCGACAAGGATTTTGGATTTGATTTGAAATTGAGGGCCTTGGTGATTTACGAAACAAAAATTGATGATGACAATAAGTTCAATTTAATGTTTGGAACCTCCTTGTTTTATTTTGAGACATTGATCGAAGTGGTAACATGATGGTAAAGTAAGAGTGAACCAAGAATTTAATTCGGATAATTTTTTTCCTACAAGCAGCCATCACTCTTTTGCCCTTTTTCTTTTTCCACACTTTGAATTTGGATGTTAGGCTACAACCAATGGAAAGCTTATTTCCGGGGCTTCAATTTGGACACAAGAACGACCTAGAACGGAGTTCGGATGAGAGAGTTATGCCCGTTTGAAGTTTTGGAATCTGTGCTGGAAGCAGATACGCTTGAGCAGGAAAAGCGACGCTTAAGTGGACTGCACGAATTCAGTAAGTTTAAAGGCACTTTTTTAGTTCATTCTTCACACTTCCATCTTCTCTCTTCATCTCTCTCACCCTTAGTCCGAAAACCCTAGAGATTTTGACCCAAATACCTTCCATTTGTTAAAGATTTGGCCTAGATCCCTTGCCAAAAAGTGAAGAAGGCTTGAAGCTCAAGAAAATTTAAAGAGAGGAAGAAGATCCAAGAGAAAATCAACCATAAATTCTGAAATCAAAGTTTAAGGTAAGGAATTTATACTCAAATCATGTAGAATCTATATATAATACTTGAAATTAAGGAGACTATGGGATCAATTTCTTGTAAATTGTAAGAAATTGGGTTTTGAGTAAGAATTTAAAGTTAGGCTCATGGTTATGGGAATGAATATGAAAATTGATTATTTGTGGTTTGATGTTGAATATCTTACATGAATTTGGGTCTCATTTCTACATGCATGTAATTTGGAGGGATTAAAGAATGAATATGGGTTTTGACTTTGATTATTAACCCATGCATGAAATGTAATTTAAGAGTTTGATTCAAATTAAACATATTTTGGAACATCTATGATTTAAGGAAATAAATTTGGAAAATTAATTAGTTTGAGTTTGATTTTTATTATTCTTCATAAGTTTGAGACTCATCCTTACATGCATGTTAGAATTTCAAAGTTTTAGATTTAATTCATGTGTAAAAGACTTATGAGTTTAAATTTGGGTTAGATATGAAGAAAATTAATAAAAATCTAAATTAGAGTGATTCAAGAATTAAATTATGATTTGCTTGGGAAAAATATAAAATCAGTAGTTTTGATCCTAATTTCATATATGCAAATGTCTCTTTAAAAGAGTTTATAATTTCAATTTCATGATTCAAGAGGAATTAGTAAAATGAGGAAGAAATTGAATTGGATTCAAAATTATGGAAGGAAATTGGTTTGATTTTAATCTCTAATCCATGTATGTAATGTAATTTAAGGGTTTCATTTAATTTAAACATGTTATTGAATATATTAAATTAGTTAGTTTTATTGGAATTACATATATGCAATGTTTACTAGGAGAATTGACAAGAAAATGAAGAATTAGAGCCAAGATCAAGTTTATGAAGTTCAATAAGAAATTAATTACTTTGGGTTTAATTTTGGAATATCATGCATGAATTGAGTCTAATTTCTACATGCATGGATAAATTCTACAAGTTTTAATATTCTAATTGTACATGCATCATGGGTTTCTAATAATTGATTTCATGTTTTGATGAAATAAGAATTAAGCTTTGGAAATTTATGGGTTTATGAACAATGAGCTTAATTCATAAATTAAAGGGAGTTTTGATGTGAATGATTTAAAATTGATCATATTTTCTTGATCATTTAAGAGTTTGTATGTTTAGACAAGCCAAGGATGAACCCAAGTTTTGAAATTATTTTAAAAGCTCAATTCAAGTTTTAGAATTTGTGAGTTTGGAATTGGGCTTGATATGAAGAACATGAATTGAGTTGAATTTGATGAATTTGAAGTTGTGTGTACATGCATGTAAAAGGTTGTCATGAGTTTGCATATTTGAGTACAAACATGCATTTCATAATGAATTGAAGGCTATTTGGCACATGCAAGCATGATAATGTTGAATTCCATAAAGTTGATTATCAATTGTACCATTTAAGTTGAAAATGAAGCCTATATTCCACATGCATGTATATTTCAAAATGATATGGAAATTAATTTGCATGAGCTTTGAAATTAAGAAGTGAGTTTGATATGATTCGAGTTTATGAGATGGATTTATGTAAATTGAGATTCAAATCTTGTAAAAGTGGCCTTTATGTTCATGTTAAAAGTTATATGGTGGAAATGTGAGTCTTATGATATTAATTACATTGGTTAGAACCAAGTTTTCAAGCTCAAACATAATTTGGAAAAACCCAGAATTCGACCTGTCCGCTCGAGCGTGGAGAGTCTTGCTCAAGCGAACCCTGTTTTACTAGACTCCTCGCTCGAGCGTCAAAAGTCTCGCTCGAGCATAATTTGTAAGCAACCAGTACTTTTGCAGACTTAAGGGGTCCGCTCAAGCGGCTGAATCTACGGAGGGCCCTGTTTCAGAAGTTTCGAAAAGATGTTTTATGCTTCGTTTTCCGTTCTCTTTCATTTCAAAGCACTCTTAGGCATGCATTAAACATTGTAAATGAATTAAAGAACATAAAAGGAGCCTAAGAATGTTAAACAAGTTAAAGAACGGAATAAATTGTATTGTGACCCAATTTCTATGTGTATTATGAATTGTGTAGGGTCAACTACAAGGGCGAACTAGGCATTTGAACATTATGAGTAATAACTTAGTAAAGCTAAGTTCAAGGTAAGGTACTTTCTGCCTATGAAGTAAGATATGTTCAATAAGATGTTATGTTTTATTCTATGAATGATTGTCCAACTCTGACAAGTATTTGTGACTTTATCCTACGATTCAAGTATGTTACAAGTGACACTATGATATGATTCAAGTATGTTACAAGTGACATTATGATATGATTCAAGTATGTTACAAGTGACATTATCCTATGATCAAGTATGTTACAAGTGACACTATCCTATGATTCAAGTATGTTACAAGTGACACTATGATATGATTCAAGTGTGTTACAAGTGACATCCTATGATTCAAGTATGTTACAAGTTCCCAGTCCGGAGGTTCCTTCATGGAACTGACAAGTATTCTGCACCCGGCTGGAGGTTCCTTTATGGAACTGACAAGTTTACAAGTTTCCAGTCCGGAGGTTCCTTTATGGAACTGACAAGTATTCTACACCAGGTTGGAGGTTCCTTTATGGAACTGACAAGTATGACGTTTGATGCTTTGTATGTGATTTGTAGCGATAACGGATGCACTATGTAAGATTAAACATGAACTCTAATTTCTGTATATGAATTGAATAAGAATACGAATATGAATCTATTCTATGTACAAGACTCTATTTCGGTACGGACATCATTTAGCAAAATCTTTACTTTGTTATTTTTCACTGGGCTCCAGCTCACTGTATTATTTATATATGTAGGTGATCAACCTCGTGACCAGGCCTAGAGTTTCTTCCTGGACTCTGTTTTGTCAGCCAACTTATGTGCCTTCCGTGGAGGTTCCGGATATGTCTAATGGTTATGGCTAAGTACACAAGTACAAGTTTTGTTTTCTTGTTGGGTTAAACAAGTCTTTGTTTATTTTGTAAATAGGGCTAAGTCCCTTCTTGTCTAATCTGTATATATATGATGACATAAGAATGATGTGTATATATGTATATAAAAAGTTTCAAATTTTTCTGTCTCATATAAGTCTGCACAGCTCAATGGATGTTGTATATTTGTTATTTACTTCCGCTAGCCCCTATTATTATGTTGATATGTCTCAGAGGCCTTCGGTAATCCCAGGATTACTGGCCGATTACGATGCCAAACCTATAGGGGCGGGTTTGGGTCGTGACAGTAAACAAGCCAAACTCCCCATCGATTTTCTGCTCAAGGCATCAGCAACTGTATTGGCTTTCCTAGGGTGATACTGAATCTCAAGATCATAGTCTTTTATTAATTCGAGCCATCTTCTTTGTCGCATATTTAACTCTTTCTGTGTAAAGAGGTACTTCAGACTTTTGTGATCTATGTAGACTTCGCATTTTGCCCCATACAAATAATGCCGCCAGATTTTTAAAGCAAATACAACTGCAGCCAATTCTAAATCATGTATTGGGTAGTTCTTCTCGTGTGGCCTCAATCGCCGGGAGGCGTAGGCAATCACCCTTCCATTCTGCATTAATACACAACCTAAGCCTTTATAAGATGCATCACTAAAAATCACAAAATTTTCCGTACCTGATGGTAGTGTCAAAACTGGTGCAGTGGTCAATCTCGTTTTCAGTTCGTGAAAGGCAGATTCTCTTTCGTCGCTCCATTCAAACGGTTGCCCTTTGCGTGTCAGTTGGGTGAGAGGCACAACTATTTTTGAAAAGTCCTTCACAAACCTCCTGTAGTACCTAGCTAAGCCCATGAAACTGTGGACCTCTGTTACATTTGTCGGTGTAGGCCAATTCACAATTGCCTCTACTTTTTGTGGGTCCACTGAAATTCCCTCCTTGTTGATAACATGCCCTAAGAAAATAACTTCATCCAACCAAAATTCACATTTCTTTAGTTTGGCAAATAATTTCTTTTCTCTAAGTGTTTGCAAAACAGTCCTCAGATGTTGTTCATGTTCAAGTCTATTGTTTGAGTATATCAAAATATCATCAATAAAAACTACAACAAATTCATCCAGGTAGGTCTTAAAAATTAAGTTCATTAGGTCCATAAATACTGCAGGAGCATTAGTCACCCCAAATGGCATAACAAGAAATTCATAGTGGCCATACCTTGTTCGAAACGTAGTTTTCTCAACATCTTCGGCTTTTACTTTCAACTGGTGATACCCGGATCTCAAATCAATTTTGGAAAATACTTGCGATCCTTGCAACTGGTCAAACAAGTCATCAATGCGAGGTAAGGGATATTTATTCTTTATTGTCACCTTGTTCAATTCTCGGTAATCAATACACAAGCGTAAGGTTCCGTCTTTCTTTTTCACAAATAACACCGGTGCACCCCATGGTGAAGTACTAGGTCGTATAAACCCTTTATCAAGTAAGTCTTGCAACTGTTCTTTCAATTCTCTCATTTCAGCAGTAGCCATTCTGTAGGGAGTTTTAGAGATAGGTTGAGTGCCTGGCACAATTTCAATAGTAAACTCTATCTCCCTATCCACCAATTCCCCTGGTAATTCATTTGGAAACACATCTGGAAATTCTCTAACAATAGGGATACTGTAATAACCCTCATCACTGCTTACCGATAAACTATTGATTACTGCTAAACTGAGACTGATTATGATTGATTACTAAAGGAATCGAAATACTGAACTGGCTGACTGAAATCTGGAATTGAATTGATCGAGTATATCTGTTTAATTGCATGTCTATCTGTTTAACTGTTTAATTATCTGTTCATGTTTTCTGTTTAAATTGCGAATTGAAGGCCTTATCGAAGGCCTTATGATTATTGGAATTTATGTAATTTTATGGTGTATTTATCTGAAATGTGATTAGGTATGATTAATTTGGATTATAATGAGTTAAATTGCAATAATTGGCTTAATTACAACCTTGCCATCCCTAGTGGACCACTAAGGCAACACACTTAGAGGCTTGTATACATGTAAACAAAAACATTTCATCAGCCTTGTTCCTTGATATTGCCGACTAGAGAGAGAGAGTGAGAGGAAAAGAGTGATTTCAATTTGCTTCACCTTGCATTGCTTGAAAATTTAGAAGATTGGAGGAGTTGGTGATCAATTGAGCTTCTAGACTTGTAAGTGAAGACTTAGGTAAGGAATTGAGCCTCTCATTGTTGTATTTAAAATTGTTCTTGCATGATTCATGTCAAATTTAGTGGGTTGAGTCATGAAATAGCTTCATATGTTGATTTGAGTTAGAATTCATGCATGCATGTGTTTATCCTTGCATTGTGAGGTTTGATTTCATGGTAAATGTTACATGCATGCTCATATTCATGTTCAAGACCATGATTTCATCTTGTTTTGAAAGGAATTGTCTCATTAGAGCATGTTTTGAAGCTTGAAGGTTGTTTAAAATACATGCATGTCATGTTTGAAGATTGTTCATGAAATTTGGTTTGAAAGTGAGATCAATTGAACTACCCTTGGGCTTTGATTTTACAAATTGATCTTTGAAACATATAATATCATGTGTTTACAAGTGTTTTCCAGGTTTTCAGCCCAAGAGGGTCGATTTTAATGCGTCAAAACTTGGTTTTAAGCTTGAAGGTGCAATCTGGGTTTTCCAGATTTTGCACTCCCGCTCGAGCGGGGAATTCGAGCATCCAGTACTTTGTTATGTTTTGCAGTCTGCTCGAGCGGGGTATTGGACACTCGAGCGGGACCTTGTGTCTTACGCTCGAGCGGCTATCGAGCGCCCTATCGAGCGTGATTTTCACACATCCAGTACTTTTGACTTGTCTTGCAGAACGCTCGAGCGGGGAAGTCCACGCTCGAGCGGGGAAGTCCACGCTCGAGCGCATCCCTTTGTCTACATGTACGCTCGAGCGGGGAAACCCAAGCTCGAGCGGGACTCTATTTTTCTAAAAAATTTTGAAAATGCTTTTTAAAGTGCATCTTTGCATCCTCATTCCATCCTAGGCATTCTTAGGCCTAATTTAAGACATCTTAATGAGGATATAGATGTAGAACACACCGAGGCAAATTAGGGATTAAGTTATTATCTCTCCCAACTGTGTAGCTTAGTGTGTGTTCGATCTGTTAACTGTGTAGGGTTGGCGACTGGAGACGCGCTCTAGCTTACCGTAGCCAAAACTCTGTGAGTAACAATTGTGTAAAGATATGTTCAACTGTGAATATTTCTGACTGTTTAACTGAACTGCTTTCTGAACTGAAACTGTTAATTGAATGAATGTGCGTCCTATATTCTGAACTGTATTGTGGCATCCTTAGCAACTACTGTTACTGACTGTTACTGTTACAAAGATCTCTGTCGGTTCCCTCGTTGGAACCACTACCGTTTACTGATTGATGGCCATCATTTACTGTTCGGTCTTTTAAGACCTACTGTTTACTGTACTGTTATGCTAATGGATGTACCACATATGACTGAATGACTGATATACTAAATCAATGAACTGTTTTCATTACTGTAAGGACATTCATTCTTAACCTCTTTACGCATTATGTTATTCACTGGGCTTTAGCTCACTGCTCATATATATATGTAGGTGTATAGGCACCAGACCGCGGCTAGAAGCGTCGGGGTAAACTCCAGTTTTGTCAAGCCAACCTATGTGCCTCACTGCGAGGTTCCGAGCCTGTCAAGTTATGGCTTAGGGGCGTTTTCATTCCCCCATCTGTCTCTGTATCTGTTTTTGTAATGACTGTTTAGACTGATAGTATTGTACTGTGCTGTTTAACAGGGATTAGGTCCCTGAACTGAATGATTGTATATAATGTACATATTGTTTTGTCGCCGGCTGTATATATGCATGAAAAGTCTATTTGTATACAGACTGTCACAGCTCATTGGACATTGTATATTCACTGATTTGGCTTCCGCCAGGCCCCTGTACTCTGTTTTATTGTCTTACTGTTAAGCAGGCCTTCGGTAATCTAGGATTAGTGGCCGGTTATGGTGCTAAACCCATAGGGGCGGGTTTGGGTCGTGACAGATACTGTTCAATTCAACATTCTCAGATTGTTCAAATAGCACACAACACAAATAACCCTGGCACCCTTTCCTGATCAATTTACATGATTTCATTGCAGATATCAAATAAGATGGAGGCACTTACCCGTTACCCACAAACACAATTTCTTCATGTTCCGGTGGTTTAAACACGACTCGTTTCGTTACACAATCAATGGTGGCACAATATTTAGTTAACCAATCCATGTCCAGAATTACATCAAATTGTCTAAAGTCCAAGGGCAACAAATCCACATACAAAATAGCAATCCCAATACGCATGTCACAAAATCGGTATACAGATGCACATAGCACAGATTCCCCGGATAGAGCACATACACATAGCAAATATGGCAATGATTCTAGAGGTCTCCCAGTCTAGATGCAAATGCACAAGTTACAAAAGAGTGTGTTGACCCGGAGTCAATTAATACAAAAGCATCCTGATTACATATAGAGATAGTACCTGAGACAACGGCTTCAACATTTCATGTATCGCTCGGAACAAGCACAAAAACTCTCCCTTGCCTCACGGTATCTCCGGCAGTAGTAGATCTCGTAGTATTTCCCGGTTTCGGGATCGATGCGGTGAAGCTAGAAGCTAACTTTCCACTATTCTTATTACAATCTCTGGCCATATGCCCCGTTTTTCTACACTTAAAACAAGCTCCTAACACACGGTAACAAACTCCGCGATGCCTTTTACTGCAAATATTGCACATTGGAGATGTATCTCGGGAAGAATTCGAAGTACTGGAGGAGCCCATATTCTGTTTCTTTGAGAATTTCTTCTTTGAAAAGAAGCCCTGTCGTTTACTACCTTTCCAGTCAATTGTCAATTTGGCCTGTCTAGCTATGTTAGCTTCTGATATTATGGCTCGATCTAGCACCCCAATATAGGTTTCCAGCTTGAGAACATTTACCCTTTCTAGAATATCATCTCGAAGCCCACCTTCAATGTCACGACCCCAAACTGCCCCTAGTAGAATGGTGCCGTGATGGCCAGTAATCCGAGATTACCGAAGGCCAACTTACAAAGATCACACACAATCAGAGTATATATATGGGGCTAACATGTGCGGAAGCAATATATTAAATCTAATTAGTCCATAAGAGCTGTGCATAGATCCAATGAAATGTCATACATCTTTAATTAAAGTCTTACAACTTGCATACAACAAAATAAAATACATATTACATCTTAACAAAAGGGCTTCACAAGCCGACATAAATAAAATACATGAAGTACAAGGTCCAAAGCATAATCTTCATGGTTGCCGACATCCTTGATGCCGACCTAACATGCATACAAAACATCGGGCACAAAACACACATCTCGGCGTAGCCGACTTCTTGCTTGTTACCTACATATATATATAGAGAGGGTGAGCTTGGATACTCAATGAATGGTACAAGTAATAAAGGTTTGCATGAATAATATCCAAGATCTTTGCAAAACATACATGTCATAGCTTATTCAAATCATGTACTTGGCATAACTTGTATCTAAACATGGGATGAACCGTATTCATCCATCTTGATCTTACAAAACTTGCTTACTTACTTAACAAAACAAGGGAATAACCGATCCGTAATCGATTAGACAAATCCACCCGTTCATAGACCGTCGGTGGCAAAACAAGGGTGCTACACAAGTTTAGAGTCCTCCAGCACGAGGGACCTATGTTACAAAGGACCGTATCCTTTTAACACGATAGATTGGTGTTACTTAGGCCCGTAGCCCGCTTTAACACAATGGTGCTGCGAAAGTTTAGAGTCCTCCAGCACGAGGGACTTGTGTTACTTAGGCCCGTAGCCCGCTTTAACACAATGGTACATTCCAGGAATGTCATCAAAACAAAGCTTACTTGATACATAAAAATAGGGATAATCATTCATGCTAGAGTAAATACTTTTATCAAAACGAAACAAGGCTTTATCAAATCTTTATAACGTAACTTTATTAAAAATACCACTCACTTAGTTCTTGGGACGTTGGGGTCAAAGCAAAGGTCCAAGTCCTACAAACACATGGCAAAGTCTGCTGAATGTACTTCTCAAAACAAGTCTTACATGCATGCAAATGATCTCGGGAAAACATACTGGAAGTCAAAACACTGTTTTACATGTCAGGAAGACATGCTGGGTACCAACCAGGTCTTTGCCGAGGTCCCACACCACCTGGCCGAGGTGTGGTTACCTAAGCTTCGGCATGCAGGTTCATGCGAAACAAACTAAAGGTGTAAGTGATCATGCAAAGTAGGCCAAGGCGAGATACGATGCTTGGCCTAAGTGTAAGGTCTAGGTAAGAGTGATCTCGGTGACTACACTTCGGGAAGTGAAGTCTGAAAATCTGGGTTTTCATGCTATGAGTTCGAAAACATGGACCTGGGTACCCATACTTGAAGATCATATGAAAACAAACACGAAAACATGCATCTTGGTGCAAACTCTTAGATCAAAATATGGCTTTTCTTGAAGAACACATGAATACTATTTCCTCTTTTCAAAACCGAACTTCAAAGCAATGCATGGCTTACAAATCATATTCAATCATGCAATGTAATAACATAAACATAAAGAACAACATGAGCAGATCAAGAATCTAACCTTAAAACACGGATCTAACGGTTCGATCTCTAGGGATCAAGCTGGGAACTCTACTCTCCTCAAGAACTCCTCTTCCTTCCTCTAGAGCTTCTCTCTCCTCTTCAAAACAAGGATATAACAAATGATAGGTTTCTCTCTCTGCCGGCTGATTTAACACTCAGCTCGGACACGTGGCAACGGTTGGTTGGTTCTTCTCAAAAAGGTGATAGATTGACAAGACTTGTGTAAGACAAAGCGTACTCAACAAGCTACACGGCAAGGCACTCCGGCAAGTGATGACATCGGCTAAGGACAAAGCTTCGGCAACTAAGATGACAATGACCTCGGCTAGGAAGGACAACACTTGACTAAGTTGTGCCACACCTTGGCCTAGATGTGCCACACCTCGGTCTAGGTCATACCACTCCAAGACAAGATCACTTAGGTACAAAGATAACATCTCGGCCTAGATAATACACATCTCGGCCTTGGTGATGAACACCTCGGCCCAGATAGTGACATCTCGGCCAATATGCCTTGGCGAAAGGTGGAGGTCAAACAAAGTGGTTCCAAAGTAGTTCTAGGCTTAAGATGACCTCGGCTTGGAATGATCTAGGCTTGACATAACTTAGACTTGGCATGACTTAGTCTTAACATAACTTAGGCTTATCATAACAAGGGAGGAACAAAGCATACATATAACACTTAGGCAAATCATATACGTACAAAACAAGACAAGATTCATAAATGTTAACTTAACAAGACAAAAGTATGTGAATGCACATGAACATGACTAAGCCATAAATGTGGGTTTTACATTCAAAATGCCTCGCTTTCTTATAGTCAATATCGGTCACATGTGGTGCAAACCTAGCCAACTCAGTGAATTTGGCCTCATACTCAACCACTATCATACTATTTTGTTTAAGTTCCATGAACTCCAATACTTTTCTGTCGCGGACACATTATGGGAAGTACTTGTCATAGAAAATTTCCAGGAATTGCATCCAGCCAATGTCTTTATGATTCTCACGCATTAACATCCACCATCTTCTTGCATCATCTTCTAGCATAAAGGTGGCTAGAAGTACTTTCTGTGTCTCTAAACAAGGAAACACTTCAAATAGCTTTTCAATGCCAAGAACCCATGCTTCGGCCTTCAATGGATCCAATCCTCCGTGAAACTGTGGCGGTTTCATTTTCTTAAACTCTTTGGTGAGAGCTATTATTCGGTCATCATTCTGTAGGTCTGGCACAAGTGGCGCCGAAGGTGGAGGTGGAGGATGTGGTTGTTGCCACTGTTGTTGCTACTATTGTTGTTGCCTCAATGTTTCTGCCATTTCCTGAATCAACCTTTCTATCCTATTCATTCTAGCAATAGAAGATTCCTCTATCTCATCACCTCTTATTCTCACCATCTGATTAGACTTGCATTATTCCTTATACAAAAGGTTTACAGTATGCATATACTAAATAGTACACCTATTCAAATAATTCACAATGCAAGTAAATCTCAAACGTATAGCACATAATCATGTATCTTGAAGCACTTAAGCACATTCTTAATGTTTACAAATTCCTACTTATCACATGAATGCATCCTAGATCTTTTCTAGATGCTTATTACTCACTGGACAAGTGTGTGAGTTATTAACTTGTGCTCTGATACCACTCTGTCATGACCCAAACCCACCCCCATAGATTAAGGTCATAACCGGCCAGTAATCAAGAGATTACCTACAGCCTCAAACCAGATCAGATATATTTCAACAGAGTTAAGGGGCCAAAACGAAAGCAAACTTACAACTTTTGTCCATAGACCTGTGCTTACATGGCACATCATAACATTTCACTCATATTCATTAATAACCCACATCAAAGGAAGTTAACATATAAGCTTTACACAACAGGATCATTCAAGTCATAGTCAGCCAAACCAAAAGCTTATATACAAAGGTGATCCAAAGTTTCTGCCAACGTAGCAAAAATATAACGTAAGAACAAAAGGGCGAAAACAAGTCTCGTGCATGAGACGTATAGGCTGACTCCTCAAAACTTTGATTGTTTCTCACATACTTCACTGGGGATGGGTTTGGACATCTCTTAGCTCACCTACAGACACATGAATGAGAGTGAGCGAAAGCCCAGTAAATAATATCAGATAAAGAAGATACATGAACGAAATTTGAAATAGATGCATCGGATGGCCTTGGGCCCAATTCGTGTTTCTATCTAGTGTATCAAACGACTACAAATCCAGACGTATCAAACGGCCTCAGGCCCAATTCATTCGTATCAAACGGCCTTTGGCCCATCCATTCATATCAAACGGCCTTTGGCCCAATCATTCGCATAACAAATATTGTCCACCTTTCAGATTAACTAGCTTACGAAACTCAAATAGGAGTAAATAATTGGACAAATAGCATATTTCAAAATATCTTTATTAAGATATTACTCACACTGTTCAGTTGGTGGATTTGCCCTTGAGCTCAACCCTACACATTACATAACACATATGGGTCACAAACGATTCAATCCGTTCTTAATTCACATATTCTTCTTAGGCCTCTTTCTTATCTTCTACATCCATTTATAATGCTTAATGCATGCCTAAGAGTGCTTAGAAGTGAAAGAGAACGGAAAACAAGCCATACAATACTCTTATAAAATTTCTGATGCCGCTCGAACGGACCCCTTTGGTCAGCAAAAGTACTGGTTACTTCATTTTTATGCTCGAGTGTGACCTCGGACGCTCAAGCTGAAAGTCAAAACACATGGCTTGGCGCTCGAGCGCAACTCTTACCAGCTCTCTTACCCGCTCGAGCGGACATCACGTCTGTAAAACTTCTAGGAACTAACATTTCACGCTCGAGCGACGCTTTCCCCGCTCGAGCGAACATGCCAAATTCTAAAATTTTCAGAACTATTCTTGAAGCTCAAACTTGATGTTCAAAGGTTCAAAACTCATGTTTTTGACACAAAAGCATGGAAGGACATCATATAATACAAGAACATGAGTAATTTGGAACCAATGGTCCACTTCATAAATTATCTTGAATTCTTTTCATAAGTTTCAAAACCCATGCATTCAACTTCATACAAGCTTTATATTTTCATCAATCATGCATGCATGTTAACTTTTGACTCAAATCTTGTTTCAAATGGTATAAATGATACTCATAATCATGAAACTCATGAAAATTATGCATACATGTGAAATTTGGTACTCAATTCTCCTTGTTCAACATGATTCATGCTTGAATATATAAAATCATGGCAATTATGCACATGCATGTACTTACAAGTTTCAACTTCATCAAATTCATCTCAAATTATGTCCTCAATTAACATCTAACTTTGAATTCACAAAATTACAACCTTAAACTTATGAGTCAATGTTCAATTACTCACCTAGGAGCTCCAATCACCCAAATTCTAACTAGATCTTTGAGTTTAGCTTCTAATCCTCAAGCCTTGAGCCAAATTCCTATTTTTGAGCCCTCATCTCTCTCTAGAGCCGCCCCCCCCTCTCTCTCTCTCTCTCTAGAGTACACTTCAGATTTTGAGTTCAACAAAGATGAACTTGGATGTATATTGGCCTATTTATAGGCTTGCTTAATCATATTGATTAAGTCTAAGTAATGGCACTTTAATTAATCATTCTGAATCTAATCATTTCGTTCCGAATCAGTTTTCAATTAAATTCCACCATAGGCTCTAAAAATTACGCCAATCACAATGGCGTAGTCAATTTCGGTTTCTATGGCCAATAAGGCCTTCAATTTTCAGTTTATAACAATAAGTTGAACAAATTTTCCTACGGTGAACAGATATAAAACCAAAACCACATATAATCATATAAATGGCACCCAAAATCGTATTAAACCCATAATCACAATCATAATTAAGATTAATTAACATAATACGGAACAGGGTTATCATACCAAACCCGCCCCTATAGGTTTAGTGTCGTAACCAGTCAGTAATCCGCGATTACCAAAGGCCTGACTAAACCAAGCAAGTAAACGGGGCTAGCGGAAGCTATTATATGAGAAAACAATACGTCCAATGAGCTGTGAATACATATGAGGCAAAAGACATTGCTATAGTTATATATACATTCATGCATGAGTACATCATGTTGTCGCAGGTTTGTCGAAAGACAATAAAAAGAGAAAAGTCACTCTCATCGGAACAAAAATAATGCTAGGGACAACCGATCAAAATACATGAGCGAGTTAGAAAAGGGTGCACACTGGCCACCTCAAAACTCGGATAGATGGGAACCTCACAGTGAGGCACAGAAGTTAGCTTGACAAAATCAAAGCAAGGTCGATGCCACCATATCCTTTCCTGGGCTGAGTCACCTACATAACATTTTAAAATATGAGCTAGAGCCCAGTGAATAATAACTGAATAAAGATATTCTGAACGATAATTATAATGTAAAATAAAACACATACTGCGCAGATTCGTATGACATTTGAGAAGCATAACATATCATGTAGTATATCTAAAAGTAAGAAATACAAGCGATCTAGAAGACCAAACAGGCGGTCATGAAGACCGAAGATCAGATATGATAGCCAACACCACATTAAACAAGAGTTCCATGAAGCGGAACTGACAGATCTGCAATCATTCAAATGGTACCAGGGTTGCCACAATAAACAATGAACATAGAGATAAAATTATCATTCATTAACATAAGAAACCTTTAAAGTAATACATAAATTCGAAGCACATAAGAGGTTACTGAAATCAATGTATTTGTGCAACAGTGTTACTCACAATGTATACCGCGATGCGGGTGACTGGCACTTGGTGTTTGACCTACACAGACAAATACAGACGTAGCATGCTTAATTTGCCATCCAACCAACCAATTGGTTCCATTACTTAGGAATCGATTAGCCTAAATGTCGTTAACTCTTGTTAAATGTTCATGCAATGCAAATGGACATTAATTACAGGTGTAAAACACACTAACGAAGGCCTGGGAGTGGGGTAAACGAAGCAGAAAAGTGAAACCGGAGTCGCCAAACAGCCGCACGTGCGAGACTCCATCCACACGTGCGCCGCACGTGCGCCACCAAGTGCTTTTAGTTCATAATGTTTCCAGTACCTCCCATGTTTTTCGCACGTGCGGACCCACCCGTCGTACATGCACCTGTGCTTCCCCCACGTGCGGGCTCCACAGCCGCACGTGCATTTCTGGGTGTTTCCATAACCGAATTTCTGCTCTGTTTTGGGGTTCCAAATTCCTCAAAATCAAACCCAAAATCAATTAAATTAAGGGTCACAAATTAATAAACATGGCGTACAAACAATTTCTATCTTCAATTCAAGAATAGAACCATAGATTCAAACTCAAATTCTACAATCTCATAAACAATTTCAAGGTTAAAAAGAAAATATCACCGAGGCATATTGAACTTCTATTCCTTTAACAAAACCATGGGAATTTAGTTTAGAAGCATGCAAAACCAAGTAATTCAAGCTAAAATAGGTTTATAACACAACTTACACTACCCAAACCCTTACCCTCCATTTCAATTTCAAGGGTTCAAGGTGAAATCTACTTAGATACAAGAAATTGGGAGAGAATTCTTACCTTAATAAGTTAAGTTGATGAAGTTGCCTCACACTTTCTCCCTTTCTTCTTCTCTTCTCTTCTTGTTCTCTCTCTCTCTCTCAGATGATATTTCTCTCACCTCTCTTGAGACCAACAAACATATATATATATATATATATATATAATGCTAAGTTACTTGTTTTCAAATAATTTTAATTTATACCCACTTCAATTAAATTATTTCTTACCATAACCTAAGGTAATTAATCCCCACTTCATCTAATTAGGATGAATTAGACTCTACCACCTAGGTCATCATTTAATTTATAGCATTATAATTTAACGAATTAGACAGGTCTTTTTCCCAAATGAACATGTCTGTCAACAAACATAATGCATATAACACATAAATAAGCATATAATGTACAGATAAATGCATAATTCAGATTAATCACAGAAGTAACAACTAAGAAAGAAAACGGGTGTTACAGTCTCTCCCCCTTAGGGTGTTTGGTCCATGAAACTCAAGTACCTTCTCCAATGAAGAGTGTAGGGTCTAATGGAAACAATTCAAGGTATTTCGCTAGCATATCCCCTTCTCTTTCCCATGTTGCATATAAGCCAATGTGATTATGCCAATCCACTTTTACCAACGGAATGTCTTTATTCCTCAACTTTTTGATTCGGCAACTAACAATTCGAATAGGTCATTCTGTATACGTATAATCATCACTCATAGGTATCTGAGTAGGTTCAACAACTTGTTGAGGGTTTAAAAGAGATTCTTCTAACATGGAAATGTGAAAGATGTTATGCATGTGTTCCATATCCGGGGGTAGAGCTATTCGATACGCCACCGGACTCAGTTTCTCAATAATCTCATATGGTCTAATGTATCGAGGTGCTAACTTACCCTTGACTCCGAAACGAGTATGTCCCTTCATTGGTGTAACTTTAATAAAAACATGTTTGCCTACGTCATATTCTCTTTCCCGTCTACGCACATCAACATAACTTTTCTGTCGGCTTTGTGCAGTTTTCAATCGTTGTTGAATCAACTTCACTTTCTCTATAGTTTCTTGCACAAGTTCGGGTCCCAATAATGGTCTATCTCCAACTTCAACCCAACAAATCGGTGACCGACATTTCCTGCCATATAGAGCCTCGTATAGTGCCATGTCAATGCTGGAGTGGTAACTATTGTTGTATGCAAATTCTACCAAAGGTAGATATGTTTCCCAATTTCCTTGAAAATCCAATACACACATACGTAACATATCCTCAAGCGTCTGAATTGTTCTCTCTTATTGGCTATCTGTTTGTGGGTGGTATGCACTGCTCAACCTTAATTCAGTTCCCATTGCCTTTTGCAAACTTTGCCAAAACCTCAAAGTAAACTTCGGATCTCTATCTGATACAATTGACACAGAGACTCCATGCAATTTCACAATTTCATTCATATACAGGGTAGCCAGTTTATCCACGACATATGTTGTCTTAACAAGCAGGAAATGAGTGGATTTTGTCAATCGATCTACAATTACCCAAATAGAATCCATACCTCTACTGGAGCGAGGCAAGCCAACTATGAAATCCATTGCAATATGTTCTCATTTCCACTCCGGTATTGGCAATGGCTGAAGCAGTCCTGCGGGTCGTTGATGTTCCACTTTAACTTGTTGGCATTGCAAACATTTGGATACGAACTCCGCAATTTCCCTTTTCATTCCCGGCCACCAAAAATTCTTCTTTAGGTCTTGATACATTTTTATGTTTCCCGGATGGATAGAGAATTTGGAACTGTGGACTTCTTGGAGAGTCTGTTTCTTCACATCACTATCGTTTGGAACACATAACCGTCCTTGAAACTTGAGTATGCCATCCTCAAAACTGAACCCTGGTCTAGGTTTGGATTCCCATTCGTCCACTATTTTCTTGAGGAACTCATCTTGCAACTGCTTCTTTTTTATTTCTTTAACTAGTATCGACTCACGCACTACTGTTTCCTGTCTAGTGAGTAAATAGGCTAAGTTTCCCATGGATTTTCGACTAAGGGCATCGGCCACGGTATTAGCTCTTCTAGGATGATACATAATTTGCAAATCATAATCCTTAATTAGCTCTAGCCATCTCTGTTGTCTCATGTTTAGCTCCCTCTGGGTAAAGAAATATTTTAAACTTTTGTGATCCGTATACACCTCACACGTAGCCCCATATAAATAGTGGCGCCAAATCTTCAATGCAAAAATCACTGCAACCAATTCCAGATCATGAGTCGGGTAACTCGTTTCATGCGATCTCAACTAACGAGACGCATAGGCAATCACCCTTCCATTTTGCATCAACACACACCCCAAGCCTTTATAGGAAGCATCATTGTAAATGGTAAAGCCATCCGTGCCAGAGGGTATGGAGAGAATCGATGCTGTCACAAGTCTTGTCTTTAATTCTTGGAAAGCTGCCTCTCTTTGATCAGTCCATTCGAATGGTACCCGATTCTGTGTCAACTGAGTGAGTGGCAAAGCAATCTTGGAAAAGTCCTTCACAAATCTGCGATAATATCCAACCAGGCCCAAGAAACTACGAACTTCTGTTACATTCGTTGGTCTCGGCCAATTTACAACAGCCTCTACCTTTTGTGGATCGACAGAAATACCCTCTTTTGTTATCACATGCCCCAAAAATGTCACACTACCCAACCAGAATTCACATTTCGATAATTTAGCATATAGTTTCTTCTCTCTCAACGTTTGAAAAGTAAGTCTCAAGTGGTGTTCAAGTTCCTCCTTGCTTTTAGAATAGATCAGAATGTCATCAATAAAGACCACAATGAACTCATCAAGGAATGGCTTAAAAACTCTGTTCATTAGATCCATAAAAACAACTGGTGCATTTGCAACCCCAAAAGGCATAACGAGGAATTCATAATAACCGTATCTTGTTCGAAAGGCAGTCCTCTCCATATCTTCAGCTTTCACTTTTAGCTGATGATATCCAGATCGCAAGTCGATTTTTGAAAATACCTGTGCCCCTTGTAGTTAGTCAAACAAATCATCAATACGTGGCAACGGGTACTTATTCTTAATTGTTACCTTATTCAATTCCTGGTAGTCAATACAGAGCTTTAAGGTTCCATCCTTCTTCTTAACAAACAACACCGGAGCAACCCACGGGGATATACTAGGTCTGATAAATTTCTTAGTCAGCAAGTCTTGTAACTGCGTTTTTAACTCTTTTAATTCAGTAGTCAACATCCGGTATGGGGTCTTAGAAATCAGTTGGGTACCTGGTACTATTTCAATGGTGAACTCGATTTCTCTATCAATCAAATTCCCGAGCAAATCATCTGGAAACACATCGGGGAATTCTTTCACCACAGGAATACTGCTTACATCCGGTCTAGCAGTAGTTGACACCGTTAGTACCGAACATAGAAATGCCTTGCACCCCTTATTAATCAGTTTATTCGCTTTTATAGAGGAAATCAAATATGGGGGAGATATGACACTATTCCCGTTAAATATAAATTCAGGTCCTTCAGGTAAATGAAACACAACTTGTTTGGTTGAGTAATCAATTGTAGCACAATATTTTGTTAGCCAATCCATTCCCAAGATAACATCAAAATATGCAATGTCTAAAGGTAACAAATCCACATATAATTTCATGTCTTCAATAAAAATCTCACACGTAGGATATATAGATGCACAAATCATAGTTCCTTCAGCCGGAGAGCTTACAACTAACACATAGTCCATTGGTTCCAAGGGTCTAAGTAGTTTTGAAGCAAAAGTATAGGACATGAAAGAATGTGTGGACCCCGAGTCAATTAATACATGCGCATTTTGAGAACAGATAGGAAGAATACCTGACACAACCATTTCTGTAGTCTGCACATCACCCGGTATCAATGCAAAAACCCGTCTTTGCTTTAGAGTTTCTTTTTCCATCGCTACTTTTGAATTTTCCTTTGGTGCTAACACTAATGCAATTGAGTTAGCCCTAGACTAGTTTGTACTTTGAGACACTAAAGGACAATCCTTAATCATATGGCTTGTTTTTCCACAACGAAAGCATGCACCAGAAATTCTGCGACAAACTCCCTTATGTCTCTTTCCACACTCTGGGCAAATGGGTGTATCAGTTCCTTGGCTTGAGCTGGTAGACGATCCTGTATTCTGTCTTTTGTTCGATGGAGTGTTGAAGTTGTTCCGACCCTTCTTGAAATTAGATCCTGGCCTTTTTCCCTTCCAGTCAATCACCGGTGCCATCGCTTGCTTTAGTGCGGCAACATTCGCCTCAGCTATGATGGATCTATCCAAAACATCAACATATTTTCTAATTTGAGTACATTAACTCAGTCAAGAACCTCAACATCCAAACCGCCTTCAAACTTTCTGGCTTTCTTATACTCAGTGTCTACCATATGTGGCGCGTAGCATGCAAGCTATGTGAACTTAGCTTCATATTCCACTACTATCATAGTACCTTGCTTCAACTACTCAAATTTGGTTACCTTGCGGTCTCTCACACATTGTGGAAAATTATTTTCATAAAAAACTTCTTTAAACTGTGCCCAAGCCATGGCGGTTTGCTGATTTCGAACAAGCATCCATCATCTTCTCGCTTTTTCTTGCAAGGTAAAAGTTGCTAACAAAACCTTCTGTTCTTCAATACATAGAAATTCTTCGAATAACTTTTCAATCTCCAGAATCCAAGCTTCAGCTTTGAGCGGTTCAAGGCCTCCCGGAAAGGTAAGCGGTTTCAGTTTGTTAAACTTCTGTGTCAGGGTAATAATGTCACCATTGTTAGGTGGCTCCACTAGAATAGGTGGCGGAGGTGGCGGTGGAGGTGGAAAGGGTTGTCTCTGTTGTTGTCTTAGTGCTTCCATCAACAACTCCACCATTCGCTCTAACCGATCCATTCTTGCATCAGAAGTTTTAGATGTCTCTATAGGTCTTGTTTCTTCCATAGGGATATATATAAACAGAGTGATGATAAACATAGGACACATAAGATTTATACATGCATTATTACCACATAGACACATCAGATAAACCACACACACCCACACATGTAGCTAATATGTCCTAATTTCTCTTCTAGACCATCCTATAGCTTATTTGGAGTGTGTGCGTACAACTCGTGCTCTGATATCACTCTGTCACAATCCAAACCCGCCCCTATAGGTTTAGTGTCGTAACCGATCAGTAATCCGTGATTACCAAAGGCCTGACTGAACCAAGCAAGTAAACGGGGCTAGCGGAAGCTATTATATGAGAAAACAATACGTCCAATGAGCTGTGAATACACATGAGGCAAAAGACATTGCTATAGTTATATATACATTCATGCATGAGTACATCATGTTGTCACAGGTTTGTCGAAAGACAATAAAAAAAGAAAAGTCACTCCCATCGGAACAAAAATAATGCTAGGGACAACCGATCAAAATACATGAGCGAGTTACAAAAGGGTGCATACTAGCCACCTCAAAACTCGGATTGATGGGAACCTCGCAGTGAGGCACAGAAGTTAGCTTGACAAAATCAAAGCAAGGTCAATGCCACTATGTCCTTTCCTAGGCTAGGTCACCTACATAACATATCAAAATATGAGCTAGAGCCCAGTGAATAACAACTGAATAAAGATATTCTGAACGATAATTATAATGTAAAATAAAACACATACTGTACAGATTCGTATGACATTTGAGAAGCATAACATATCACGTAGTATATCTAAAAGCAAGAAATACAGGCGGTCTAAAAGACCTAACAGACAGTCATGAAGACCAAACAGGCGGTCTTGAAGACCAAACAGGCGGTCATGAAGACCGAAGATCAGATATGATAGCCAACACCACATTAAATAGGAGTTCCATGAAGTGGAACTGACAGATCTGCAATCATTCAAATGGTGCCAGGGTTGCCACAATAAACAATGAACATAGAGATAAAATTATCATTCATTAACATAAGAAACCTTTAAAGTAATACGTAAATTCGAAGCACATAAGAGGTTACTGAAATCAATGTATTTGTGCAACAGTGTTACTCACAGTGTATACCGAGATGCGGGTGACTGGCACTTGGTGTTTGACCTACACAGGCAAATACAGACGTAGCATGCTTAATTTGCCATCCAACCAACCAATTGGTTCCATTACTTAGGAATCGATTAGCCTAAATGTCATTAACTCTTGTTAAATGTTCATGCAATGCAAATGGACATTAATTACAGGTGTAAAACACGCTAACGAAGGCCTGAGAGTGGGGTAAACGAAGCAGAAAAGTGAAACCGGAGTCGCCAAACAGCCGCACGTGCGAGACTCCATCCACACGTGCGATGCACGTGCGCCACCAAGTGCTTTTAGTTCAAAATGTTTCCAGCACCTCCCCTGCTTTCCACACATGCGGGCCTACCCGCCGTACGTGTGCCTGTGCTTTCCCTGCGTGCGAGCTCCCCAGCCGCACGTGCGTTTCTAGGTGTTTCCAGAACCGAATTTCTGCTCTGTTTTGGGGTTCCAAATTCCTCAAAATCAAACCCAAAATCAATTAAATTAAGGGTCACAAATTAATAAACATGGCGTACAAACAATTTCTATGTTCAATTCAAGAATAGAACCATAGATTCAAACTCAAATTCTACAATCTCATAAACAATTTCAAGGTTAAAAAGAAAATATCACCGAGGCATATTGAACTTCTATTCCTTTAACAAAACCATGGGAATTTAGTTTAGAAGCATGCAAAACCAAGTAATTCAAGCTAAAATAGGTTTATAACACAACTTATACTACCCAAACCCTTACCCTCCATTTCAATTTCAAGGGTTCAAGGTGAAATCTACTTAGATACAAGAAATTGGGAGAGAATTCTTACCTTAATGAGTTAAGTTGATGAAGTTGCCTCACACTTTCTCCCTTTCTTCTTCTCTTCTCTTCTTGTTCTCTAGAACTCTCTCTCTCTCAGATGATATTTCTCTCACCTCTCTTGAGACCAACAAACATATATATATATAATGCTAAGTTACTTGGTTTCAAATAATTTTAATTTATACCCACTTCAATTAAATTATTTCTTACCATAACCTAAGGTAATTAATCCCCACTTCATCTAATTAGGATGAATTAGACTCTACCACCTAGGTCATCATTTAATTTATAGCATTATAATTTAACGAATCAAACAGGTCTTTTTCCCAAATGAACATGTCTGTCAACAAACATAATGCATATAACACATAAATAAGCATATAATGTATAGATAAATGCATAATTCAAATTAATCATAGAAGTAACGGTTAAGAAAGAAAACGGGTGTTACAGTATTCAATTATCAAAATATTAAAACATTCAGTTTATCATCAAAGAGTTAGCACTCATTAAATAAATATTATTTATACAATACGCAATCTAGTCTAAAGTATGAACATAAGAGTTGCATATTAAATTTCATATCATGTTTAGCAAATTGAAAATTTTGGATTGAGGCAATTATAATTGCAATCAAAATTAATTGATATTTACTTAATCGGAAAATCATAATGTTCTGAAACCTGGCTCTGATACCACATATAAAAAAATTATGGTGTTATGCATATAACAACCTTCATAATTCAAAATCGTGAACTATTATAATTTTCACAAATAATAACATAATGCGGAAAATAAATAACATATCCGATCAGTTATGCGAAACCTTCGAGTGATCCATAATTGATTTAACGTAAACATAATATCAATATTAGTGGAAAAAGATTTCTCTCTCTTAACCCTCTCTAGAATACATTGAATTCATAATCATTTAATGGGTAGTCTGAATGTCTTTTTATAGATAGAGAGATGACCAGTTTTCATATTTTATCATGATTCCACTTTTCCATCAAATTAGGATACTTGGAAAACACTCTTCTTTATTTACCAATTAATTGTAGCAAAAAGTATGAGATTATGCCAAATCTCTAATTGATATTACCATATCATGTAAGTCAACATAATGACTACATACTTAATTTAGTCTTACAGGAAGCTGTTAATGTATATCCTAATTAATGAATATCATAATTTAGGAATTAGAATTATATTATGATTGTATCACTCTCTTGTACATGGTTCTTGATAATAAAGATACACATTTTCCTCTCTCTCCCTTTCTTTCAACCATTATAACAATGTATAAAATGTGAGAAATGATATGATCCAAAATAGATAAAAGTTGAAAAGTGACTTTTAATCCACTTCCAAAACAGGTCATAACACAAATATATGTATATATATATATATATATATAAGTTGAGTAGTGAGGATGGTTGTGTTGAAAGAAACTAAGTAAATTCTTCTGCAAAGGCCATGGGAGTGGTAACTGAAGATCATCATCAGACTCCATTGTTTTTGCAATCAAGCCTTGCTTTGTCTCCTCATGATCAACCCATACAGAGAACTGGTTTGTCTACTACTGCACTCTTTATTTTTTCTGTTAATTTCGCTTTCTCTTTTTCCTTCTCTATGCGTCGATTCAAAATAAATAGACCCAAAAAGACACCAATCCATAGTCTTCATCATCCATCTAAAATCAAGAACTTGTTTATTCATGTGATTTTTATGTTTACAACATTGTTGTTAACTTCGCATAATCGAAAAAGAAAGGAAAGAAAGATGGGCTCGGAGAGAAATTAATCTCCACGTCAGCAAATATTTTCATAGATATGGAGAAAGGCATCTATTAGATAAAATAGGAAAATGGTTGGTAGCTCAAAAACTGTGGCTCAAATTGGCTCAAATTGCCAGTTTTAGTAACTTTGTTTTTTTTTTTTTTTTTTTTTTTACCTAATAGGGAAATTTGAGCCACAATTTGAGCCAAATATTTGAGCTCCCTAGCAATGCCCGATAAAATAATAGAGCAATGATGGAATGAGATTAGACTGCTCATAACACTAGAAATTTTAATGTAAGTCCACGATCATATATATATTGTCATTTTCATACTATTCATTTTTTTGTTTTTAAAATTATGTAATTTTTAGGACCCTGCTATTCCCGTTACCGCCAACATAAGACTTTTAAAATATAAGATAATTGTTCACTATCATAACATATCATTTTATGAAAAATAATTGAGTGTCACGTGTGATAATGCTCAAAAGATGATCCATACCATCTATTGGTGGAGTCCACACCAATTGATGTGGGGTCTACTCCAATAAATAGTGTGGATCATATTTGAGTCATTACCACATGTGGCGATCAATAACTGCTCCTATTTCATTGTTGGTTTGATATATAATCTCAGTAATGTTTGAAATATTAATCAATATGGGTATCATAAATAGATCACAATAAGTAATAATAATAAAACATTACTTGATACATAGTTAAAGACTTCTATGGTCATAATCAAACTTAATTATAATTAACACCATAATATATCATAACTAAATCATAATGAGTCATAATAAAAAGTTACAAATATTACACCATTTTATTAAGATGTATTTCTTCTGTCTCATTGTTGGTCTACTATTTCATTTTGGGATGTCCCAAAATGATAGTCCCATTTGAAAAGTCAAAGTAAAATATATTTAATTTTCCAAAACTACCTTTTTTGAGTAATTATAAATATATTAAAATTTTGAAAAGATAGGGACATTAGTGAAAAAATATTTTGAAATTTAAATTTAAATGTAATGATTACATGTCCTTTAAAAAGTTAAAATCTTCACACAAAAAAAAAAAAACTAATAAATTGAGACGGAGGAGTAATAAAATTTTCCTAATCTATATACCAATGTACATTGGTAATGTAGTTAATATTGTTAATTAGTCAAAGAAGCAGTAATCAATGTCAATAATTAGATGCACACACTTAGATGGAACTTTTGAGGGAAATATATTTATTTATTTTTTGAATTGCAGAAAGAATAATGCTGTATACATTAATTAATATATTAACTAGTGTATCAATTGATGATGTGACATAATTTAAGAGTTTTTGGTATTTATAATTTGTATAATGAATGGAGTCAATAATAATGTTATAACTAGTGTTGGTACATTAATTAATACGTTATTAATAGTATATATAGCACCACCGTTGTAGAAATGTATTTGATTATTAAAATAATAAATGGAAATGGTGAAACAGGAATTGTATGGACTGCAGTGGCCCACATAATAACAGGAGTGATAGGGTCAGGGATTCTATCATTGGCATGGTGTATGGCTCAGCTGGGTTGGATTGGAGGCTCATTCTCTATGCTCTTCTTTGCTTTCATCACTCTCATCTCTGCCTTTCTTCTCTCCAACTGCTGCAGATCTCCTCACCCTGAGCTTGGCCCCACTAGAAACCACTCCTACTTGGAAGCTGTCCACTTCAATTTAGGTAACATTGTCATTACAGTTCTTCCATCTGCACAGAAATTAATAATGGAATGGAACACAACCTTTTTATATGAATATGAGATCAATCGACGACTATGTCTGATTCTATAATTGATTTTTTTGTTTTTAGAATTTTTCTTATGATGTTGAGTTTTAACATGGCATTTTCAGGAGAGAGAAGTGCATGGGCACGTGGACTTTGTGTAAATATTAACTTATATGGGATTGGCATCGCCTACATCATTACTTCTGCTATCAGCGTGAGGTGCTCTATATATATTTATGTTCTTTCAAATTTTTTGTTTATTGAAAAGTAGCATGAGGTATATAATATATGTTACCCCCCACAATATTTGATTAGATCAACAAGAATTAATTTGGAGCATTTACTATGATTTGAAACTGTGAACACATGTACACTTTCTTGTTATGGTGATGTTTAATTTTTTTGTTTTCCCAAATTTTAAATTGATGCAGAGCAATACAGAAATCAAATTGTTACCACAAGTATGGGCATGAGGCTAATTGTGAATATGGAGATACTTATTATATGCTAATATTTGGATTAGCACAAATTGTGATTTCTCAAATACCCAATTTTCATAATATGGAATGGCTCTCTGTTGTTGCTGCAACCATGTCCTTCATCTATTCCTTCATTGCATTGGCACTTGGTTTGGCGAAAGTAATAGGCATGGTTCTCAATTTGCTCTGATTTTTCATGTTGCAAGTATTTGAAATTCACTCCGCATAATTAACTAAGCCAGTTCAATTTATCATTCTTGTACACTCTTAACTGAGATGTCAGGAGGTCAATTCTTGTCAAAGGCAAAGATTGATTATCTCTTTCCTATTGGTTTCTTCTTGTATTGATGTAGTTGTTGTTGGAATTGGGCTTCCAAGTGGGTATGTGTTGTTAGACTTTCTTATATAGTTGATTGTTCAGTTTGATATAATTTTCTTACATTTTTTGTAAATAATCTCCTACCATTTGAAATTATGTGCTTAGGAGAGCTTTTGTGTTAGGAGTAATTATCACGTCTTCCTGAAACATCACATTGGTCGTGTGTTCACCAAATAACAAGAAATTATGTGCTTACATGCCTCAAAAAAATATGAATAAGTAAACCAATCAAAATTTTGGCTGCATATATGTTGATTTAACCATGAATTTCTTCAACATTTAATTGCAGGAGATGGGAGTAATCAAAGGTAACATTGCAGGAGTCTCAACTTCTACTACACTTGGGAAAGTATGGTTGGTTTCTCAAGCACTTGGGGACATTGCTTTGGCCTATCCATACTCCATCATTCTCATTGAAATACAAGTAAGCCACTTTCAATTTTTAATTTCCGATCAGTTGTGCTAGGAATACAAAAAAATTTCACAGAATGAAACATCGATGTTCTTGTGCACTTGGACTTTTTCATTCTCGATCAATTACCAAGTCCAACTTCACATAACCAATGAAGAATCTCAAGTTAATGTGATTGAAAATTGCAAAAACACACCAAAGGATACTTTGAAGTCGCCTCCACCGGAAAATGAGACAATGAAGAGGGCCTCAACCATAGCAGTATGCATCACAACCTTCTTCTACCTCTGCTGCGGTGGCTTCGGATATGCAGCCTTCAGTGATTCATCTCCGGGGAACCTCTTGACTGGCTTCGGATTCTATGAGCCTTACTGGCTTATTGACTTTGCTAATGCTTGCATTGTTCTTCATTTGGTTGGAGGATATCAGGTACTACCTATTAGACATATCACTTGATCTTTTTCTTTTTTCATTTTTCATTAGCATAGTTATGGAGGCAGGGGATCATCTGTCAAATTTTCCTTTCCCTTGTCCCGAGGCCCTCTAATCCATCGTGTGATAGAGATGGGAGGCCTTGGGATAGAGGACAAGGGAGAATCTAGATAGATAATCTAGCCTCCACATTATAGATATCTTCCAATAACACCCACTTAATGTGTTCGGTTGGACTTTGGAGTGATTAGGTTATGTGATTGGACTCCATATTATGGTCATTTTCGAATTTCATGTTTGGATACAAAAATAGATGTTTGGATTGATAGTCCTTCTGGACTGTATATCCCTCATAAAAGGGACTATTGAGTCCATGCTTAGTGGTTAAGGGGATGGGATACAAAACAAGAGGATTAAGGAAGATCTAGATTAGGGGGTTAAAAGGTTAAAATATCCTCGAACTATGGTCATTGTACTATGTAGTCCATGTTTAGTGGTTCAAAACAAACATAAGATAGGATAGAATTCTTCTAATCTCCCTCCTAATCTAGGGACATTCCAAATGTGGGACAAGGTTAAAATATCCTCAAACCATGGTCATTGTACTATGCAGTCCATGTTTAGTAGTTCAAAACAAACATAAGATAAGATAGGATTCTTCTAATCCCCCTCCTAATCTAGGGACATTCCAAATGTGGGATAAGATTCATTGATAAGCCCAAAACTATTGATCCCAAGACTAATAATTTCATATAATCTAATCCAAAAACCCTACGTAGATCTGTTTAGTTGCTTTCAATTACCCCTCATGCTGTGTCAAAAAATCCCATATAAGTGGTAAATTTGCTTTAGATCAATATAAATTGTGTGTATGATCAGTACTGTTATATCTAATTTTTTTTTCTTCTTTTTTTTAGCAAATAAAATCATAATTCCTTTCCATATTTGCATTTTGGCAGGTATTCAGTCAGCCACTTTTCGCACTGGTAGACAAATGGTTTGCTTTGCAAGGAAGTTCCCAAACAGTGGATTTGTGAACAATGACTACACTTTGAAACTTCCCTTTTTCCCAATTCTCAGACTAAATCTTCTCAGACTCTGTTTTCGCACAACTTACGTGGCGTCAACAACTGTGATTGCGATGATCTTTCCATATTTCAACCAAGTTTTGGGAGTTTTGGGTGTTAGATAATGTCTCAATGGGACCACATAATTAAATGTGGTGTTATCATTTATAAGAAGCCTACAATTTAAGTGATTCAATTTAGTTAATAGGCTTAAGGGTATATGTGTTATGGACTTAATGTGTAGATACTAGTTGTATAATTTCTATTTCTATGAGGGGCAGAAATAGAAATTAAAACATATTGGTTAAAGTTGATTTTCATTCCTTTTGAACTTCCACAACCTTTCAGTTTTGAAAACCAATAAATAGAAATTAAAACCAATAATGGTTAAAGTTGGTTTTCATTCCTTTTGAACTTCCACAACCTTTAAAAGAGAACACTGCCATTTTTCTAAATCCTCTCAAGGAGAAACATAAGGCACCAAAGGGGAAAGGATTAGAAGGCAATAACATAATCAATAACAAAGAGTTTTTTGATAATCACGCTTCCGTTTAACCGTTCATCAATGGATTCAGGTATGTCATTTTGTCTTGATTTCTTGATAATACACATGGTAAATGATCCGAAGTGTAAGGTTTATGTTCTGAAATTTATGTTTACAATTGGTATCAGAGCATGCATATCATGTGTCTTATCAGAATTGATATGCTTTATTCATTCTATTTAGTTTCCTGGAATCAGATTCTGAATTTTCTTATGGATGTAAATTCTGTTTTTTTTTTCTGTTTTGTTCTGTGAAAATGGCAATCTGTTTTCTGGAATTGTAAAATGATTCGGTGGGCAGTTTTTTTTTTTTTTTTTCTCAAATGGATGAACATCATGTATTTATATATATATAGATATATCTTGCGATTTGATCGGTTTAATTTTGAACATCATAAAAAAAAAAAAAACTATTTGTTTTTGGACCCGTCAATTCTATTTATATATGTATGTATATAATTGGGATTGCTGCAGATTATATAACATATACGGGGTCACAAATTTGGAAATCTTTAAATTTAATGTAATTTCATACAACGTCTACAGAAATTTTATTTTCTAACATTCTCAATATAAGTCAATTCAAACAAGATGTCACAAAAGTGATCTCTCTTGTCTAGATTGTTTTATATGGAATGTTTTGATGTTCATGTCTGTGTATCTCATGCGGGTATTTATCGGTCCAAAGACATGATTAAGACTTGGCAGAATTACACACACATTTTGTGGTGATAAACATGTGCCAATTGTCAAGAAAACCTAATGTGAATAATAAATCCATCAAAAGATAGATTTGTTATTTGACATAACTTATTGTCAATGTTTGATCATTACAACAAGAATACCACTTACAGTTAATATCACTATCCAAAGGCTTGGTATTAATGTTGTGCTAGGTATCTTGAGATGTTGTCATTAAATTAATTTATTTAGAGATTATCTGTTTGGTAACTTAATGTGAAGCGAGGCCTTATAAACCTCATGAACGAAAATTGGACTCTAAAACCATTAGCAGCTACTTTATTGGCTATGCCGAACGATCACGGGATTACAAGTTTTATGATCCCACAAATAGGCCAATATTTGAGACGGGAATTGCAACATTTTTTGAGGATGTTGAGTTTGGGGGAAGAAATCCAGTTAGAGACATTGTCTTTGAGGAGGAAGCAGGAGTAATCCCACTTCCTACTACTACTTTTGACCAATCACAGGTTCCTATACCTGTCATTGCTCGAGAAGTAATTTCGGATCCTCAACCAGACAATGTTGTTCAAGATAATATAGTTCAAACCCCCATTCAAGATGAGGTAATTGTTCCTGAGGAACAAACTCTACAACCTCAACCTCAAGAATCTGTGCCATTAAGGCGATCCACAAGAGAAAGGAGATTTGCACTTTCAGATGATTATATTGTATATCTCCAGGAACATGAGGTAGAAAATGGAATGTCGAAAGATGATCCAATCAACTTTCGTCAAGCCATGGAAAGTTCCAACTCTCATAAGTGGATAGAAGCCATGAATGAAGAATATAAGTCTATGCAAGACAATAAAGTTTGGGAACTTGTCTCATTACCAGTTGGTGCGAAGCCCGTAGGTTGTAAATGGATATTTAAAACCAAAAGGGATTCAAATGGTAATGTGGAGAGGTATAAGGCACGTCTTGTAGCCAAAGGCTTTACTCAAAAAGAAGGAATTGACTTTAAAGAAACTTTCTCTCCAGTTTCTTCGAAAGATTCTTTTAGGACAATTATGGCGCTTGTTGCATATTTTGATCTTGAGTTGCATCAGATGGATGTCAAAACAGCTTTTCTTAATGGTGACATTAAAGAAACAATTTATATGGTGCAGCCAGAAAACTTTGTGTCAGGAGACCCAAAGAATATGGTTTGCAAATTGACTAAATCCATCTATGGACTCAAACAAGCTTCTCGTCAGTGGTACTTCAAATTTCATCAAGTTCTCACTTCGTATGGTTTTGAAACTAATGTTGTTGATGAATGTGTGTATCACAAGTTCAGTGGGAGTAAACACATATTTTTGGTTTTATATGTTGACGACATATTGCTTGCCACAAACGATATAAACTTATTGCATGACACCAAGAGATTTCTATCTAAGAATTTTGAAATGAAAGATCTTGGTGATGCTTCCTTTGTATTAGGAATCGAAATACACCGAGATCGTTCTCGGGGTATTCTGGGATTATCACAAAGGAGCTATATCGAAAAAGTACTCAATAGATTTGGCATGCAAAATTGTAAATCAGGTGAAACCCCGGTTGCTAAGGGAGACAAGTTTAGTCTCAGCCAATGCCCGAAGAACAGTCTTGAAATTCAAGAAATGCAGAAGATTCCTTATGCCTCGGCTGTAGGGAGTCTAATGTATGCTCAAGTATGTACGCGTCCGGATATTGCGTTTATAGTTGGCATGTTAGGCAGATATTTAAGTAATCCTGGCATGGATCATTGGAAAGCAGTCAAGCGTGTTATGCGATATTTACAGAGAACAAAGGAATATATGCTCACATATAGGAGATCGGATAAGTTAGAGGTCATTGGATATTCCGACTCCGATTTTGCTGGATGCCAAGACAGTAGGAAATCCACATCAGGCTATATTTATCTGTTAGCTGGCGGAGCAATTTCTTGGAGGTCTGCAAAGCAGACGCTCATAGCTTCATCCACCATGGCCGCAGAATTTGTAGCATGTTATGAGGCATCAAACCAAGGGATATGGCTGCGGAATTTTGTCACTGGGTTGCGTATTTTGGAAGGCACTGAAAGACCACTTAAGTTATATTGTGACAATAAGTCTGCAGTTTTATATTCCAATAACAACAGGAGCTCGACAAAATCAAAGCATATTGATATCAAGTTCCTAGTTGTAAAAGAAAGAGTGCAGAGTGGACAGATTTCCATAGAGCACATTGGGACAAACTCCATGATAGCGGATCCACTTACGAAGGGACTACCACCCAAGGTCTTTCATGAGCACACTGCTCAGATGGGTGTTGTTCTATTTGAGAACATTCTGGTTTAGTGGGAGTTTGTATTTATATTACTGCTTTATGTCAGCCTTGAGTTTTATCTATGTAATTAGATTAATTTCTGCAGAAATGAAATATTCAGTTTATTACGCTCTGTTACGTATTGTGAAGTATTGATCTCAATAAAGTTAAGTAGGACCAGTTGGAAATAGGCATGTATGGATCACATCACATGTAATTTCCATGCTACGCATCCATGATTGATCTATGTCATTTAGCTGTATTAGTATACGTGACCATTGGTGGGTCGAGTTACGATTGATGTAACGAAGACCGCTTTGATCCTATATTAATATAGTTAATGGACAAGATTGTTTGGATACCCTCAAGTTATGATAACAAATTTCTGAGCTCACTAAAGTTAAGCACATTTTTCAGGATACATATGTGGTCCAGTGGGAGATTGTTAGATAATGTCTCAATGGGACCACATAATTAAATGTGGTGTTATCATTTATAAGAAGCCTACAATTTAAGTGATTCAATTTAGTTAATAGGCTTAAGGGTATATGTGTTATGGACCTAATGTGTAGATACTAGTTGTATAATTTCTATTTCTATGAGGGGCAGAAATAGAAATTAAAACATATTGGTTAAAGTTGGTTTTCATTCCTTTTGAACTTCCACAACCTTTCAGTTTTGAAAACCAATAAATAGAAATTAAAACCAATAATGGTTAAAGTTGGTTTTCATTCCTTTTGAACTTCCACAACCTTTCAGTTTTGAAAACCAATTACAACCTTTAAAAGGTTATGGTCCCTATTCCTTCCCAAGTGGAAAAAGAACACTGCCATTTTTCTAAATCCTCTCAAGGAGAAACATAAGGCACCAAAGGGGAAAGGATTAGAAGGCAATAACATAATCAATAACACAGAGTTTATTGATAATCACGCTTCCGTTTAACCGTTCATCAATGGATTCAGGTATGTCATTTTGTCTTGATTTCTTGATAATACACATGGTAAATGATCCGAAGTGTAAGGTTTATGTTCTGAAATTTATGTTTACATTGAGAGCCTTAAATTTTTGGCCAATTTCTATAGAACACTGCTTCAGACCCCCACTGGGGGTCCGACCCCCAGTGACGTGGGCGCTGCCACTGGCCAGTTTTCTTTTCTTTTTTTTTTCTTTCCTTCCAATCCCGCAGTGCCACGTGGCACTGGTGGGGGGGGTCACTGGGGGTGGCATTTGCTGGGGGTCCGGCGCATTTTTGTTCTATATATTTTCCGGTGGAAATGTACTTCGTGCAGATGAACATTGGAGCTTGATCGACTAAGTGGATCGCTCTTCATGCTTTTAGCATTGTTTGTTTGCTTGTGACTATGTTCGCGTTGGTCGGGTCAATTGAGGGACTTATATCAGCAAAGTTGAGCTGAGAAAAACTAATATGTTCTTGTTCGAGTGAAGAATGAATAATGATAGCAGCCCCAGTTGGATATATGGGAAGTTGTTTAATTGTTTTGTGAATTCAAAAAAAAAAAACAATAGCTTAAGATTACGTTTTGGGCATGTCTCTAAATTTTTATTAGAGTAGCCTCTGTATTGTTAGGATTACTATGATTTTTTTTTTAACTTTTGTTGTCTAAATTTTTCTCTTGTATTTTTTGTGATTTTCTTATTGAGAAATGTTTTACATAAAACATTTTTTTTTTTAATCACAATTTCTTGTCAATAAGCAAGTAGCCTTAAGCAATTTATAGTATTTGTTGCTTGTGTTTAAGAGTAAGAAATATATTTATAAATAGCGTTATTCATTTTCAATGTAAATCATACTTGCTATGGTGTTAGGAGTGATCGATAGTGTCATTAACGATAGCCATACTAACATAAAAAGATGGTGTTGGTAGATATGGAGGTGGTGGTGGTAGGACAACAGTGATGGTTATAGGTGTGGTAGTGGTGGTATTCCGAGATTTCTGTTTAATACAAATCATTCTTATCTTTGAAAAATTACATTCAAATTTCTGAGGTTTGTAATCTCATTACAAATTGTTCTTTGAATTACTAATGTCATATCTAAAATTTTTCCAAATGACCATTTTACTCTTTTACCTACCATTTATTCTTCCTATCATCACAACTACATTTTACAACTTTTTATAATTAAATTATACCTAAACATGTTTTATTGAGTGATGATATACAAGCATAAATTTTATATAAAATTTCAAACACAATGATATAACTTAATGGTGACCTTTCACTTTAAAACAAAACACTCGATAATGTGATTTATATTTACAACAACATCACTATCACAATATTTTTATGATATTTTTTGTATAAATTTTTATATATGAATAGAATTATTCATTTTTATTTCTATCATCATTTTTCTTTCTCGTCTATTCACTAACATTTATTACAGTATTACCAAATACCGTCATTCACATTTATTACAATATTACTGAATTTTTGTATTTTTTGTATTTGGTGAATTTTTTTTATAAAAAAAAAAAAAATCGCAAAATGTTATACTTCTTATATATCTCTAGATTAGATGTATCTAAAAAAATAAAAATAAAAAAAAAATGCTTAAAATATTAAAAAAATCAGTAAAATAAAATGACATGAAAAATTCAAAAAAATTAATTTTTTGTGTGAGTTAAATTAAAGAAGATAATTGTTATTTCTTTTGAAATGACATGAATAAAATATTAATATTATTTTATTATTTTATATGTATAAAGGCTAAAAGGCAAATATGTCATTTTAATCTGATAAGGAATAAGTGTAATTTTTCAAACGTAAGGGTGATCTATATTAAACAAAAATTTCAAAAGGTGTCATTATAATTTATCTTTTTTGTAAAATGAGAATAGTCTTTGTCTTTTCACTCCCATTCTCACGGGATTGGATTATGAATCTCACCTCTCCATGGGATTACTAATCCCACCCATTGGGATATTAACAATCTCATAAGATTGTTAGTCCCCTAATTATTATTTCAACCAACTAAAGTTTAGGTAAAGAGTAATATTACATGCACTAGTGTACCAACACTACTTATGAGATTATTATTGATCTTATTTATTATACAAATTATAAATATCAAAAATATCTTAAATTATGCTATATCATCAATTATTATACTAATTAGTACATATAACATTAGTCATAGCTAACAGCAATGCTAGGTATCATGAAAAACCTTTCATGAAAATAATCATGAAAACTTTGTTACCTTTAGATTACACTTAGAATAAAATACCACACACTAATCAAGGTAATCCAAGGATCATAATTCTTTCATGATCATTTTTATAAAAAAATTCATAATTCCTAACTTTTCTCCTTAGATAAAACCCATTTCTTCTTAATCCAATCCCATCATCTAATGGGGATAACAAACCTGGCTTAAATGTAATCTAAGCATACAAATATTGACACTCCAATAAATATAATTTTTGCTTGAATTATTTCTTGAGGAACGATTCTAAAATGGGCCCACCTGAGTTCATAATGGAATATATTGTTTTGGCTTTCCCAAACAGCCCTTCTTTTCTTTCTCTTTTTCGTTTTCACAACATCCAAACAGACCATATCATAGCAAAAAAGAAAGAAAGATATTTTTTTTTTTTTTTTTTTTTTTAGAACGACTTTAAACAGTGAATTGGGGCATCGTTGACGGAACACAAAGACTCCGATCGTCGTTGTCGCTGGCTCTAAAAGTAGTCCACTATACTATCATGACTTGTAAGACCCACCAACCATCTATATGTGTGTATGTATATATGCTAAAAGGGTTTATTGTTGTTGAATTTGTAAATTTGAATTGAAGGGCAGTTTGGAAGAAGGCCATGGGAGAGGGAGAGGGAGATGAAGGTCAAGATCATCAGACCCCTTTGGTTGATTCTTCCATCGACAGAACTGGTTTGTCTTTCTTTCACTTCCCTTGTTTTTTTTTTTTTTTTTTTTTCTGACAGTAACCACGAATTTTATATTTGGTGATCTGATAAACCCATGATTTTTTATCCACAAGAATTTCCAAGAAAGTATATAATTTAAGTGTTTAATGCCCAAAAGTCAAAATTTTCCACTCCCACTTTTTTACACAGCATCATCAATTCTCCAGCCCAATATATATATATATATATATATATATATTTAATTTTTGGGAAAGTGTCAGGAATATCCAAGTACTACTAGGAATTATCCCATTTTTATCTTCTTCAGTTTTTGGTGTTTAAAAAAATGAAAAAAAGAAAGTATACAATTAAGTATTAATGCCCAAAATTCCACTCTCACTTTCTTTTTGTTTTGTTTTGAAACTTTCTTTTTCCCAAAATAAATGGCTCCAAATCTAACTAGCCAGCCGTAAATTTATGTGCAAATATCGAGGTACAGGAAAATTGGACATGAATCATGATCCTGTGACTTGAAATGCATTGGAATAAAAATAATTGGGAACTTCAAAAAAAAAAAAAAATCTCAAAATTTAACATTGTAAAAAATTAAACTAGTATTTTTAATTTTTTTCAATTTGAACTTTAGACTTTTAAAATGTTATCAATTATCAATTTTAACCATCTGACTGTGTCTGTTAACTTGTATAATGGAAGAAGACAATTTTGACATTTCTTCTTGGTTCACATATGTATGTGTTATGTATTTTGGTACTTAGATTGGTATATATTGACATGATTCTGTGACTTGAAATGCATTGAAAGAAAGAAATTTAAGAACAGAGTATCCATGCCTGCCACAATTATAAGGGGCAGTGGCGCACTTACAACCGTCAGATGGGAATTGTTATATATACACATATATGGATTATGTATTTGGTACTTAGATTGGTATGTGTTGAATATATGATGATGAAGGGAACATATGGACCGGTGTGGCGCACATAATTACGGGGGTGATAGGATCAGGGGTACTATCACTAGCATGGAGCATGTCTCAGTTGGGTTGGATTGCAGGCCCACTGGCTATGCTGCTCTTTGCATCAGTAACCTTTGTTTCTGCCTTCTCTCTCTGCCACTGTTACAGATCACCCGATCCAGATTGCGGGCCCAAGAGAAATCCCTCCTACCTGGAAGCTGTTCGGACGATTTTAGGTGAGAGTTCTAAGTTAGTTAAAATAAACGATCATAACATCATATCCCTTTTTAAGGAAAATGATTCTCTTGATATTCCATTTTTTAGCAACAACTCAGATCTGTATTTTATAGAATTGCATTGAAATGAAACTATCTTTGTCTTCTTTATTTTTGGAGTAATGCTATACAAAAATAAAAATTATACAGTATTTTTATTTATACAAATTGATTGATGTAGTTGAACTGAGACTCTGCTCATTTCAAAATAAAACAATCATTAAGTTGACTCTTAATTTCAAAAATGTCATATCGCCACATCATTCTGTATGCACATTTTTTGTATATAGAATAGACATTTATTTTTGCTGAGAATGAAGTGTTAACATTCTTATGTTAGTTTTGCTTGAAGTTTGTCACAACATTCTTAGTTAGAACTCCACACCACTATGTAATTCTCACATAAATTTCCCTAAATTAAGAAATGTTTGGTAATATACCAATTTTAAGCGATTCTGATGCATGTCAAAGGTAGCCCATGATCATATGCGTTATTGTGAATGGCTTCATTCAAAATATGATTGGCAGCACAGAAAATTGTTTGACTTATGTAGCCTTTTCCTTCATAAATTACATCACTGTTGATTATATAAAAAACAAATAATAAAAAACCTTCTGATGCCATCAACACCCCACCCTGGAGGAATTTTTCTTCTAATTTAAGGAGCAAAACCAGACATTTTTCCCAAAAGAATTGTGTGATAATAACGTGCAGTCATTTTGAACATGATTAAACCTGAGGGGACAGTCATTTTGATGAATTGTTTCTTGTTATTATCATGCATGTATATAGTTATGACAGTTGACACTGGTTGAAATTTCAGGAAAGAGGAGCGCAGCAGTGTGTAGTGTCTTTCTAAGATTAAATTTTTTGAAGGTGGGCGTTGTTTATACGATTACGTCTGCTATCAGCATGAGGTGCTTAATTGCTTTCCCCCGTTCCCTTAAGTTTAGATGCTTTAGATGCTTTCTTCTTCTTGCAATATTGCTACCTATCATATGGTGAATTTGGCTGTGAATATGCAAATTAGATGTAATTGGAATCTACGATTCCTTGTCATATGAATGTGATTTGGCATATTAATCAATAAAAATTGAAGGATGAGTAGAACTTGGCTATGAAGCACAAACACCTCTTCAGAGATCACGTACAAGTGTGTGACATGTGTTGGACATGGATGCACTCTGGACGAAGTGACATGCGATGGACACGTTGGGGACACACATGCCCAAGGTTGATGAATTTGATGAAAATAAATATTTGATATAGAATAAATATATAATAATTATATATATGGCATTATATGTTTTGCATGTGTGTCATGTCTTGCAATTTTTTAAAATGTATGTGTCCGTGTGTCTGTGTTGTGTCCTTGCCGTGTCACTTGTCTGCGCTTCTGAGGAACTTAGGATGTCTCTTGTCACTATCATATTATCACCATAAGTTAAGAGTCCATTGACATGATTGTGTTATGAAAGGAATGCTACAATGTAATTTTCTGAATCTAGAAACACTTGGGTTTTGTAAGTAACATCCTCAGTTAAATCCACGGAACCATAGCAATGCTTTCTCTTTGATGAATATTTTCTTAACTGTGATCATTCTGTTCTTGTAATGGCTGCAGAGCAATTCAGAAATCAAACTGTTACCACAAAGAAGGGCACGAAGCTGCTTGTGAATATGGAAGCACTTCTAATTATATGCTTTTGTTTGGGATTGTTCAAGCATTAATGTCTCAGATACCCAATTTCCGTAATACAGAATGGCTCTCAATTGTCGCTGCAGCCATGTCCTTCTCTTATGCTACCATTGGATCAGTACTTGGCCTAGCAAAAGTAATCGGTATTGTCAAGAATATGCTGTGTCATTACGTCATTGTAGTAGTTTACTTTGCTTGGTTTCATTTTCATAATCTATTTTTTGAAAACACTAAAAACTAGTTTGGTGAAAAAATAATGAAAATTTTAAGAACACTCATCATCATGTCATTGTAGTTTGCATGGTTGCTGAAATACCCCAAGCCTTTTTCTTTCAGAAATACCTCCATTTCTTCTTTCAGAGAGGACTAGAAAAAGAAGATTTCATGGAGGACTTACTGTTCCATTTCTTGAAATGGTTTTCTTTTTCAGACCTCTTTGCTAACTATGTCTCAATCGCTGCCAGAATTCTTTCCATTTGGCAATCACAATCCTTCCAACAACTCTGCTTTTCTCCCTCCTCATAGATTTCGTGAACTTGCTTAAACAGTTCCGTCTCAACCTCCAAAACGGTGGAAAAGAAAATTCTGGATAACTACTCTCTTTGGTTTCGTTTTCAGAATTTGTTTTCTGAAAACACGAATAACTAATTTGGTAATGAAAAAATAGAAAATACTCATAATTTTTTTTTTTTGGGGGGTTGTGTGCTTAAATAGTTATTGAAAATTCAAAGATATCTTTCTGGTGTTTATTTTCAGCAAACTAGTTTTTTAGTATTTTTCAGAAAACAGATTCTGAAAATGAAATCAAACCAAGATGCTCAAGAATGTAAAATTGTAGGAGATGGAAACATAAAGGGTGGCATTGGAGGTGTACCGGCTTCTACAACTACTAAAAAAGTATGGTTAGTGGCTCAAGCACTTGGGGACATTGCTTTTGCCTTTCCATTCTCTGTCATTCTGATTGAGATACAGGTGCAGTGTATTTTTGTTTTCATGTAAACACACATTTCACTTTATAAGAACCTTAAATCTCAATTATCATTCATTTAGTTAAACAGTGGAATTTGTGAAAAATGAAGGACACTTTGAAGTCACCTCCGCCAGAAAAGGTGACGATGAAGAAGGCATCAACCGCTGCAATCAGTATTACGACATTTTTCTACCTCTGCTGTGCCGGGTTTGGCTATGCAGCATTTGGGAATTCTACCCCTGGGAACCTCCTGACAGGATTTGGATTCTACGAGCCATATTGGCTCATTGACTTTGCTAATGCATGCATCATTCTTCATTTAGTTGGAGGATATCAGGTACTGCTGCTTCTACTACTAATAAGTACAAATTACACTCACCTCTCTTGAGGTTTAGAAAAAATACAACTAGCCCCACACTTTTGACGTAATTACACTGACTACTCCAGTGTGGCCTATTTGTTGATATGAAAAATATCCATGTTTTTTATGTTTTCGTACATTTGAAGTGGAAGTGATTTATTTTGTTTCTTTCGCATATCGTTTACGTTGCCAGGTATTCAGTCAACCCTTATTTGCTGATTTGGAAGGATTGATTGCTGAGAAATTCCCCAACAGCAGATTTATAAACAAAAACTACATTTTGAAAGTCCCACCATTGCCTGCATTTAGATTAAATCTTCTCAGGCTGTGTTTTCGAACCACTTATGTTGCATTAACCACCGGACTTGCAATGCTCTTCCCTTACTTCAACCAAGTCGTGGGAGTGGCAGGGTCGTTGAACTTTTGGCCATTGGTTGTATTTTTCCCAACGCAAATGTACATCGTGCAGAAGAATATTGGACCTTGGACAAGAAAATGGATCGGGGTTCGCATTTTTACCCTTGTTTGCTTGTGTGTGACATTGTTTGCCTTGGTTGGATCACTTGAAGGGCTGATAACAGCAAAGTTTGGCTAAGGTATGTATTTTTTTTCTCTCTTCTTGAATGGAAGAGTATAAGATATCTATGTAATTGTATGATATGTAATAGTTTGTCCAATTGATTCAGCCAACTAAGAAGCTTTTTATAGTGCACAATGATTTCTATATCATCAGGTGTCTCAAACTTCTAATTGAAGTGTTAATAAGTCGCTTTCACATTTTTTCTTTTTTGAACTCTCTTTTTTCTTTTCTTTTCTTTTTGTTCTTTGTGTCTATTGGACGTATTGGTACCAATATCATTGCACAAGGTTATGAGAAGTTGAAGCATTTATACATATTATTAGAACCCCAATTCAGATCTTATGATCCTACGATCTTATGATTCATTTGGATACAATTCGATCCAGATCATGTAAAAAATTTCTTATAGGTAGGATCTTTTGATCCTCCGATCCTTGTAATGGGATCTTATAGGATTGTGGAATACTAATCCAATTTACCAGCCTTGTTTTGTATTGTATGACATGTTTTATTGTAAATTTTATATTTGTTGTCTAAATACCAATTTATGTGGTCAAAATAAATAATAAAAATTAAGTAATATTGAATCAAATAGATTAAGAAAAACAAATTAGGAAACAAATATTTAAATATTGTAGTAATTTAAGAAAACTAACTAGTTAAAAAAGTAATTTAGTTTTAGCAGAGTCTGAGGAGGGAAAAATGATTGCAACTTTACTCCAATTTTTGGAGAGACTATTTTTATTGTGACTCAAATCTACTCCACCAAGGATGCCAATGACAAACTTTATTATTCGGTTAAGCTGCTCTTTTGAGTTCTTGGGTTGTTTGGCATGTGCTAAAATAGCACATGTTATTTTAGCACATCACTTAATATCCCAATTCACATTATATGTTTTTTCATAAAAAGTCAAAAGTATACTAATGTAGCACTTTTCATGCAACCCATTAATCTATTTTCATATCCAGTTTTGTTAAATATTTTTTTTTTCACTTTTTATGCATTATTGTAGATTGTAAAGTATTTTGTTATACAATTCCTCTTCTTCACCTTCTTTTTTGATGAAATGCAAAATTTTTACATTGAGTTTTCTGTTGTATAATATTATATGTACATTTTACATGAAGTAGTATATTTTTCATAATATCTTCACTCTTTTTAATAGAATATAAGCTCATATATTTTTTAAGAAATGTTTATTTAAATTAAATTATTACGTAATTTATCTTTTTCAATAGGATCTTACGATTCTCAATCTGATTCTATGATCCAATTTTGTAAACACCTCCAACCATTCAACGTAAAATCCCTATTTTAACAATTTGATGCCATATTTATTTGGGTGGATATAATCTTGAGATTGAATTAATAATCCACAAAATGTATAATAACTCTACTCGTTGCAAAGGATTTGCAAAGCACAAAAGATGCATATATTGTATGTATTTATGAGGAAGTAATGTTAGAAATGTTTGAAACATCATTTTGAAATATATTCCCAAATGATATGATTTGTTACATATTAATTGTTAATTTATTTGGAAATCAACATTCTAAGACTTAGGCCTCATTTAGAAAGTAATAATTTTAGCTTAAAAGTTAAAAAGTTATTAAAAAAATCAAAAAGTTTATAATTTATACAAAAAAGTCAAGAATTTTTTTACTCTCTATTTTTTACACATCTTTTCGTAAAAAATTAAAAAGTCATTTCAACGATACAAGTTTTTTTTATCTTGTATTTTAGCTAAAAAGTTAAAAAATTATTAAAATAACTTGTTCCCAAACGAGACCTTAATCTCTTACAATTAGGTGGGATTTATTTTCTTTTCTTTTGCTTTTTTCATTTTATTCTCGTTTTTATTTTTATTTTTTATAAATCAAAATACAAGATATATAACCCTTCACATATACTTGATACATGTAATACTTTCTCATTCACAAGAGACAATAATAACCCTTCACATATACTTTCTCATTCACATATACTTTACACATGTAATATTGATAAATATAACCCTTCACATATATTTATTAGTACCTCATAAATTATTTTGAACCTCCTAATTTTGAATTGTTTTTTTATTACAACAATAATCTCAAATAAAATTACTAAAAAAGATATTATTAATTTTGGGACACCTTATCACACAATTAAACCTACACATCCACCACATCATGAATTAGGATTTATGAGAGTTTCCACCTCCATCACCACCTATCTATCTTTCCCAAATCCTACCTTCAAAATCTACCTACCCTCAAAACCTCAAAAACTCTTTGGCAACAATATTTCGACAGTAACAATGACAACAATTTGACTACCTACACTTTTCCGACAATGACAATGAATGGAAATTTTTCTGGTAACCACAACTAGGGATGGCAATTTGAAACTGACCCGATCCCCTGACCTTGATTTGAACGGGTTTTCTCCGAAAAATACCCCCAACGGGACGAGGATGGTATTCAAAAATCAATCCCCGATCAAATTCGGGCCAAGAACGGTGATAAGTGTCTAAACCCCAGCCCTACCCCGGTTATCCCCCAAACTGATATATATATATAATATACTTTTTTTATTAATTGTTTTGTTTCTCTCTCTCTCATTTCAGTTCATAAAATATATATATATATATAAAATATACTTTTTTATATACTCTTTTCATCTCTTTGTTTCAGTTCAGATCTACTCTCTCTCTCTTCTTCACATTGTCTCTGATATCTCATTTCATATTTTTTGTTTCGTTTCATTTCAAATCTACTCTCACAGAATCGACGACGACAACGAACACCACCGACGACGACGACAAGAAAAGAGCAAAGGGAGAGAGAGAGAGAGAGAGAGCATTGAACATCGTCGTTGAGCGCCACCTCCTCCTCCTCCGGCATCGGTTCCCTCCGCACGGTAGATCTGAGCAGATCTCTCTCTCTCTCTACTCAGATCTCTCTCTCTTTACCTAGATCTCTTTCTCTCCCTTTCTCTCTACTCAGATCTCTCCTTCTCTGATGTTGATAATGTTGTTGTTGATGTTGTTTGTGATGTTGTTGTTGATCTCTCTCCCTCTTTGTTTATTTGTTTTTGTTTTTTTTTTTTTTTTTGTCTGGGGAATTTCAGGGTCGGGGAAACCCGATCCCCATTAAGGGGCTGGGACGGGGACTTTTTTACCATCGGGGATCGGGGACGGGGAATGTGATCCCCGGCCCTGCCCCGCCCCGTTGCCATTCCTAACCACAACTCCATAAGATGAGAGGAGTACAATAATAAAAGCTTAGAGAAGGTTCATAGCTTTGATATTGTTCTTAGCTCAGAAGAGATTAACCTTGTAAGGGTAAGTTTCTTAGAAAAAAAAAAAAGAAAGGATAAAAATAATTCGTCATTTTTTAAGGACTGAACTCCCGAATATATGATCGAAAGTCGAGAATACAAGCCTGAACATTGTTTATTTGTTCGAGAACTAGTAACCGATTTGTTTGGAAATGCAGGTCCGAACCTGAAAATTTCTTAATACATTGAACGGTCAAAATTGTTAACACTTGCAGAAGGTTTCCCGAACAAATAAGTAATGTTCGGGAATGCAGGTCCGAATATGAAAATTTCTCAACACATTGAATGGTCAAAATTTTTAACACTTGTAGAAGTATTGGAAGTAGCCCAAATCCATTATCAAGTTCAAAAGTTATTCCTTCATCATGTAGCTTTGATAATATTGCTGCGTAGTTCTCTACTGAACTCACAATTTTATAATATCTACCAACAAAACCAACCAAACCAATTATTATAATTTTTTTTCCTACAAGAGAAGAAATTATTACGAGAAAACTAAAATATATATATATATATAGAGAGAGAGAGAGAGAAAGAGAGAGCATACCAACTGTGACAATGGTGGATAAGGCAGCAGATATCGTAATCACATTGGTTCTTCTTTTTCTTGGTAGGTTTTGTTAGGTTTTTTAGAAGAGAGGTTTTTTTGGGGGTGTGGGGCTGTGGGGGTGTGCATTCAATAGACGGAATATTTTCACAAGGATAATTTTGATATTATTTGAGGGAAAAAATAAATTTTGAAGGTTTTAAAATTTATAACTGGGGGCCTAAAAAATTGAGGGATCTAAAATAATTCATGGTTATTTGGGGGGAGAGAGAGATTTTGAGGGTTTTAAAATTTATAAGTGGGGGTCCAAAAAGATGAGAGATCTAAAATAATTCATGGATTACTAATAATAGCACTCATGTATATATATATACAGCAGTGATAGGGGCCCCGAAAATGGAGCCCCCGAATGCCCCTAAAAAAAAACAAGGCATAAGGGAAAAAAAAAAAAAAAAAAAAACAAAGAAAAATGCCCAAAACGACGTCGTTTTGGGCATTAGGGGCAGCTTTTTTGTGGACAAAAAATATTTCTGATATATATATATATATGCCTCTTTGAGCAATGATAAACTGGCACACCCACCAAACCAACCACTCTTTGAGGAGCTAAAGCGTACTATTCTTTAAACCATTCATGTTTTTTTAGAACATAATAATAAATTTAGTGTATTTTAAATTTATTTTCTAAATTACATAAAATGTAACTCTAATTGAAAACGTAATTTAATAACTATATAGTTTCATTAGCAACTACATTTTTTTATATTTTCACTATTAAACAATTTTTACTCAAAAACAATACCTTAAAATGAGACTAAAAAACACAAACAAAAAGCACTAATTTGATAAATAGAATGAAGCTACAGTCCACGTGCAACAAAACCTTAACTTTCGCAAGTGGCAGTTCTCTGAGTCTCGAGTTTGTTTTGTGTGACCAAATCAGAATGCCACCCAACTTTCTCCACAAACAAACCACAACCAATTCGGATGAGATTTTTTGTTCTCAAAATTTTGTGTTTTGATATTCTAAAAATACTCATTATCATTAGATTATTGATAATTTCAAAATAAAATAATTTTAAGACATAATTCAATGAATATATGAGTATTTTAAGACAACAAGACAGAGATAATCTCAACATATGATTTGAATTTTGAGTTGCAATAATTTGAAGACATGATCTAATAAATATAAGCATTTTAAGATAGATTTATCTAAATAGTAAAATATTTTAAAAAATTAATAAATAGACAAAAATACAAAAAATATACTGAATTTTCTTATTTGTTTTGTATTTTTTGGTACTTTATTTTTTTAAAAAAATTTCACAAATATTATACTTTTTATGTTTATTTATGTTTGGTGTGTTTAAAAATTAAAAAAAAAATTACTTAAAATATTTTAAAAAATCATTGAAAACATTAAAATATAGAAAATAAAAAAAAAATTCTGAAAACTATTTTCTAAAAACTAGAACCAAACAAAGTGATTATTACTCTAGTTATTAGATAATCAACTTTTTCATAACTTATTTAAGTTAATTCTCTCTAATAAGTTATAAGTAAAAATTACACCAAATAGTTTGACGCACACTCAAAATAATAATTTAAAAAAGAAAAAGAGTTACAAGTAACTCATATAAGTTACACCAAACAACCCAAATATTAAGACACAAATACAGAGATTTGAAGACAAAAAATTCCTAACGCGTGCAATCACCCGGAGAGAGAGAGAGGAGAGAGGGGAGGGGGGGAGTTGACCGGGCATCTTGTGGGTGAGCTACCGGTCCATCTCCTCACACGCTCAATGGCGTTGAATTCTTTAATCAAATCATGCTCATTTGGTGTCTCCTTCTCCCTCATGCAATCCTCCATAACTCTTGAACTCCCTATTTATTTACACCTCTCTCAATTTATAATCTACTTCATCCCCACTAAAACTTACAATATTCACAACCAGAATGCTTCATTTCATGTTATTTTTCTTTTCTGTTTTTGTTTTCTTATATTAAAAAACTAAAAAACAAACACCACAAATTACGGAAGCAAAAGTAAAACATATTAGAAAGTTTCTGCTCTGTACTACTAGTAGAATTTGTTGAAGCAAAGCTGAACACTAGAACACAACAGATGGGTCGAATTCCGTGCTGTGAGAAAGACAATGTGAAGAGGGGACAATGGACACCTGAAGAAGATAACAAGCTCTCTTCCTACATTGCCCAACACGGAACCCGGAACTGGAGGCTAATCCCTAAGAACGCCGGTTTGTATTTTACTCTACATGTGATTTGATTGACGATTGCAATACATGCAGTAAAAAAAAATACCTGAGATTTGACTCGATCCTCCTCTTGAATCCTTGTCAGGTCTCCAGAGGTGTGGGAAGAGCTGCAGGCTGCGTTGGACTAACTACCTCCGTCCTGATTTGAAGCACGGACAATTCTCCGATGCAGAAGAGCAAACCATTGTCAAGCTTCATTCAGTCGTTGGCAACCGGTGCACTCATCTCTTCTTTTATCGGCTGCTTATAGTTTTTTTTTCCCTTTATTTATTTATTTATTTATTTTTATATAGTTTGTGCCAAGCTATTTGGTGTGCAGCTTCTGGTTACCACTTATTGGACAAAAATTATTTAAATAAGCTAAAAAATATTAATAACCTAAAAGTTGGGAGAGCATTTTTGGTTTCTACTATTTATTATCAACTTTCAGTTTATAAAAAACTTCACCAAACAAGCTATTAGTTCTCAATCTAATTAGGGTTTGGCACTTTATAGTAATACCTAAATGGGCATTGCAGATGGTCGTTGATCGCCGCTCAGCTGCCAGGCCGCACGGACAACGATGTCAAGAATCACTGGAACACAAAGCTAAAAAAGAAGCTTTCAGGCATGGGCATTGATCCGGTTACCCACAAGCCCTTCTCTCACCTCATGGCAGAGATCGCCACCACGCTAGCACCCCCACAGGTGGCTCACCTAGCTGAAGCCGCCCTTGGCTGCTTTAAAGACGAAATGCTCCACCTACTTACCAAGAAGCGCATCGACTTCCAGTTCCAACAATCCGGCATAGCACTGGGGAACACTGCAACAGCCACTTACACTACAAGTAATCAAGACGAAAAGGACGATACGATTGAGAAAATCAAACTAGGGTTATCAAGGGCCATACAAGAGCCTAACATGTCACCCTCAAACAAACCTTGGGATTCCACTGGGGCATGCAGTGCTTTTCCGGCATCTGTCTCTGGATTTCAATACGGCCCACCGTCTTTCGGCAATGAAGGGGATGGGTCTCCGTGGAACCAGAGTATCTGCACCGGAAGCACATGCACGGCAGGAGACCAGCAAGGACGGATGCATGAGAAACTCGAGGATGAAAATGGAGATGAGTCTGAGGGTGGAAAAGGAACTAGAAACGGATCTAGCATATTTAACTCGGAGTGTGTCTTGTGGGATATACCATCAGATGATCTGATGAATCCTATATAGTCTAAGGAATGGGGGGAAAGAAAACAAGAATACCTACTTCATGAAAAGTAATAAGCTTGTGGTAACAATAAAATGATGCAAAATGTAAATAAAACCCATTTTATTAATGATCGTAATATAAAATCAAGGACAATATAGCTTCTTATAATGTTTTAGTCGAATCCTATTCCTATTATATCCCTTCTCTTAAAAAGGGATCAAGCAAAATATGATGATGAAGAGGATGTATCAGCCAGAACCTGCAAGTAATTAAATTAAAGAAGAAAATTAACAAAAAGGAGAGCTTAACAACTTAAGATCTGGAAGCATACAAGAATGTATATTTCATATGAATCTACCTCAAGTTGATCTTCAGTAAATGAATTTTTTTGAATGTTCCATGTATCTGCGTGGGTCCTCCGGAACTCTGCAACCGCTTTCGTAACCGTAGATTTCACAGGTGACGATTCTCCCACAAAATGAGCCAGCAATGTAACATGCTCAGGCAACCAACTGAAACAAAACAAAAAATAAAAAAATCGATTTTTTTTTTTTTTTTTTTTTTAAATGTCAAAATTGTTCCATTAAGACCAGGGAAATAAAGTAAAATTTTAGTTTATACTTCATTCATATTTCCTTCACCTTTTTTTTTTCCACCACAAATCCCTACCCTAATCCTAAATGCAAACACAGCCCTAATATATGTTAGACATGAACATACCTGGGCATATCATATGGAACAGATAAAACACAAGCTGCCAAAGCAAGTACAGCACCGTGTATGGAAGCTATGGACAGACCAGAACTTGAATTTCTGCATCAGTAAATTTCCAAGCTTTGGATCAGTATATAAACGGAATATATCAAGTAGCAGGAGATATTTAACAAGTTACCAATGCATCATGCACGCAGAAACATTAACCAAATATTGAATACCAAAACAAAGGCATGAACCATTCAATATTCAATGCATCATATGCACAAGCAATAGAACTTAATAACTACAGCAATTAATATGAATATATACGTACATGAATACAGTACATAGAAATTAATCAATATCCAATGTATCGTGTGCAAAAGCAATATCACTCGAACCCACTCCACAAGTTATATATGCATCACAAACTCTTTTTGGTAAGAATAGATGCATCATAAACCATTATGTATGTTTATGACATCCGACTAGAAGTGAACATGTGTAAAGGACTGAATATCTGAAGATTGTTCTTCCCTAGAGAAATTAATCTAGTAACTAGCATAACAAGAAAGTTTCAAAACCAAGAAAATGACCTCTGTCTTCTCTTCTTTTGAATTGCATTTGCATCTCTGTAAGCCCTACCACGGAAGTCTTCAGCTAGGTTTTCATCCCCACCCTTCATTAGGCCTGCTAAAACTGCTGCAGCATGTTCTCTTACCTGCACAAAAAAACTACATGTTACAGTTAGAAGTGACAAAATCCTATGTAGGGCTCTAACCTCTTCTACGAGTGTGGAAACAATTAAAGGACCATTGTTAAATCCAAGAAACTCTGGGCTCTTCTATATTGTATTTTTATTTCGGGGCCCTACCCTCCTAATCACAAACCATCATTAAACTAAGATATATATATTAAGTTATCTGTCGTATGAGAAAAGGTCATGACGAAACACTACCCATAATCACATATAAATAGAACATGTAAAATCACTGCTGTAATCATTGCCATCCTAAGATTGTGGAGAACTGTACTACTACATTACTCCTTATAAAACCAAACTAACAAATTGAAAAAGGAATAAAGTTCGCATCCTTTAACATTTTAAAGAATGGGGCACTTTTATAAAATATGGAATTGAGCTCAAATCAAAGTTCAGTGTCTCATTCATTTTAGTTTCAAGTTAACCATCCCATGTGACGATAGTTGTTAGAGAAAACCTTAAATACCCATGTGATGATAATTGTTAGAGAAAACCTTGAACACTAGCCTTTTTTGTAATCACATTAAATTCATCAACTGTTATTTGCTACCAGAGTCCTTAGAATTCTAGCATAAGCCGCAAGACAAAAGTAAAATACCATGTTCATTTTATAGAAAAATTTCAATCCTTCAGGGAAAGAAAAGACACTTTATACAAAATCAATTGTTTCATTTCACAATTATTTCCTTTTTATTGGCATGTAGGGAAGGAGCTGAAGACGGTGTCTGGACTCCTATACAACTGAAACCCAAGCAAAGAAACTATCATGCAAGTGTTCTTAACATGAAAAAAAAAAAAAAAAAAAAAGAAAAAGCATTCAAAAGACGTGTGCATAAGTTAGCCAAGAATAAATTATATTAACCACTCCACTTAAAAAGTCAAGCCAAACTTGCCTCCACTTGGTTGTCCGTGAGGTGCTTCTCAACAGTACTCCATATTTGTTTTTTCTCCACAGTAGAGAGAATAAAAGTATGCCTGTTATGAAAAGAGATTACAATGTAAATGATATTGGTACTGTAAAGTAACTGCACCTTTGCATTTACAATGTAACAAAGATGCCAAACTTCAAGCTAGACAATTGATGATACTAGTCATGCATGTCAAAAGAAAAAAATAAGTAAGAGAACTCGAAAAACTGAAAATATGTAAATGACTAAAACGAGTATACAAAACTAAAAATCCAGTTGAATTGTATAAATGACAATTCATGGGTACAAAGTCTTGTCATAGGCTATAAAGTATTGCATAACATTGCACGAACATAAGAACACAGCTCCTTCAGGTAACTTCGGAGGATTGTCAACCAAATATAATCACAAATAAAAACAAAAAACAGATTAGATGGATACTAACCTTCTATCCATAAAAAAGGTTCCATTGAGTATGAAGACTCCTAAAGAAGTAACATACCTATACATAAAAGTTCGCAAGAACGTCAGAGTTGCTGATCTGGTCCGCCAGTTAGAATCATTAGCTGAAGAGAGAATCACAGATACAGCTTTCTGGAGATGGGGTTCCCATAAAATCCTCCACTTTAGCAACTCAAAGGCTGCCTTGGCGAGGGTTGACAGATCTTTGTTTGATGTTTCCTTCAAAGAACCAATAATTTTGTTTAAATACAGCAACAAAACACACAACATAATCAGCTTCTCAATGTAAACAGTAAAATAACAAGAAAACAAATTCCCAGCAGGTTGTCTCTTCACCAATTTTTCTTTTCTTTCTTTTTTTTACTTACTTTGACTTTCTGTAAGGGATGCCTCTCCATCAAATGGCTCCAAACAATCAGAATGATGTTCAGAGAAAAACGATTATGCTTGGAGGCATGAAATCAAATCAAACCTTACACATTTGAAAAAGACCTCAAAGTCACATTTAACAGATCATTGACACAGCCCAAAAAAGCTCAAAGTTTCCAAGATATAACGGGTGGCTCATAAACTTATATGTGCTGATGAAATGTTTTAAACATTGAAAGAAAAAATACAAAAAAAACTCCGTGTATAAGAAGTTTTATCTCTGACCAATCAAGCAATATCACTTCCAAAGATTTTTTTTTTTCTCATTTTTAATACTGATAAATTCAACAAAGATCATTTTCTTTTTCTTTACCCAACTCCCTCTGTGGCCCCTGTCCAAACAAACAAAAAAAGTGCTCCAACAACTTGGGAACCCCACAAGGGAACCACTTGGGCTAAAATCAAGTGTGTACAATGGTCATCTAGCAACTATACACAGAAGAAAGCTGGTTTGATAGATTCAAAAAAAAATGAGATGTACTGGTGAATTTCTGGAACAATTAGGAACCTTAAGCAATAAAAGTTACACTGCACCTACCTGCAAAGAAATTACAGGATAAAGTAGACCCACAATAACATCCATCAGATATGAAGATCTTCCAGACTTCAAAGATGAGATAATGAAATGGAACAGCTGCACACATTAAGGAACAGGAGAAGATCATCAGAATTCAGTTGAAGATAAGGAAGGCTTGATTAAACAGAATTCTGTAAAAATGTACCGTTTCCATCCACTTCACATCATCTTTAGAATCGCCATTTACTATCCCATTGTCAGGACTTGTATCTGTTGAGATCTCCATTTTGTCAGACTGGCTAGCATTCCGAATATTCGTGACAAGTTCAGATGCACGCTCTGCTAAAAACTGATCCCAACTTCTCTCTTCAATTTTGAAATCGTCACCACCATCGGAATGATGATCACTGAAGGATGTATGGAGCCGAATGTTTGAGCACAACACAGAAAGGGTAACACCAATCGCTTCCCTCACCTATCCAAACAAAACTTGCATCAAGTTCTGACAATAAGAGCAACTTCTGGACTCTTTCTGTGGTCATAAACTGCATAATTATTAACTTAAGGATGCTCGGTTAAAGTTTCAGGAAGCAGTTTACATGAAATCTAGAATTTCATAACCCTTTCCTTATTAAGCACTTTATGAAAAATATGCATGGGTTCTGATCCAGAATTGAGGCCAAACAAATAACAGATAATTAAAATCTACTTATAGTTGTTCTTTTATATGTTAAAACCATTATTCACACAAGTTTTGATGATTCTTCCACAATTGATGATTTCTTCCGTACTCAGAAATCACTTGATCAAGCCATTTTATGGCATAGAAGACTTCCTAATTGGGACGCATCTAATGGTGTGTCCGGTAAACATCCAATGTCCAGAGCATACTGTAGTTCTCCCCTATCCATATCTTACAACAGAGAATTCACAACAGCAAAAATCCCAGCATGCAAATACAATTCTCTACTGCAAGAATTAGAAAGAATGCATAAACTATTTGTGAGAGAACAATTTTTATTTTTATTTTTAACAGAATGTATGCAAAGAATATTTTTAGATGATTGAGACAGGAAAGAAAAGCATAAACTAAATATATTTTGGCAAAGTTATTCCCCACAATCAAGCTTCATAGATGTATTGATTAAGGCCTCGTTTGGGAAGTAAGAGTTTTAGTCTAAAAGCCAAAAAGTCACTAAAAAAATCAAAAAGCCTATAACCTAAAAAGTCAAAGATTCCATTTTCTCTCTACTTTTTGCACATCTTTTCGCAAAAAACCAAAAAACCATTCCAAACATACAAGTTTTTTTTACCTTATATTTTAGCCAAAAAGTCAAAAAGTTACTAAAATAGCCTATTCCCAACATTAAAAGGTTTCTCAGTTTTCAAAATTAGCTCTGTTAGTTTTCTTACGAGGTAGATCATAAAAAGTGTGACGAGAGTTTTGCAAGAATGAAAGTACATAATGAGAACTAGTAACAGAATATCTAGAAATAAGTTATAAGATTGGAATTCTGTAGAAAATCGTGTTACTCAAAGAACCATAAGCATGTATCAAATGAGCTGAAGGGAAAAAAATATAAGGAAAAAAGAAAAGGATTAAGAAGGTTTTTAATTAAAATAACAAAACTAAATAATGTTTGGCAATGCTAATAAAAATTAAAATATACCAAATAAATGAGTCAACAAAGAAGCTTCAAGTCAATTGATAATAAAAACAAGGAAATTCTAGTCAAAATAAATAAATAAAGAAAAAAAATCCAGTTTCGATCATTCATGTTGACAATGCAATGATTGTTGATGTGCATCATATATTTGTTATAGAGGAAACCTCCCTGAATGTAGCAAGGCCACACACCATTTCAAGCATTAGCATACACTAATGCTGTGTTTGGTTGAGGGATTTGGAGAGGGATTTGGAAAGGGAAAGGGAAAAGGTATGTGAAACTAGGTGAAATATAGGCATGTTTTTTTCACATTTCACCTACCTTTTCCATTTCCCTTTCCAAATCCCTCCCCAAATCCTCCAACCAAACACAACATAAATGAGTATGTGTGTGATGAGAACCATCAATTTGATCCATTAATGTATATTAACTACAATGACATGATCTGAGAATTGACCAAAAATATGTAAAGAAGTATTTCTTACCTGGGCAGATGAATGACTCATATTACCCAACAACTCCTCCAGAAGTTTCCTATGGAGCTGTATTTCAACCACGGGCATTCTTGGTGGGGATACTTCTATAAGTGCAGCTGAAAGAAAAATTAAGCGCTTGGCAACTACAGTTGTAGTTACCGTGGGAGGTAAAGGGGTAGCTAAACAATCCATCACTTTTTGTCTCAGAACTGGAATGTTTGTTCCATACTTCCCTTTCCCAGTAACAGCATAACGTATACAAGCTGACCACTCAGGTATAGATTCCACTGATGGAGCAAGAATGACATTCTGTAACTGAACCATCATCCAGCTGTCCCATGCTTCTGTAAGGCCATTGACATCAGAATGCAGTACTCCAGCCCACACTTCAGCAGCAACACACTGCTTAGACCTCTCCTTGGCATTTGCAAATTCCTCCAATGCACTTTTAAGCGCCAATAAAACTGGCATTCCACATTCTTGAAATAGGCGCTTAAATATGCGTGCAAAGTTTGAGTAAAAAGTATCACTTCCTAGTAAAGAAATCCAACTGGGGGTACGTGGCCATGAAGACGAAAAGTCAAAATAAAAACGGGTGATAGATTTGTCAGCCAAACTCTGAAAGGAAGAATTTCCATGATTTCCTCGGGAAGCTGCACTTTCACTGTCAGTGATTATATGAACATGAGAAAGACAGTTCAAAGTCTCACTAAAAAATCCTTCTTCCTGAAATATTTGACTTAAAGCTCCTTCAATGGAGGACTTGTTATGTACTTGAATATCCCCAGAAAAATCAGGCCGTTCCTCAGCTGGCATTTTATAAGGTGATTCTTTCAACAGTATATTTAAAGCAGAGATTGCAAGTATTCTCATCTGAGGAAGTTGACTTCTTAAATTCTTTAAGAAGTGACCTGGAAAAAAATATTTGAATTTAATTGCTCACAATTCACAAGGTTGCTATTAATCAACACGAGACAAAGAAGCAAGAATAAAATGGAGAAATTTTAACAGTGTTCGTTCAAATTTTCAGCTAAATTTATGGCCCAACCACGATATACACTCACCAGAAGTTTCACTGAGAATTTTTGAAGATGAATTTGGATCACTCCTGGAAGACGCCATAGCCAACAATAGCAGAACTCTGTTAGCCATCAGATTATACCTAGCAAAAGGAAGGGGGGAAATAAAAAGATAAAAAATTAAAAAATTAAAAATTAAAAAAAAAAGAGAGCTCCTTTTAGAAATCTGGAAGATCTATGAGCTGTTCATGTGCAGCAAATATCAAAGGTAACCATAAGTTGATGTTGTGCATGAATTATTTCTATGCCTCTAGAAAAAGAATGCCACCAGACCACAAAGATTATTAGGTGGGTATAGCACAGCCACACAAGTAAACATATATAAAGGATTTTAACGAGTCAAACAAGAGAATGTTTACCGCCAATGCGAGTTGGTAGATTCAAAACTCATACAACCAATCTGAGAAACCAAATCAGCAAAATCTGTCCCATCTGAATTGATGCCTGATGTCCGAAGGATGCTTCTAGGGACTCCCCCAAAATGGATGTTGTATTTGACAAAGAGCTGTTGGCATTCAGAAGACATTATACAAATGAAAAATACAGCCTCTATATAATCTTAAGGGAGATCTTACCTCATTGATTGCTTTCTGAGCTTTCAGTGATTCATGATGGGAGCTTCAAAGAGAGCAAAAAAGATGTAAGATACGGATTGTATGGCATCATTTCATCATAAAAATAACTCAAAAAAAATTGAAGCAAATTCCAAAAATAAAGTCACCTTGAAAGAATTCCGAGGATAAATGAAGAGAATGACTTTGCATCCTGGATTGAGAGAAAATGCAAAATATAGTAACAGTCACTATTTAGAATTTGGTTAAGCAATTTTTTCTGATAAATAAAATTTCTCTAATCACTTTATCCAAGACAACTACCATAGTCAGATGCTTGTGAACGGTATGCGAAGCAAGGACTGCACAAGAACCTAGAACTGCGTATTCTGGTGAGTTGGGTTGCCGTATGTTCTCAATAAGACTGAGCACGCACTTCGAAATCATTGATGGCCATCGTTTCATCATCTTCAGTAAGGCCTTTACAGCAAGTCTGTGTGTCAATTCAACAATTTAAATCAGATAAGACAAATGATACCAGAACAAGAAAAAGATAAGCAAAGAAAGCAGAATTGAAAAGCCACTAAGCAGCACATGCTGAGGAATTGATTTATAAAACCTAATATGCCAAAAGAAGCATCACAGAAACCATGAAGTTTACAAGATCACCAGTTCCAATAGAATTTCTTACTTATCCAAAACCTGGAAAAAATAGCATTCTCTACAAATTTTATTTTTTCAAAAAAAGCATCAATCTCTAAGCTGCTAAGCAATCCTACAGTGATGACATTATATGCGAGTGTTAACTAAACATTATTAGCACATCCTTCCTTGTGAACTGAAGACTGGTCCTACTTATCAGATATTTGAGAACTGGAGCACCAAAATCAGTGTAGTCACAACATAAGACCTATCAAAAACCCGTCACCAAAGAACAGATTTTTTTTATCATAATTTAGAGTGTTGAACTTTATCCAATGCTACCAGGCATAGGCCTCATCATCATTGTCTGGACAAGGGCAAGTACACCTACTAATGCCAATTAAACCTCCTACAGCGTCACTGCAAGATTTACTGAACACTGTTCAAGGTAAACTAAAAAGCATCATTATCATGTGTGTCCAAAAAAGGCCAATATCTTAGAGATTTCCATCCTAAAAAGTACACTCAAGTATACGATACCAACTTTAGTTTCAGAACAGGCGAGAGCCACATTGAAAAGATAATCACTCCCCCATTTAGAACTACCTTCTAACATTCCAACTATGTCATCAATATTGCACCACATTCATTTGGAGGATGGCACATCACATTTACCCTTCCATGTAACAAAACAGTCAACCATCCAATTAGATATTTAAATCCAATTATGTTTTTGTAAATTGTCACTACGTCTTGTTGACAACACTTGCGAACCAAATACAGTAACAAACATAGCATACTCCCCATTCATGAAGATGCAAAAACAGTAGTCAATAAGCCATTAAACAAATATATATTTTTTTTAAATTACTTACGTACACTGCTTGCAATGAATTGAGTTGATGTAACAGGGTAGAAGATTAGTGGACTTACATGCGCACAGTTTCATAGTTATGCAAAGAGAGATTGAGAAGATCATCCATCAAAAGAACCACAAAGTCTGACGGAGCCGTATTCCCACTTGTACGAAAGAGATGATATGATGATTGTGATGATCTCCACGTACTATGCATATATGCCTTGTCAATAAGTGCCCACCTAGGCCTGGGATGAAAAGAATAGATTCACTGTTCGAAGCATTTGATCATCATTGAGTAGAATGTAAAGGGGGATATCATGCAAAGACTACTTACCTTCTCTTTCCTTTAGAATGAGACGAAACAATAAAATTTATTGGAGGTTCTATTATAGCAGCAGATTCCAATTTCCAAGCCTGCCTGTGATTTGACCACTCATCATATTCGGAACTTCCTGGATGTGAGGTTAAATAAGGAATCATTTAGAACAAGAAGAACTCAAAAAAGAAAGAAAGAAAAAAAAAAAAAAGAAGCAAATTTCACTTTACCCCCTTTCATTTGGAAATAAGCACTTCTTTTTCTTTCTTTTTTTGATAAAAAATCAAACATTATTTATGGAAACAAGCACTTTTAACCCCCCATGGTTAGTGGACTAAAAACACACCATAACAATTTCCATCCAAACTAATATCAAGTCTCTCACATGAGTCTATCTTGAGAGTAAACCATTTTTAAAGACAAAAAATATGCTTATAAATATTCAAAATTTCACTTAGCATTATTCCATCTAGATGCAGTGTCCATTACCATAATTTCCCAAGGCATCCATGATACGAATGATAAGCAGTAATAGGATGCTGTCATCTGATTTTTCCTCTAATAAGTATCTGCAAAATGTGAAGTTTGAAGAGGTTCAGCAAACCACACTAGCAACAGTTGGTCCATTAAAAGAACAAAGGATTTGTTAGGGAAAACTATATTACTTGCAGGCTGTATGTATGATATCAGCTGCTTTTTCACGAAGTTCAGCACTACCAACACGAGCACCAGTTGCCCCAGCTATTAAGAAAGGTATATGACCCAGATCATCAACCATCCCGTTCCCAAAGGACAACCTAAAATCAGGCAAGCATGACAATACACCTTGTAATGAAGAATCCAGCCGCAAAAGAGTCACCTTCAGGTGCTCTTTCTCATTCCCTGGGCAACAGTGTGCATAAAATTGTCAGAAATAACAAACTACACAGAATACAGAGCATATTGAATTACTTGCATCTGTATGAAATACGCAGGAAATCAAAGTTCTGCATATCCTACGGGTGATGGTATTGGACGAAGATAAATTGAACATTAGGAATTTAATCATTTATTTAAGCATTACTTTATATTTATTAAGTTTTATTATTTGATTTAAGATTTAATCATTGTACATTTTATTTTAAATAATTTTTAATTACGGTTTCCTGGAATCCTTTTATGTAATGGTTTCGCAGACTATGAGATTGAGTTGAGCTTGGATATTGAGAATATTGTTGAATTAAGAGAGGTAAGTCAAGGAAATTCAATTATTTCCAAATCATGGCAAATAAACTCAAATAACTCAATACACACAAGCCCTATATAGGCAGACCTAAATAAAGGAACAATCCAACAAGGAAGCAAATACAAATTAAGAAATATAAAAACTAAGCTCTCAATTTTTGCCTCCTTTACAATCCCCATCACCCACTGAGGACCTAAACTCCTCTAACTCAGACATCCCTCCACAATAAATTACTACATATGTCCATCAGAAAAGCAGAGGTTGCACATGGAAGGGAAAACATCTAACAGAAAAAAAAGAATGAGTTTATTCTTTCGTTCTTTTTTTTTTTTTTTATAATAAGAAAAGAATATGGCAATTACCTGAATCGGAATGAATTTTAGTCTGACATATTCTCAGAAGTTCATCTAAAGCTGATTTGAAATGCAGGTTTAATAGTTCATTTGCAAATTGAACTTCTTCATCACTTGGGACATGCCACTTAGGACCTGTAAATGGTTTATCATCATAATCTTTTGTGCTGATCCATTCCTCTAATGCAGCGGCAGCTGGGTGATGCAAAATACACCTAGAAAACCAGAACATTTATGCATGGATACAGTTTAGTATATGCAATATTTATTCACATCTACAACATATATGGAAAATAAGAAGCTGCATGGTGAATGCCAGACCACTTATGTAAGTAAACCTTAAGGATTCATGTTCATATCAGATCTAACGAAGATTATTATGTGTTGGCTGTCAAGACCACTTATGTAAGTAAAGAATGAAAAACATACTTGTATTGATCAATAGGATAATAAAGAACCAGGCTTCCAAGGAGGGATCGGAGAACATGATCGCCAGCTCCATTAACCTGCCATAAATCAATCATATTGCAATTAAGTTGTCAGTGGATGGAAAAAAATAAAAAGAGGAAGAAGAAGAACCACCATTGAAGCTTTTGGAGTTATGTCTAGTAAGCATATTTATCAGTATGCAAGTATGCAGAAAGCAACAAGTAAATGACAAGCACAAAAAAAACCTTCCAAGATGGGGATTCAAAGGCAGACACGATAGCTTCTTTGAATTGATCCTTGTAACGAAGAAGGGCAGGACCGCCATAACTGATGGCAACTGATAATACTTTCAGTTGATAGTCAATTGCCGTTTCGAGAGCTGGAGAAAGTGTGGGTTTTACCTGAAGAAAGACAATTGACATTCACAACAAGAAAACATAAGGCAAATGACAAGTACCAGGGCAAAGGAAAAAATATAAAACCTTGGAAGCAACTGATGCATCAGAAATTCCTCCTCCTCCAAAACCTGTAGTAGGTGTTCCTTTGAAAGAGGATATAACAGACAGTAGGATTGGTTCAATAAGGTGAACAACTGCCTCTTCTGGGTTTGAATGAACACATGCACAACAAAGCAGTCCAACCTCTGCTATTGCCCCAGGAAGAATATTTGTCTTGACAAACTTTGAAATTTTTCTGAGAGCCTGCGAGTGAAATGTAAAATTCATGAGAACATCTATCCAGAAAACTTAAATTATTAGAAACCGCTGAACTTACTATTCAGATCAAAAACATTAACCTGGTCATAGAGGGATTTTGAAAGCCTTCCAAGCAAGATTTCCAGCATGCAAAAGTAGTAAGGACCATCATCAACCAGGAAAGTTCCTGATGTAGCTGATGAATGAAGGCCTTCATTCCTGCAGCACCATTAACAACTTATTCCAGAGTGCAAAGAGGGAAACTAAAAATAATTTGACCCAACATTTATTAGTAATTAACAAATAAACAAATAGAAGCATAAGAAGGAAAAAGAGCTGGGAAAATATTGATGTCAGATATCCACCACTTACAGAACACTACTAGGTTCCAAGTGTAGAAGTAAAGAAAATAGGCGACATAGGAACTCATCAAGCCATTCAGAAAAGCAGATAGTGGGCATCAACAACAACTCATCCATATTATCTTCAATGATAGCCATCTGCAAATTTGAGACAGATGAGCAGAACCCTTCTTCACAAAAATGCACTTATGACAAGTTTTTTTACGAAGATTAGTGCTTACATTGGAAAATATAGAACCAATCAGTTGCATGGTTGCCAAGGTTTTAGGTGGGTCATTGGCATCCATGCCAAGTAGTGCATTGGATAACGAAATCATCAAAAGATCAACGAACCCATCACTACAACCTACATCATCTGGTTTTGCTGGAGAAGATGACAAGGATGTGAGAAATAGAGATCGGGCAGCAAATGCTACTGATGTCACAGCAGCCTTCAACTGGTGGGTGGCTGTTATCTGAATAGACACAATGTTAGAAAAGAGAAGGTAAGGTGATGAAACAAGCACAATACAACCGAATGAACACTCTGTTAAAAATACATCTTATCCATGGAACATGATTTCTAAGTTGGACCAGATGTCTATTGGAAAATCATAAACAAGTAAATAAGGATTTCACGCTTCTAGCATGTAAGGAAATGCATGCTACATTACTGACCGTCTCCAAGGCCATATGGAACCGAGACGCTAAAAATGGAAGAACCAAAGAGGGTTCCACATAAGACAAAATAGAAGTTGCTGCTGCAACTGTTTCGGAAAGATGTTCATTTTTGCTGTATTGACCACGATCAATTAACTTCAGCACTGTATTCACAAAAAAAGCCCTTTCTGATGGTCCCAAACAGAGTTCAGCCTTCCTACTGTTCTCTTCATTCCTGTATTAAGGGTATTTTATAGTTACAGAAAACAATTAATACACAATAACAGATGTAGAACACCTTTAGTAATTTTTGCATAAAGAATTCTCACTGTTGCTCATGTTGTAAGCGTTTCTGGAATGTAATTACCAAATAGAGCAAAAACCGCTCTAAAGAATAAGTCCACCGACCACCATTAGAGGGATGGTAATATCTACAATGATAAATGCCAGAGGTGAACCAATTAATAGAATTGATAAATAAAACAAATGCATTATAAATGATACATAAAAGCATTAGGATGGCAGAAAACATACTGTTCTAAGAGGTTGACCAATTTCTCGAAGTGTTGCTGCACTGGACTACCAGGTTTTAACAGATGTACCTGCATTAGCAAAAGCAGAATACACATAACATGAACCATCCAACAAAATACCATGAAAACTGCTAGTTATGGGCCTTCATTTATCTTACAATTGATTTTGCAATGGCCTTTGCTGGGGTGGCTGTTTTATTGGAGAACAAAAATCTTGTATTTCTGGGAACATCCACAGAAAAAGGATATGCTCCATTTCCATTTGCCACAGGAACCTACATTTGTCATTAAAGAACTGTGAAAGGCATACAAAGAATATATCCTAGAGAACCTAACCACAATTTCTAGTCTCCACAAACTCTAAATGTAAAAGCAAGAAAGGAGAAAAAACAGAAGGCACGTAAGTCGGAGCATAAAATGAAAGCCTCACTGCAATAAATTCCCATAAGTTTATTGTTTAGTAATTCTTATCTTTCAGCTTGAAAATCTCAACCAATCCTAGGGGCCCGACTTCATAATTAACAACTTGATGTTGCTGTTTTTCCATGATTTTGCAAAAATTATTGCTAATACCCAAGTATTTCGGGTCTTGTGAACCCCATCTACATAAGTAGAGAGACGTAAGATGAAAAATATGATATGAATTCTCAACTATTTTCATTCTTTGTTGTTTATGCTCCTCTATCCTTCAATATCATCTTGTACAATCATAATCCTGGGATACAACCTTCTCTCGCAATGTGTTAGAAGCTCATGACATCACAACTATGCAATCCTATCAAAAAGTATTTGACAGATCTCAAAACAAAAAAACAAAAAAACAAAAAAAATTGGGACATCTGCAAACTCAATCGGAAGGCTCTAAAATGCATTCCCCCCGTTATTTACCCAATAAAAAGGTTTAGAAGTGTTATTATCCAAACAGTAACAAACATTCAGATTTCACAAATGTCACCAATTCTATTTTATGCTTTTCACAGGGAGGTAGAAATGAAAAGTCTTTTCTTCTTCCAACTTCTAATTCTACTACCATTCCTTTTTGGGAACAACATGAGATTTCCAAAGGAAAGACATTTTTTTATAGGAGGGGGCTTTTGTCTGCTGAAACATGCCCCTCCAACATTCTTCATCGCTAAGTAATTAACAACCTCCTACTGTTGTTCCTTTTGGGGTTGCTAATGGTCCATCCAACCTGGTTAATTATCCTGTAAATTCAAACTAAATTACCCATGAGTTATATAAAATATAAACTAGTATACACAGCTAAAACCAATTTTGCTTAAGCAAGTACTTATTCTCCATTTTGCTTAAACTCAACATATCTACCATTATATCTTTCATATTCTCAATGTTTTTGCTTCACAATGTATCCAAAACTCACTCTCCCCTGAAGTGGAAGAAAGCTATATGAGAGCAAATCAAGGCTTTCGAAATGAATGGAAAAATAAATCTATATTACTTGCAACAGAGAAAAATCTAGTGAAGTACGAGTAAAAGTTCATTTTAAAATACGACAGCATGACATTGTGGCCAACATTGTGAACATATTTTAAACAAGATTAATAGAAAAGACCATATTAGCTAAAGCTATCATAAAACCTTGTGTACGATGAGAAAGACCAGTGCTGTTGCATGTGGGTATATAACACTCATGCAAGTTGCCTAATGGGACTTCGCAATACTGAAAAATACTTTCCATGCAAGAACAAAGTCTATAAAGGGGTGCCATCCAAGATTCAAGTTAAGGAAAATATGTCAGCTAAAGAAAATTCTATAGAGGCTAAAACATCTTTATGAGCCTGTAACTAGAGACAAATAAAGTACTCAGACAACACAAAATTATGTGACACTCACCTCAAACATATTCAAGTATCTTGTGAAGAGCGTAGGTAAGAAACAATCCCAGCTGATGAATTTGTAGTTCTTTATGACACGAGCTGTAATAGCTGCCCATTGACTGTTCCAAAACTGGCAATTTGGAATTGAATCCCACTGATCTAAACATATTTTAAACCAATCCCTGTCATTGTAAAGAAAAGAAATCAATTGCTAGTTCATTACCAGTCATACTGAAATTCATACAAAGAATAACTCCAAAAGTACTGGCAGTCCTTACTGTGAAAAGAAGTCCTGGTTGTCAATGTTTGTAGGAAGAAACAGTCTCACAAACCCAGCACCTTCAAAGGATGAGTTATGCCATGGATTTTCTAACAGAGATCTGCAAAATTGAAATCATTCAATAGAAAACGACTATATACACCAAATGCTTAGGGCAAACGCAAGAATGACTCTTATTAGTCCAGTCCCTCCCCTCCCAAAATCAGCAGGTATCTCAATGTGGGAATCTACATCTAAGTCAACATGTATGAAAGAAGTTAGCAAGTCCAAAAACAACTCAAACAGAAGAACAAATGATTTCTCTTTGACAAGGTTTCAGCATAAAACTAAAGCTTAAAATAGCTCAAAAAAAAGTTGAAGAAAAATTTAGAAGAAGATATCATTTACCGAAGTGACTGACATAATAAAGACAGACTCAGAAAATTACCCAAATTCAGACCATATCTCAGAGGCGGAACCTGGTGGGAAGAACCTCCGGCAGGATCGAACAAGGGAAGTAACAGTCTCAAAATGTCTCTGTCTCAATCTCCACCCTTCTGGGCCTGTATTCCTATAACAGATCCAAATTTTAAAGTACGAGAACACAGCTTTCAGAAACAAGGGATACAAAATGACAGACAAAAAGCCATGCATATAATTTTTGATGTAGCTTTGGATCGGGAAGCTACTATTGCAGATTGTTTGGGGAATGTGGATGTGGTGGTTTGGGATATTCAGCTGTGGAGTCCAGTTCAAGATTGGGAGGTTGGCCAATTAGAGGAAATGTTTACTTTCTTGTATGGGCTGGGGGTTACCGGTAGGGGGGAGGATGGGGTGGTTTGGAATGTTTTGAGTACTAAAGGACAGTTTTCTGTCTCATCCTTCTATCGGAGTTTGGTGGGGGCAGTGATGGGTGTATTTCATTGGAGGAGTACTTGGGTGCCAGGTGTTCCTTCTAAGGTTGTATTCTTCTTATGGACAGCTGCTTTGGGACGGAATCTTACTATTGACATTAGTGAATCGGTGTTGCATGTGTTGTGCTGATGTTGAGTCAATGGACCATTTGTTTCTTCATTGTGTTGTGGTTTCGAGGTTGTGGGGGCTTATTTGTTCCATGTTTGGAATGTTTTGGCTACAGCCAAGAGGAGTGTTGGAGATGTTGTGGAGTTGGCAAGGGGCTCAAGTCGGATGTCGACACCAACGGATTTGGTTGGTGGTGCCTTTTTGTTTGATGTGGTTGGTTTGGTTGGAGAGGAATCGGCATACATTTCAAGAGATACATCATTCTGTTCCATGGCTTGAGAATCGATTGCTAGTTACTTTGTATAGCTGGTTGGAGAGACGGGTGGATCCGGATTTATTTGCTTTTTAAAATTTTTTAATGATGTTATTGCTTAGAAGTTTTTAGTTTCCACTCAATGATTGGGCGGTTTTGTATTCTTTGCATCATCTTGATACTTTTTCAATCAAATTTATTTTATTTATCAAAAAAAAAAATTATGAGGAAGTTGGTCAGAAGGACAGATTATAAAAACTATGTGAGAAAAATAAAAAACCAAACCATACCATTCAAAAAAAATATCAAACATTAAAAAGTGCTATATATACATAATATATAGATGTATGATTGTGAGAAATCAATACTGATAATATTTAGTTCTAAGGCAGCTATCAAAGAATTAAACATGAAATATGGAATTGTGGAAATAGATTTACAGTATATGGAGATCCTAGATAACATAAAAATAATTGGCATTCAAAAAGATAAATAAAAATAATTAAATATTTATATATAAAAAATTAATTTAAAAGAACAAGCAGAAGTATGCATGATAATTAATGTCAATAATTGTAATGTAGTCAAAAAAATGTATTCACAATCAATAAATTAACAAGGGGAAAACACAAAACTTGCCTTGTAAAGTGTGTATTGACCAATGTATCATAGAAAGGCCGCCATTGAACTTTCAAGGACAACTTCTTTCGGTATTTGTTCAGTAACTTCACTAGGATACTTCCCCATCTAACCTAAATGACGGAAATGCACTATCATGTAACCAACAAAAACAGAAGGAGAATATGTGAAAAGAAATAAAAAAACATTCACAGGTACGATGCACCACCTGGGCATGAAGTTTGTTATGTGACGTGAAAAACAATTCCAACCCCAATTCCACAATGGCAGCCACATCTTCCAAAGATACTTCACTTTTTGCTTTTATGAAACTGCAAAATAAAAGAATAAAAAATAAAACTTTACACAGATGTCACCTGCAGATAGTATGAGAAGATGAATCAAATTATATTCAGCACCAAAAATAAAATGAGCAATGACCAACTAGCATTCAATTCAACCACAAGGGGTTGGCTTGGTGGTCAGTCACTTGGCCCTTGGTGCCTCATGAAGCATCAGGTCTAAGGTTCGATTCCCATTGACTGCTATCAATCCCTTTTGGGCCACGCCCACAGGCATAGCTTGAGATTTTACCAACCCACGTGGGGGGGCGCTTTGCATGGGTCTCAGGAATAGTCGGGGTTTTACCCAGATACCCGATTACCAAAAAAACTGGCATTCACTTCATTGAGCAGCAAACAATTAGATAACAAAAGCAAGTGACTATTCACTGGTGAAGAAGGTGGAGAATAGAACATAACAAATAGAACAAAATACTTCTCTTGTTTAAAAAAATGATGCCATCACTAAAGGGACCTATATCAGCATTATAACTTATTCTCTTCTACCAACAGATTTAACCTGATAGACACTGATTGTAACTGGGACACCCTTTTTTATAAGTAACCCATTTGCACAGATATATAATATATACATATAAATAAACTACCAGATGCCATGTTCCCTATATATCACATATAAGCTCATTCCATAGCCCTTTTCCTAAATGAATGAGCATATACATCATCAACATAAAACAAAGTAGAGACTAGTTACATTAAAAGTTGAAGCAGCATAAAATGATTTACAAAAAAAAAAAAAAAGATCTCTAGTGCCAAAAACAAGGCATGAGATCTTGAAAAAGAGACACCTCTTAGCACTATGGATAATGATAATAGTCAGCCTTATTTATTTTCCAGTGGCCGCAGCCTTATTTATTTTCTTTTTCTTTTTTTTGAGCATCAACAAAGGAAGTTTTCTTAGCCTTATTTATTTTCCTGCGGCATGAGATTTATTCCGCTTCCATTGGTTTTGATTATATCAAATACATATATGCTTAACACAAATGTCCAGCATGGACATGGCTCAACCACGGAAGTGTCAATATTACATAGGTGAAAATTATCCAAACTCAAGATTAGGCATGTCTATTCGGGTTCCACATGTGATTGTGGAAAAACAAGAACAATCCACCTCATTACAAAACATGTGAATTAGTTGTTTTGCTTTGGTTCCATAGCAAGATTTTGTTCAGTAGTGCAATTGACTTGTTCAAGCAAGAGTAACATTTTCACTAATGCAGTATGCACCTACCTACCCTACCAGTCATCTTGCCGAACATAATAGATTGATCCTAGACATAAGGACCAACTTCCACTGAAACCTGTGTTTATGGAGCAATATTAACGGTTTCTCATTCATAATTATAAAATAAAATAAAATAAATTGTTTCTCATTCAAACTGTCTGCTAAAGTTGTAACAACAATGGTCAGGGGCCAGGATAAAACTAATATATCATGCACATTAACCATGTACTTTTTTTCTAGCAAACATTTAAAATGTGAAATCATTGGATGATAGCTCTATAAGTGATGATAAGTCTAAATCAACCTATAGATTTTAATCACCAAAGTATTCATCATTTTAGATATCATGATCAAATGTTTACCCCAGAAATCTGTAGTTTATCATTGGTTGCTCGAATCATAACATTTTCCATGAGAGAGTTACAGTCCAATTGGAACGTGCTTCACTAATTGTCAATGTCATACATGAGCAATCAAAGACAATATCAGGCATGACTGAACAGCAGAAATGGTTCCATTTTTGGACTGTTTTCTTGATCAAATAGCACTAGGAATTCTTGTGTATTCTTACATATACAAGCTATAACAAAATCCAATGACGCAGATATAAACAAAGACCAATAAATACTGCTAAACAACTTCAATTCAACTCCAGAAATTAGTAAGAATACGAATCAGAAATTCAAGAATTGAAGAGCATCAAAACACAAAAAAAAATTGACACCATAACACTTCAAAACTCACTGACACTGCAAATTGACAGCAGATGAACAAGAAACACACATAGAAAAAGTAAAAAAAGACTGATTGAATTTAGACTGTTTTCTTGATCAAATAGCATAAGGAATTCATGTGTTGTTACAGATACAAGCTATAACAAAATTCAATAATACAGACATAAACAAAGACCAATAAATACTGCTAAACAACTCCAGAAATTAGTAAGAATCGGAATCAGAAATTCAAGAATTGAAGACAATCAAAAAAAACATGATAGTCCAACACTTCAAAACTCACTGAAACTACAAATTGACAGCAAACAAAATACTGGCCGAACTATGCGAGCAAGCAATTCTTCAATTCTAACACGCATAAGATATACACACATATACACACACACACACACACACACACAAGTTAAATCCATGTAATAATCAGAAATTGAAAATCAAAAAAAGAAAATGATAGTGTAACACTTGAAAACTCACTGAAACTACAAATTAACAGCATACGAAATACAGTATAGATCGAACTGTGCGAGAAAACAATTCTTCATCTGCAACACGCATTAGATTAGATATACATATATACACACACACAAGTTCAATCTATGTAATAATCAGAAATTGAAAGTTTGCTATTGTAACAACTGAAAAATCACTGAAACTAAAAATTGACAGCATACGAAATACTGATCGAACTACGCGAGTAAAGAATTCTTCAATTCCAACACGCATTAAGATATATATACACAAAAGTTCAATCTGTGAAATAATAAGAAATTGAAAGCTCGAATTGGAGCTCTTACATGTCGATTACGGAGATCCATTTCAGAGTGGAATAGACCGATTCAGGATCGTCGGGCAAATACAGCTCCTTGACAGTGGAGACGACGCGAGCGAACGATTCTCTCTCTCTCTTCGTCTCGTCGGCGACTGGCGGAGGAAGCCAAGCATTGTACAGATGCATTTCTTTTTCTTTTTGTTTGCTGCAATAATGGAAAAACAAGTAAAGCCCTCTTCGTCTTCGTCTATATATATATAGAGAGATGACTTGTTGGTTGATTTCTTGAGGGAGTGTTTCTTTATGAACAAGAAAGGAGATATAAAATAAAAGATTGGGGGTGGGGTTTTGGTGGTCGGAGGTTTACTGGAAACCGGTAACGGCGGTGGTCGAGGTTTGTTTTTATTCGATTGACTTGTTAGATTTTTCGATGCGTTGTTAGATTTTTTTTTTTTTTTTTTTTTGGGTAGGGAAATACTATTTGCATGTGTGCCATGAGTTTAATCTGGGTAGATGGCATAATTTAGGCCTACTTGCCGGGCTAAATAAGTTGATTTTTTTTTATTATAAAGAAAATTGTGTAAAAAGTAAAGAGGTAATATAATTTAAAAGATTTTATTTGGAAATAAATTATTTTAGTAATTTTTTTATTTTTTATGAAAAGACGTATAAAAAAAATAGAGAAGATAATGTGACAACTTATAGTAAACTTTTTGACTTTTTTATTAAAATATGTAGTTGACAAACGAGACCTAAGTTAAAAAGATTAATAAATTGACTTATAAATCACTTCTCAAAAGAGACCTCAATAACACAATAGGTTATAATCAATAAAGGTTGTAACTAAATGTGTATATGGTGTATATTATAGAATTTTCTCAATTACAATCCTTTAATTATTACATTATGTTTGGATGGAGAGATTTGGTGAGAAAAGAAAAGATGTAGTGAGAATTTGAGACCCTTTACTTATTTGGACGGTTAAATAAGGTGAGAAATGACAAAAGATTGTGAGAAATAGACTCTCACTAATCTGTGTTTTGTTTTTCACCAAAGATAGTGAGATTTGGTATAAAAAAAAATTGGATTTAATGAAACTTGTTTAAAATACCAAAATTATCCTTATGAAAAAACATAGCTTAATAATATAGAAGGTTATTTTGGTAAAAATCAAATAAAACACTTTCTTTTCATTTCTCTGATTTACTCGATCCAAACAAGATAAGTAAGAAATCACATTTTCTTCTATTTTATTTATCAAATAGCGAGAAACCATAACCATTTCTTTTCTTTTCTTACCTTTACTCACGATCCAAACAAAGTGTTAGTGAATTTCATTTTACTCTCATCATCTAGGAATTCATACATATTAATTTTTTTCAACTTTAAAAATAGTATAAATATATTGCAACACAATAAAACCACAAAATGTGGAAGAAAAATATTTTAATTTTTAGACGTCACACATACATGAAAGGTAAATGATACTAAATGATTAGATGGTAATATTAATGATATGATATTACCATTGTATTCAAGTTTTTTTTTCTGATCTTAAAGGAGTTTGTAAAAGTAAAAATAATATATTTTTATAATTGAATAGATCAAAATATATAAATTTTGATAGTAATAAAATAAAAAAACTATATTGCATTTTTGGATCATATATATATGGAGGTTTCTTAGGGAAAAAGAAAGTGAGTATTGAACTAAGCTAGCGTGAAAAAACAATTGCCAGACTAGGTGGAGAAGTTATTTGGTGATTCTGCGGCACGGTTATGCAATGTTTTAGATATGTTGTGATTAATAGAGATGGTGGAATTCATGATTTTGTGTTGGATGATTTGAAAGAAAAATATTAGAGATTTCAAAAGTTTTACTAAATTTTTTATCAAATGTCTCACATAAATATATAATTCATATCATATAAGTCTTATATGAATCCTATATTCATGTGACACATTTAATAAAAAATTTAATAAAATTTTTGAAGTGCTCAGCATTACTCAATTCGAAAATATGAAGAAACATATTTTGTGTTTGGCCAAGGTATGATGATCATGTACGCCTGGATCAACAAATAAATTCTCGGCCAGGTGCGGTACATGTGGCTCGCAATTCAGCCGCTAAAATTGCAACAGGTCCTGCTGGCCGTTGAAACCACTAAAATTATAACAGGTCCTGCTGGCCGTTGAAACTTACAAGTTATTTTAATAATTTTTTAAATTTTTATGAAAATATATGAAAAAAAATAAAAAGTTATGTAATAATTTATAGTGATATTTTAATTTTTGACTAAAATATGTAGTCTTCAAAAATTAATATTTAATATGCTTTCAGTATAGGAAAAATTACTAGGGATGGCAATGGATAACCTACCCTGGGTATCCATGGAGACCCAACCCAAATACATGGGTTTTTTCCTTTTTTTCTTATCCATTGAGTAGGGTAAATGATATTCTTTAAATATCCACAGGGGATGGGTTGGAGATGGGTACCCACTAATTTCCCCACAGTGATTTTTTTTTTTTTTTAAAGATTCACAACCAAAACTAAATATACATTCAATCTTTTTTCTTTTATTTATTTATTTATTTATTCAGGTTCACAACCAACTTCTTCTTTTTTTTTTTTTTTTTTTTTTTAAGATCCACAACCAAAGCTAAATATACATCCAATCTTTTTTTTTATTATTATTATTTTTATTTTTAAGGTTCACAACCATTTTTTTTTTTAATTTTTAAGATTCACAACCAAAGCTAAATATACATTCAATCTTTTTTCTTTTATTTTTTTTTTAATTTTGTTTTTTTAAGGTTCACAACCATTTTTTTTTTTTTTTTTTTTTTTTTTTTTTAAGATTCACAACCAAACCTAAATATACATTCAATCTTATTTTATTTTATTTGGCTCAACAATAAAATCAAATACACATTAATTAACATTGTCACATTATTCTTGTCAAATTTTTTGCATATCTAGAATTTTTTAAATTTATTTAAAAAAATTAAGGACACTGTCTAGTGCAGGTTTCGGTTTGCTTTTCTATGTTATTTTATTTTGTTATGTATTGTAATTTTCAGAATGGTCTGCTTGTTCTGAAATTTCAATTAACGAGTATGAATCTATTTGTTTTATGTTATCACACAATTTATACAACATATATATATATATATATACAACAATGATTCATCCCCCCTTTTCCCCTCACCCCCTTTGACCCCTCTCTCTCTCATTGGTCCCCTTTTCTTTTTCTTTTTCTTTTTCTTTTTTTTCCTGCTCCTCCAATCACCACCCGCCACATGGCAAAGGGGGTCCCAAGCATTATTCATATATATATATATGAATGTATTTGAAAATAAGGAAATTGTAAATAATCAAAACAAGCATGAGTCGTGATTGGTTAGAAAGGATGGGTACAAAGATTTATTTGCTGGAAAAACAAAAAGGGGATACAAAGTTTTACTAAATAATTTTTTTTAAAATAAAAGAATTTTTCTTAGTTATGAACAGATTTAACTGAAATCAGCTTGTTTCCCAATGTTATGCTTCATTTATTTAGATAGAAAATATTTTTTAATGAAAAATATTTTTTATAAAAAAATTAAAAATATATTTTTTTATATTTGGTGGTAGTGGTGATGGTGATGGAACGAAGGTGAAAGTAGAGATTGTGACATAGTGGTGGGGTGATGGCGGCAGTGATGATGGTAGTGGCTATGGTAATGGTAGTGTGACAGTGAATGTGAGAATAGTGGTGATGGTGTTGTGAAATTAGTAAAAATTTAATTGAAAAAACATTTTTTGTTTTTTAAAAGTAACAAACAACAAAATTCGTGGGGGATTAAAGGAAGAAGATGGAGGATGGATTGGGTGTGGCAAGGCATAGATATCTTAAAATGAGTGGTTCAGATTTGTTAAAATGTATAATTAGATTTTGGATAAATTAAAATGAATGGTTCAAATTTGCTAAGAGAAAGATGGTTTAATGTCTAAAATGTCCGTGGCTAAGAAATCAACAAACAATTCCTTGTTTATGCCTTGATGCAATTTAATATGGGTCTTATAACACTTTCTTCAAACAGGTTCTTTCACATTTTATTTCTTCAAACAGGCTCTTATAACATTGTAATCAGGTTCTTATAACATGTAAGGGAGAGAGTAAGAGTAAGAGAGAGAGAGATTGTTGTAATTTTTTTTTAATCTTGCACGTTCTTCCACATTTTTTTTTCAATTACTAAAAGTTATTTGATTGTCTCAAAATTATATATTTGATTATTATAAAACAAACTTTTTAATTAATTAATTAATGTGTATTTGATTTTGTTGTTGAACCAAATAAAATAAAATAAGATTGAATGTATATTTAGCTTTTGTTGTGAACCTTAAAAAAAATAAAAATAAAATAAAAACATAAGTTGTTAACATTAAATATATTAAGAAATAAAGAAAAAAGATTGAAGGTATATTTAGCTAAAACCTTTAAAAAAAAAAATTTGTTAACATTAAATATATTACAAAAGAAAGAAAAAAGATTGAAGGTATATTTAGCTTTTGTTGTGAACCTTAAAAAAATAAATAAATAAATAAATAAAAAATAAAAAATAAAAAAAAAACTGGTTGTTAACATTAAATATAAAAAATAAAAATGGGGATTAAAGTGGATTGGGGAAAATTCATACCCATTAAGAAATGGGGAGGGTGGTACCCATGGGAAATGGGGAATGGGGAATGGAGAAAATTTATTATAGGGGAATGGAGATGGGGATTTAAGATTCACCCCATTAACCCCCATTGCCATCCCTAAAAATTACGTTAGAAATGGTAGAAAAGAGTAATACTACAAATTCATTCTTATCAATTTAAAAATTATTTAGAAATTAATCTTCACCCTATATGAATAATGAACCCAATATAAATCCCACACTACACAAATTAATTTCCATCACACAATCACTCACCAAAAATATTCTACATAGGTAAGTTTGGATCTCCAGACTTTCCCTACAGAAAAAATATGAAATGCCATTGAGACCTATTTTGGAAATTGATCTTTTTAATAGTTTTTTTACGAAAAAACATACACAAAAAAATAGAGAGAATGTTTGTTTTTTTTATAGTGATTTTTTTGACTTTTTTATTAAAATTATAACTTCCCAAAATAGGTTTGAATCAATTTTAATTACATTTTAGATGAAATTTTGGAAATTGATTATAAAAACATGTTCTTAGAGAACTACTTTACCCTCCATTTTGGCATTGTTTGGAAATAGGCTATTTTAATAATTTTTTACAAAAAGACATGTAAAAAAATATAAAAAATAATATGATAATTTATAATAAATTTTTAATTTTTTAATTAAAATATGTATTTCCCAAGAGGCTCTCATGGACTTTTCCCATCTCCCTTTCCATTATCTTCTTTTCTGCCACCCTTGGTCCATCAATTATTTCCCACTACCACCATAACTCCTCCTACTATTGTAATCACCCACTTCTACCACTCTTAACCCCTCCCCTTATGCCCCACAACCACAACACAATCAGCCTTGCCCCAACCCTGTCACTCTAATTACCCTTTCCATACCCATCGTGGCACCCACTCTCACCCTACAAACCCTCCTTACAAACCTTAGATCCTCCAAATCTCAATATTTCGCATCACTTTAGATATAGTTAATTTTTTTACTTATTATGGAAAGACATGTAAAAAAATATAAAAATGATATGATTCAAATAAGTTAAATAAATAATTTATTTACGGTGTTGTCAAAAAGGCCCTATGGGTGTTGATTTTTAACCTCACAACCGAAAAGATCTCCCTACTGAGATATAGGAAACTTAATTGTAGAGCACATGGAAGAATAGATTAAGCCAGCACCTACACACAAGAAATACCGCGGTGGCTTGTCCATAGGGGAGCACTCCGACAATCAAGTCAGTAACTTTTTGATCAACTCAAATCAAGAGCTCACAAAATAAATCACATACCTTAGACCCACGAGGTGCCTTACTTTTATAATAATCAATGTCCAACTTCTCATAAAATTCTTACTTCGTGTGACTCTATCATTTACAAGGATATCAATTATCCAAGACTCCTCTTATTTGGATTAAAATCAACCCTCTCAAGAGTCCAACCTTACCCAAATAAAGAGTCTATCATCATCTAGGACTTTAGTCTCTCATTTGAACATCTCGGATTCAGATGTGGTTTGATCACACCTCGGCCAATCAGAATCACCCACATGGCATCTTGGCTAACCACCTAAGCCTTAAAATTATGTTCCCACAATTGCTCCCTATGTTTTATTACCTCAGCAACTTGAGATGATGGAACCTATATCGTCTGATCTTCCAACATGTGAGCTAAACAAATGCTAGAGATACTCTTCTAACCGAGATCATGACTCATCGGCGTTAAGAAACAAGGACTCAAATGTCCACTTGGCAAAAACCAAGAATCAAGATGATACTTTTCATCATCCTTGCCGGATGTTAGCCATCTATTCTTGCTAAGTTATCACAGAAGGCGCTAAATTTGTGGGTGTTGATTTTTGAACTCACAACCAAACAGATCTCCCCGTCGAGATCTTGAGAACTTAGCTGTAGAGCATATAGAAGAATAGATTAAGCCAACACCTGAGCACAAGAAAACAAGAAATACCGTGGTGGCTCATCCACCCAGGGACACTTCGACGATCAAGTCAGTAACTTATCTTACAAGATATCAACACAAATAACTTATCTTACAAGATATCAACACAAATCAAGAGCTCACAAAATAAATCACATACCTTAGACCCACGGGGTATCTTACTTTTATAATGATCAGTATCTAACTTTCTCTAGAAATCTTACTTCATGGGATTCTATCCTTTACAACGATATCAATTATCCAAGATTTCTCTTATTTAGATTAAGATCAACCATCTCAAGAGTCCAACCTTATCCAAATAGATAGTCTGTCATTATCTAGGACTCTAGTCCTTCATTTAAATATCTCGGATTTAGATGTGGTTTGACCCACATCTCAGCCAATCAGAATCATCCACGTAGAACCTTAGCTAACCACCTAGGTCACGTGGACAACTCAAAATTATGTTCCCACAGACCCTTTGTAAGGTTTTTTATTTTTTTTTATTTTATTTTTTACTAGGACTCGTGAAAAATAATGGAATGATAGTGGTTAAGGGAAAATAAGGAAAGGTCATAGTGGCAAGTCACTGTAGAAAAGAAAATAGGGGGTTGTAATGGCTAGTTCAGATGAAGTGAAGTGCCATGATGGAGGAAAAAAGGACACGTATAAGAAGAGAGAAGATTGAATAGTAAGGGCATGGTTGGGCAATAGTGAAGAAGTTGAGATAAAAGGTGGGTGATAAAGGAAGAGGGCTATAGAAGTGTCAAGAACAATGGAGCATGTTTGGGAAAGCCAAGGAAGGTATTAACAATGACGGAATTAGGTGATAATGGAAATGGAGTCAGTGGTAGCGGAGTTGAGTGAAAAAAGGTGATCAACAAAGGAATGAAAGAAAAAGATATGAAACAAATATGATAAATACGGAGAGACATTTTCATCATTTCGATAGTGAATTCCACCTATTTGTAATTAAAAGTAATACTTCATTAATTTTTAATTTTTATTTTATTCTTTTTCCCCTCACAATTTCTCAAAAATATATACTTTTCCTTTTCATTATTTCTCTTTTATCTTTCCTCCCTTCACCATTTCCACCAGCTAACATCTCCCCAACCTTTCCTACTATCAACCATCCTTCATTGCCCCTCATCCACCACCTCTAACTCCTTTCCCACCCTCCTTAGTTTCTTTCCCACTCTACATGGCACTATATATACCCTCTTGCAATTCTAAACCACGTCATTATAAATCCACTTTTATTACCTCATATAGGTAATTATCTAAAAGTTTAGAAATATCTTGTGACAATGTTTATTTTTTATTTTATTTTGTGACAATGTTTATTTTGTGGTATAAACTAATCACAGAAGTATCACATATACAAGTTCAACTCTTATTAGGTACTATCAACTCATTATCACGCCTATAAGTTCTACCTGAAATTTACTTTATTCACATGGAGGATCGCTTTGCGTGGGTCTTGAAATTAGCCGAGATGCGCGTAAATTGACCTTTAAATCTGATAATAAAATATATATATATATATATATTGCATGCAAGAATATTTAATAATTTTTCATCTCAACAATAAATAAAGAAAGACAAAAACACTTTTACACTTTGCTTGGTTCCATTTTTCCAAAAACACTTTTTAGAAAATTTTACTTTATTGTTTTCCGTGTTTTTTTGTTTTTACTGAATTTTTTAATAGAATGAAGAAACATGGATTACGAAATCAAATATGATTAAAATTGAACAATAGAATTGGAATTAGCATGCACTAATTTAAAATAGAAAATAACTTCATAATTAAAATACAGAAAATAACTTACAATTACAATTGTAGCAACTGCAAGGATCTTAATTGGGTTACAAAACGGGAAGAGGTAATTCCCACTCAGAGCTCTCTGTTTTTTCTAAAACTGAAGAATAATGAAACTTAGAGTTCTGAATGAATACATTGCCATATATATATCAAAACAATGGTGCATGTGACTTCTTTGATTGATGAAAGCAGCTGGCAACGCATGTGGGAAAGCAGATGCTGTCGGTTGCTTTCGGTGGAGTGATTGCAGCTTTAACAAAAGTTGATTGAGTGAATAGTGACGGTGAATAGTAAAAGTGAACAGTAACTTTTACTATTCATCACTTTCGGTGGAACACGTGAATTTAGGAATCAATATAGATATAAATTAGCAGCTTTTCTCAAAAGAGTATTGATTGAAGCTAATTTATATGTATAAGGAATCCTATGTTGATCAGGCATATGGGTCCTGAGCATCTTGGAACTCAGATCTGTCATATGAGATGGGTTGAGTAGTTGATCCTTCAGAAGATTGTGACTGGTCTGAACTACCTTCTGAATTGGTTGACTGTGCTTCAGCTTGATCTGTAATTTGGCGGGCTAACTGGAGCAACTCATCTCTGGATAATTTGGGCTTGGCTTTAGCTTTAGGCTGAGCAGGAGGTGAAATGGGCTTAGCCTTAGCTTTGGATTTTGATTTGGGTCGTGAATGTTCCTTGGGCTGGGCCGGAACTGCAGGAACTTTGGACTTAGCCTTGGATGTGGATGATTTGGGCTTGGAACCACTAGAAGAGGGGCTTCCAAGATTGATAGGAGGAAGAGTGGGCTGACTTCCTTGGCTGATTGCAACAGTTAGATTCTGCTGGGCTTTTATCATAGAAGGTGTTGGAGCACATTGATCAATGGGGAACTCTTCTTGAACAATTTCAAAAATTCGGGGCACATTGAACTTAGCCCACCATTTGATTGAATGTTGACGGGTGATTATGTTATTATCAATTCCATAATGCCATTTAAATATCCATGGGAGTTTATATTTGGATATAAAAATTAACAAAGATGGAAATTGTCTCTGATGAGTGGTGAATGGGTAAACAAAGGAGAAATAGTTAATTAGTTCAATAAGATCACCAGGGAGGATATCTGAAATGGCGCCATAATGAGTCCACCATCTCAGAAACCAAGTAGATAACTCAGATTTGAATTTCTGATCAAAGGAGATAAACCAGAAGTGACTAAAAGTTTCATTTTGGTACAAGAAGATCTTGAACCAAGCATCAACATAATCATGGTAATTGTACTGAATAGAGTGACCAGGTAAATCTCGAAGCTGATAAGGAGGACCCCATTCAGCTTGGGAAACAATACTATAAATGTAAATGGAATGATACAGAACCTTGCTAGCATAGGTTCGATCATAAATAGGTTTGATCAAGACTGATTGATGATGGATCAAAATATCTTTGTAATAGGTGAGTGTTTTCTCTGGATGTGAGAGGATGAAATGGCATCCAGAGCCAAAATGGGATTTAGCAAGGTCATGGATGACTTGGCCTTTAGGGTGACCGGGTTCTTTATAGAACAGATTAGTAGTGTGTGATTTGGTATAATCAGATCGGGATGACCTGACGAGGTTAACAGGGAATAGAGTAACTGACACTGATTGGCTAGAAGCAAAAGGATCTGTGGCCAAAGCAGATGAGTAATTAGGTCAATAAATGTTACCAAGAACTTGATAACGATTAACCATTTCAAGAGGGTGAGACGGAGTTATTGACTCCAAAGGAGGTGGAACAATAAGTTGATTAGGTTTACTAGAAGATGGGACCAAAGCCTTGGAAGGAGGCCTTGGGCGAGACATCTGTTTAAACAAGAAACAATGATTAGTAGCAGAGATTAACAACCAGAGAGAAGATCTAAATAATTCTGGCAATAATGTAAATGATTGTAATAATCATGTCGCAGAGTACGACGGGCTTTAATCTGATGGTAATTGATGTATTGGGCTCTTTTAGTAGTTGGTCGAGCTGATTTGAGACGGTTAATACGGTGGTTAACTTGGCGGATCAAGGTTTGGTAATGGGTAATTTGGGTTTTTAAATATGGAATATGTGGAGTAGCACTCATCCCTTACCCCCCTGTAAAAATTCCCGGGTGAGAAAATCAGGCAGGGAATTTTGAGAACCAGGTATGTAGGTAATATCAAAATCAAAAATACTTAAAATAGATTGCCAACGGGAAAAAATCTGTTTACTAGCAAGATTTTGAACATCTTTTTCCAAAACATATTTAGCAGATTTGCAATCAACACAAAGTAAAAAATTTTGATTTAAAATATCATCTTGAAATTTTTGAATACATAAAACAGTAGACAAAATCTCTTTTTTAATAGTACTATAATTTAATTGTGCTTTATTCCAGACACCAGAATGATAACGAACAATTTGTTCAGAGGATTGAGGAGTGACTTTCTGAAGAAGAATGCCACCATAACCAATATCAGAAGCATCAGTTTGAATAATTTTGAATGAATTTTCAGTAGGAATACCAAGACAAGGAAGAGACTTAACATATTGTTTGACTTGTTGAACAATAGAAGTATGAACAGATGACCAAGGAGGAGGATTATCCTTTAACCTATCAAACAATGGTTGACAAGTCTTTCTAAGGTCTTTGTAAAAATCAGCAATATAATTGAGAGAACCTAAAAACCGTTGTAACTGGGTTTTATCAAGAATTTCATCAGGGAACTTAGACGCAAACTCAATTGATCTACTAATGGGTAAAATAGTATTGTGGTGAATATCATAGCCTAAAAATATAATTTTAGTTTGAAATAGTTTGATTTTAGGAGCAGATATAACTAAACCATGACTTTTAATGGTATAAAAGAAAGCAGTTAAGTGTTTCCAATGTTCACTAAGTGATTTGGAAAAAATTAATATGTTATCAATATAAACAATAGAAAAATGACTAAATGGATTGAAAATATCATTCATTATATTTTGAAATTCACTAGGAGCATTTTTTAAACCAAATGGCATAACATTCCATTCATATTAACCAAAAGGTGTATTAAAAGCAGTTTTATATCTGTCTCTAGGGTGAATTTGAATTTGCCAGAAACCACTTTTTAAATCAAATTTACTAAAAATGACAGCTTGATGAAGTCTTTTAATTAAATCTTTTTTATTAGGAATAGGATATCTAATCCATTTTAAAACAGCATTCAATGGTTTGTAGTTAATGACTAAACGAGGGACACTTCAGCATTTTTATTGACATAAAAGGCAGAACAAGACCATGGTGATTTACTATGACTAATTATGCGATTTTTTAATAATTCATTAATTTCTTTCTTACACATTTCAAGTAATTCATAATTCATTTGAATAGGTCGAGATTTAGTAGGGATATGTTTTTCATTAAAATTTTTAATATATGGTAAAAGTGACTACATGTTTTTTACGATGCCAAAATGCAGTAGGTAAATGAGAACAGACAGTTAATTCGAGTTTCAATTTAAAATCATTAATTTGAGAAACAATAACAAGATCAGTTAATTGTTGATCAATTCTTTGGTAATTAATTTCTTCTTTAAGGAAATTTAAATGACGAGTTAAACGATTAATAGTATGAGAAATAGAACAATCTTTCAATTGATTTAATTCTAACATTTCAGGGGGAGACAGGAATTTAAATGTAACAGGTTGTCCTAATACATGAGTAGTTATGCCATCGCTAGATGTAGTAAATGGATACAGTAAATAAATAAATGATGTTCCTAAAATAATTTTATCAGTCATGTTTTTAACTAAAACAAATGAAGTGTTGAAACAGATATTATTTTGACAAACATGAACTTTTGGTAATTTATATTTAATATGCATTTTACTACCATTGGCGGAAGTTAATTTCTCATGACATTTTTCATAATATTTAGTAGGAAGTAAACCTTCTTGTATGCAATTTAAATCAGCACCAGTATCAATTAAAGCAATTAAGTTTAACTCAGTATCTTCAACAATGATTTTAATTTTTGAATACCATTTTTGGATATAAAGTTTATTAATTAGATTTAATCGTTTCGCTTCAAGATTATGTGATTGTGATCTGTTGTCAAATACCAATTTAGCAGGATTGGTGTGATCAGAATCAGGGTCAGAATTATGTTCAGATCCATTAGGAGATTCATGAACTGAATTGTGGAAATTATCTAAACTTTGATTAAGTTTTAATGTAATAATTTCATCTTCTAATTTTCGATCTTTTTGTCTTAATTCATTAAGAGTTTGTTTGATTTGATTGATTTCAGATTGTAAATCTTGAAGTGTAATTTCTTCAGTTTTAGAAAAAACAGAGAGCTCTGAGTGGGAATTACCTCTTCCTATTTTGTAACCCAATTACCTCTTCCCGTTTTGTAACCCAATTAAGATCCTTGCAGTTGCTATAATTGTAATTGTAAGTTATTTTCTATGTATTTTAATTATGAAGTTATTTTCTATTTTAAATTAGTGCATGCTAATTCCAATTCTGTTGTTCAATTTTAATCATATTTGATTTCGTAATTCATGTTTCTTCATTCTACTTGCTGCTTCCGCGTTAATGGTATCAGAGCCATGATGACGTTGTATCCTGTTTCTAACTGCTTTGTTTCTTCTAATTAATCGTCTCCATTGTTTATTTGAATAATTTGGTTTTCAGTTCCTCTTAATCACCCAAGAGATCGATCCGTGTTATCCACCTTGTTACAGTTATTCCACCTGCGTTTAAGTCACCCACTTCTTCCCAGTCCTAAGTAAGTCCTTAGGTTTAGGCAGTGTCGGACTTAGGGGTTCAAAGATAGGGTATGTATGTATACACAGGTCTGTGAAGTTACAAGGTATGTGGTAAACTGGATAAGAATAGGGTATGTATTAAGACATCTGTAAAACTGATTAATTAAACAGAACAATGAATCGATTATTTCGAAGTAACTCTTCAGTCAGTTCTAGGTCAACAACTTTGCCCTCAATACCAAACCAAGCTTTAGTAATTAATGAAAAAGATGTTGAAATACAAAATGATAAAATTGATGTAGGATGGAATATACCGAAATTGCCAATTAAAGAAATTTATAAAACTTCTTTTATACAGAATGCTTTCAAAGTAACTCTGCATGTTAAAACAATTAAACAAGTATATGCTTTAGAAAAACCCAGGGAAACCTGCCAATTATTTGATGCTAATTTCATAAAAAGATATTTAAAAAATGATTACATAGGATTAATTCAAGTTGGTGTTAAACCATTAACTCAACAAGGGAAAAATACCTTTGTTTTATTATGTTTACGAGACGCTCGTTTTCTTAATTATAATGACAGTTTAATGGGTATGATGGAAACTGGTCTCCACAAAGGTCCCGTACATTTTAATTGTTTTCCTGATTTTACACTTAGTTTACGAGATCCCAATATTTTACATGCATTAACATTAAACATACAATTAAATGGTTCATTTACTAATATGATGAATAAAACTCATAACATTGCTTTAATTTATCGTGTTCATTATAAATGTATGAAAACAAATTTAAATGTTCATGCTCTGCATAAATCTCCAAAAGATAAAACTTTATTAATCCAAAGTAGTAGTACTGACTCACATATTAATGTTCCCCACATGATTTAATGGAAAGATGTAGATTTACCTAATCAATGGATCACTATTAATGAACATTACAAACATAATCAACAACAATCTTCTATTCAAGATATTCAACAAATAAATGATGGTACAGTTCGTATTAAATTTAATCGTAGTCAATCATCCAGACATAGCACCTCTAGTGTACCCTCTGAGATTGAAACTGAAGATGAAATCTTTACTCCACTATTTCGCAAAAATAGCCAAATCCATTTAGGTCAACCTTCTAAATTAAAAGGTGTTGATAATAATGCTACATCTCAAATTAGTAAACCTGTTTATTCTATAAATACACATTTACCTGAGGAATAAACTGCTTCTAATAATTCTCCAACTCAAACTGATTTTGACGAATTTATACCTCCGGTCAATCTTCAATTAATGACAATCAAAAAAGATTTTAACCCTAATCTTGATAAATTATTCATTGAATTTAAGTCTTTTAAAAATAAAAAACTCCGACATGCTTATTATGATACATATGATAAACAACAACAATCCCGTATAACTAAAAACTGGTATGATTTTATGGTCGAATATGGTTTTGAATTACCCATTTTAGAATATGTTGACAAATACTACAAAAAGCTCACTACAATTACTAAACATAAATGGAAAACTTCTGAAACTACAACTATTAGCTCTAGTCATCCTCCTCTTGAAAAAATCATTATCAATCAACAAGGTTCTGACATTCCTGCTTCTCCTTTCAAATTACCTGGAAATGAAACTGAATTCAAAAAAGTTATCGAACAGAATAATTATACTAATCAATGCTTAAATACTATTGGTAAACAATTAGATAAAATAGAAACAACTTTAGAATCTGCTACATCTACTAAACAACCTTTAGATCAACCTTTACTTAATCTACCTAGTCAACGCTCTAAAAGAACTAGTTTAGTTACTAATGATCAGTCTACCGTCAAAGCTATTGAACAATTATTTACTAAATTATCCACCAATAATGCTTCACCTTCTAAAGATAAAGGTCTTACTGTTTTAAATCAATAACCTGATATTGACACTGTTTCTACCCAATCTGAAACTGACACCACTGATGATGACATCAATCAATTAGCCCAACAATTCCAATCTCCTCATTTTAATAAAATTCACTATCCCAAAGTTAATCCTCAAACTACCAAAAACTGGTATTCTCGTCCTACTCCACCTGACCTCCAATATGAAGAAACTAATATTAGTAACCAATTTTCTGTTTCTGCCAAAAAATTATACGAGTGGAATATTGATGGTCTTAGTGAAGATCAAATACTTCAAAAATTAAATTATTTATCTATGATCTCAAATAGTTACCTCTCCAATTATCCCCAATATTCTCAATCTGAAATTGTTTCCCTAATTACTTCTGGGTTTACGGGTATGCTTAAATCTTGGTGGGAAAAATATTTAACTGACGACCAAAGAGAGTCCATCATATGTGCTAATCAAACTGATGATAATGGTCTCCCTATCTTTGATGAAACTATTGGATGTTGCCACCCTGATGGTATTAATATATTGATTTATACTATTGTTAGACATTTCATTGGAACCCCTACTAATATCTATTCTCGCATACATGATCAGCTTAGTAACCTTACTTGCCCGACTTTAAGTGATTTTAGATGGTATAAAGATGTATTTACATCTAGAGTTATGTTACGCGAAGATTGTACTAAATCATTTTGGAAAGAAAAATTTATTAATGACTTACCTAGTTTATTTGCTCACAAAATTAGAGATGTTCTTAGTCAACCTACCGGTGTTATTGAATATGACAATTTAACTTATGGTGATATAATTAGTACTATTCAGAAAGAAGGATTAAAAATGTGTATTGATCTTAAACTTAGTCAAAAAGCTACTAAAGATAAACATAAGGCTAAATATGAATTAGGAAATTTCTGTGAACAATATGGATTGCCTCCCGTTGCACCATCTCGAAGGAAATCACATAAATATTATAAGCATAAAAATAAATCCAACTATTATAATAAATACAAAAAGCCTTATTCACCTTTTAAATCCAATGATAAATTTTACACTAAACCCAAAAAGAAACATTATAAATCAAAATCACATCCGAAATCAAAAATCAATAAAGATATTACCTGCTATAATTGTGGTCAAAAAGGACATTATTCAAATAAATGTAAAGAAAAGCAAAAATTAAAGGATCGAGTTAATGAACTCCAAATTGACGATAATTCCAAAAATCAATTATTTGAAATCTTCCAATTAAATCGATCAGTTAGCGACTCCTCTTCTGATCATCCAAATACTTCATCTGATTATCATTCACCTAGTAATGATTCTGATAATAATAATGTTACTCTAGGATGTAATGATGTATGCTATAAACCAGTTAAATAAATAACTGTTCTTACTAAAAATACCCAAGAAGAATCTGCTCTTATTGAATTAATTAGCAAATTAGATGATCCAATATTAAAACAAAAATATATTGATAAATTAAAATCTTTACTACTTCATTCAGAAGATAAACCTAAATTTGATAAACCTATTATCAGTTTATCTAAAACTTTAGAAAGATTTAAAAATAAAACTAAAGAAATTACACTTCAAGATTTACAATATGAAATCAATCAAATCAAACAAACTCTTAATGAATTAAGACAAAAAAATCGAAAATTAAAAGATGAAATTATTACAAAAATTGTGAAAAAAACTTTTTAAAAATTTACTAAATATCAAAAATATAAAAAAATACGAGAATTCAGTATATTTTTTTGTATTTTTATGTATTTATTAATTTTTTAAAATATTTTTTAAAATATTTTTTACTTTTTAGATACATTTAAGTAAGGTGCATTTAGAAAAGTGAAAAAAAATATTTAAAATTTTAAAAATATTTACTAAAAACAAAAAAAATACGAAAATCAAAAAAATTCAATTTTTAAAAAACTTAATTCAAAAAACTCAAACAAACACGAATTTCCATCTCACGTCCACTTTTTTTTTTTTTTTTTAAATTTATTTAAAGAGTAGACTTTTCCATCCAAAAATAAAATGGAAATACAACCGTTGGGATCAAAATCTGACCGTTGCCATCTTCATCCTCAGGCGTTTAGAAATGGTTTAAATATGCGATACACACCCTCTTATCTTCTCCTTCAATCCAACGAATCACACTTTGCTATCTGCAAATCTTCGCGCTCTCAGTTACAAACTATTCATTTCCATATATATACATTGTTTTCTATTCTTACAATTCGCATCAATCTTCACTTTCTCATCTGAATTTCCCAATCAATGGCAAATTCCAAAGACACCCACGTCGTCGAAATCCCAATCGACGAAGAACACCAACACCACAAACTAATCTCCACAATTCAAAACCACCCATTAATGGAAATCTCTCATAGCCCAGGTCACCTCTTACTCCTCAAGCTCTTGCAAAGAGAAGAACACCTCTCTGCTCGCCGAATCACAATTAAAGAAACAAGAAAAGACACAATTGGAAGAGAAATATTCCAACTCTGTTTTTTCTTCTTCATTTTCCACTCCTTATTCTCAATCATTCTCTTCACTTCAACCACCAAAAACCAAAATGATTACAATTTTTTGTGTGAAAAATGGTGGGTTCCATCGATTTTGTCGGTTTCGGTTTCGATTGTTGTGATCTTCTTGGTTCAGATTAAGCTCTGGAGGTACTGGAAAGTGGAGAGAGAGTTGGAGAGAGAGAGGAGCGATGGCAGAGCAGTGACGAGGTGGATTCAGGAGATGAGGATGAAAGGCGCGAGTTTTTATTTGTCGAAGGAGAGACAGAGTGGGAAGAGAATGAAGAGTTCGAGTGTGGAGATTAAGTGGAAGCCAATTACCTGGTTTTCTCAGAATTTGATTACTGTTTGTCTTGTTTGCTGTGCAGGTTTGGTGTTTCCTGTTTCCAAACTAATCCTCTGTGTTTAGGCTTTGTTTGGAGAATAGTAATTGGTAAGGGTTGATCTAGATTAAGTGCCAAGGTAAAGAAGCTTAATTTTGATTTGTGTGGATATTGGCTATAGTGATTAATGACTTTTTTGTTTGGATCCTAGGTGCCTAATTTCAAGCACGCAGACGACCACCTTGCTATCTATGCCACCACACCGAAGTCAACCGATTAACCAACTCGGTCGCCATGCTAATTATTGAGTCAGCTGAAGTTGATCGAGGTGGTGTGGTTGCTTGAGACCGATTACCATTAACTATCTCAATCACTATGCTATTTAGGGCACTATGCCAAAGTTAATTGAGATAAGTAAGGTAGCGGCCTGATTACCTCACTGTGTCAAAATCAATTGAAATGACCGAGATGATGGACTGATCACCTTAGTTGCCTCGATCAACTTTGGCCAAATCAAGAATGGAAAGGATTGGCAAGTCTTGGCACCATCCTTACACTTCTTCAACATCATGGTTGGAATCTATGCAAGGGGATGAATTATTTTGATCCAATTGTCGCTCAAAAAGGGCTAATAGGCGGTTATCACATTTCTCTGTAAATTAAATATCCAAACATAAAGATCCAAACATAGTATAAAAATATCTTGTTCGTATACTACTATTCTTCATAATGCAACACTGCTTGTGTTCCACTTTTCCTCAAAATGTACAAGTGTAACTTTTTACTTTCTTTTTTTCTTTCAAAAGTTTTGTCATATCACATAAACCACATGGGATGTTCATTGTACACACTAGCTCTCCTTGTCTTGTTGCAACTTTTCCATCCTCATAATTTGGATATCTAAAAGAGTGCGGCAACGATCAACTTGCTCGGAAAACTGTTTTTGATACAGTTTTCTAAAAACAACATATTTTTTCAGAAAAACACTCAAGTTATATAAATTTTCAAAATTTGTGTCCCCAAAAAATGGTGTTTTCACTTTTCAATTATGTTTGTTTCTAAAACTACAAAAAAATATTTTAAAAATAAATAAGAAGAAAATGATACCAAACAGACCCCAATGATAATAATGAAGGAGCAACAGAGTTTTGAGTAAACAAAAATGCACAAAACCAAACATACGCCAGAAATATTCCATGTGCAGAGAATTCAACACCTACAATGCACAAAACATTGCTACAGATTGGTACTTGCGTTTGAACAGCTAGTAAAATAACAGTCTCCAGAGCCAAACATACTTTTAAAACAATTTGCAAGACAACAAAAAGACCAAACTTAATAAATTAAGACGAGCCTTGCAGACTATGTGGTTGAAGCTTCCTGCATATTCTGTCAAAATCCTAAGCACTCTCAAAGCCAAATATTCTGAAAACACCTGCAACACACAAAACAGAAAGGTGAAATCTTTCTAGGTTTCCTTATTCCATCATTAAGCAAGAAGCTACAATATACACGTACCTTCATCGGCCTGATATTTGTTTTTGTCGTCTCCAGCATATGCAAGCAAATTGTATTTGGGATTCCATTCCACGCTATTCATGGCAGCCCGACATGGTATTTGATGAACTGATTGACCAGTTTGGACATTTGACTGTTCCAGAAAGCAGCATTAGCATTATTTAGCTAAATTATTACTATTTGAATGGATCATGATATAAATTTTTCTTTCTTTTTTTTTTTTTTTGATAAATAAATTTATTGCCAAAAGCATCAAGAAGATGCTAAAAAATACAAAACTAAAACCCCAATAAAAAGGGGAAAACACCTAACCAATCAATTCATCTACAAAATCCAAAAAAGCAAACAAATCCAGATCCACCCTCCCCCACGTCCAACTGTATAATACAGAGGTCACAGTATAGATGGATGGTCGTACCATTGCATAGAAATTTCCCTAGTGTTTTATGACAATCTATCTTACATGGACTTGGACCCATCAAACCTCTAACTCAAGGGTAAGTGGACACAGCAAAAAAGCCATATATTTTGTGGGATAAAATAGTATTTTATGTAGCATAGAGTGTGAAAATGAATAATTCATTCTATAGCAATTAATTATGCAACAAAATATACATATAAAGACTGTTAAATACAATTATAGAAGAACATATGCCATGCCTTATCCAAATGTCAAGTGTCCGATATGGTATTTGATTTATTTTTAAGAGTTTTCCATAGGAACAATGACAACATAGAAGGCAAAGAAATTTAAATAAAGAAGTTAGACAATGCATACTATATCAATGAATAAGTCTTCACTGGCAGAAGCAATATATTCTCCTGTGTAATTGAAGCTTATTGTCCTCACTGGCCATCTGAGAGAATAAGCAAAAAAAGTCATTCCCTGCCCAGGATTGGAGGTAATCAAAACCTTAATTAGGTGTAGTGAAAATAGGTTAACTTGTACACATATAATAATCATAGGCATATAAAAGGACAGAAGATACTGGGTGAGACTCACTCGAGTTTTGTGAATGTTCGCACACAAAGCATCTCCTTGATATCCCAAAGACTGACCAAGGAATCAGCACTTCCAACAGCAAAATATCTGTCACAGTATAAAGAGGCAGCTCTGGAGGTTAAAAGGATTCTATTACGTGTTAACTCATAGCAAGGACTTGATAGACCAACACATTTGACTCGAAAGAACGGGTATTTTATTAAAGATGTAACATCAATTTATCATGTGTAGGTAGGTTGTAATTATTTTTCGTTATTTTATTTCTATTCTTCGTAGACATAGTTAAGTTGTAATCAATGCACAGATCATTGCATGCGTACATTCACAACAACATAGTTGTCAGCTGTGGGTCCATCTTAAAAGAGGAATCAATTAAGAATTGGTTTATTCATGAATATGCTATAAAGATGCACATTCCCATTATTCTTACCAAAACAATATACTTTATATAAAGGTCAACATGAAACTACACAAATTATTGAAGAGAACCTATGTTTTACCATCTTAACAGACCTCTGAATATAAATGTCTGAAGATTGATAATGTACCAATGTAAAAAAAGTTCCATCAGGAAGTCGGGTATGCCACATACATAAACCCACAAGACCACACCCACATTGCGTCATGTCATGTCATGTCATGTCTTGTTTTTTCTTCTCTTTCTTTTCTCCTTTTTTTCCTTTTGAGAAGTGTTGTCATGTCGTCGTGTTAAAAGCAGGCACAGTGGATGAGGTCAGGGAACAAGGTATCACAGAGTCGCATGTTACATAAAGAATAAAAAGTGAAAGCAATAGACACTGGTTACTTCAAGATTCCAGACTAACAAGAAACGACCTGGAAGTATTTTTTGCCAAGGGCAAATACAGAATTACCCTTTCATGTTCTATTTCTCAGTCCCATGAGGACCATAACACCATACTATACACTGACTAAATTTGAAATTAAAAAATAGGAATCGGACGGCATAGTGGCTTGAGTAGGGATATGCATCCTCACAACGCTATTATATATCTATCACAGTGTTTACAGCACCATTTTGATAGAGGGGAAACTAATGCAGAGTTCTGAAGCCACTAACATCAGAAGAATGTGAACAAGAAGATAGCCAAAAAATAGGTAACAGGAATGTGGAGCACACCTTCCTAATGGATCAATTGCAATACAATAGCAACCAGCGGTATGAGCCATAAGGGTGTCAACCGGTCGGAGGGATGGATATGCCAGTACTTCTACAGTACCTGAAGGCGGAAAAATATGAATAACAAAAACGTTCAATTTTCCAGCCCGCAAGTTAAAAACATAACATCCAAATTAGGTAATAAAAGAGATCTATTCCATACATCAACCAAAAAAACAGAAACAAAAACAAAAGAAAATTTCCTGCATAGCTATTGTTCACACCATTCCCAGTCGTCAAAAAGAACATATCTCCTGTCGTGTTCCAAGCAATCTCATTTACCTAATAAGAAAAAAGGATTCAAAAACAGTTTAATACATGGAGGTATAAATATGCTTAGATATATTTCTGTTACTAAGATAGGCATCTTAGTCCATGGTATAAACATTTTTTTTCTCCACATAATTTCAGATACGTCCACAACTGTAAATAACTCAGCAACTAATTTAATTAATGGGGTGAACTCATCAACTACAAAAACATATTTAGTTATCCATCTTGTGTTGGAAAGCAACATAATGTGGGTCAGAAACTGGTTAAAAAAATTTGAAGAGCAAAACTTGCGAAGGTATGTGAGAACAAGTTTCTTAACATGTGCAGCTTCTGAAAATAGTTCGGAAAATAATAGTGGTTCAATTCAAGTTGAACCAGTTAAAATGATTTAGGAAGGCCAAAGGAACCTAAAGGCAGTGAGGAAAGACAATGATCAGCTGCCTTCACACTCAAACCTCACTCACATAGCATAGCTGCTAAGTTGGGATCACTTGTAAAAGTCAAACTTTGAAACATGAGTTCCTAATGATGGGCTCAAGTGTTCCATGCACGCCTTTCCCTAAAGAGACAGGTGGCTAATGTATGCCTTTTGACACTTTCCAGCTAATTGATAGGAAAAGATCAGCATTAGTTCAGACAAGAGATTACCTCATAACCAAATTTGCGCTTATGGATGGGCTTAAATTTTCGAACGTCCAATATAGTTAGTTCATCATCCTATAGAAAATGATGAACAGAGTGAGATAAGTGACCAAATACTTGTCCTCCTTGCTGAAGATAGAAGACAGAAAATACAAGTTCAAGAATGGCTACGAGCCCAATGATTCCAAGGAAACTGAAACCATCAGAAACCCAAATTTGAACATAAGATGGAATACCAAACAAATTACCAAAGTCGTAGAGATTAAACACTATGAAAAGCAGAGCAAATAACAAGAAACTGTAACATGTACCCTGTTTCCAACGGCTATGTGTGTGCCATCGGGCTTGTAGGTGATGTTAATATTTTCGCCGCTAAGTTCAGCTTGCTGTGAGCATTTTCCATCTGCAGAAACCAAGTTAGACATGAACGAGCATCTCTTAGTTTGCCTCTGAGTAAGTTATGTTATTCTGACAACACTTAGTTATACAGCTAGTTTTTACAAACAGAAATAAGAAACAAGACCGGAGGAATCTTGAATTCATTCTTTTTTTGGTCAATAATTTCTTGAAATTTAGTTTGGAAGGTCTGCAGTTCTTCTACTTCATTCTTTGCTTGCACTTTATTTTACGGGAAATGCTAAAAACGGCCCTCAAGGCTGTTGTTAGTGCTTGAAAATTGGTAAAAAGTGAATAACATTATGTAAAAGTGTTTTGAGATATGTGAAAAGTGTATTGAAATTATAAATATTTTGATATTAAGTGATTCTTATTGACAGCCCTTAGGGCTATCATTAGCAATACCCATATTTTATTATCTATTTTTTGACTTTCATCTATAATGGAGATACATAAATCAAACATCCCCATATTAGTAAGAAAGGATCAATTTTTTTTATCCCAGTTTTAAAAGTACTTTCCAAGTTACTTATTGTAACCAAAAACGAATGCAGCAAGCCTTTTGATAACCAAGATAGAAGTATAAGGAGCTTAAAAATCTCTATTCTCTAACATGATTATTGCCTGAATTCCAGTGGCATTTCATTGTTCTGCGTTTTTAAGCACACCAATGCAGTATAACATTCACTTACTACGAGCATCCCACAGACGAACTGTCTTGTCACCAGATGCAGTTGCTATTAAGTCAGCATGTTTGGGGTCCCAACATAACTGATCCACACTATCAGTATGTCCCTTCAGTTCAATATCTTTAACCTTGCCCTGCAACAAATATCTTCAAAATAACAAAAGGAATATGGAGGGGAAGATAAATGTTGGAAATATAGCACTGCTCACAACAAAAACCAAACATTGCAACAACTTCCCCAATAAAGGAAATTTCAACAGAAAAATGAAAAGATATTTCAATGAAAAATATCAAGAATGTCAAAAGACATGAATTTATATACCCTATTTTATTAGGGAAATGCTGAAATGCTAATGACAGCCCATGGATGGTCATTAGTAACGATGTACGTGTGGAAAGTATATAGAAAATGTATGTAAAAATGTTTTAAAATGTGTGAACATTTGGATTCTATTATTTGGCATTATCTCCACCTTAAGAAAAGCCCTGTTAGTGTAGCATGTGCCACCCTACTAGTCTATACTATACATAAAAGGACAAACACCTTTTTGTGAGCAAGACCCTTTTCTATAATAACATTTAAATCCTTTCACTAATATTTGGGTATATTGGGAGTTTTATATTTTTTAACCATTTAATTCTAATTTGACAACAAAAGTAGGCCACTACATTTAGAAGAGAGTGAAGACGTAATTGAACAGTGAAGAGAGTAGCATGCCAATGGATAATTATTTTTGAATAATTTAAAATAACCAAAACCAAGCCAAGCCAAGCCTTAAGCCCATCAAATAGGGTCGGCTATACGAATCCTTCTTCTGCACTCGACTCTATCCAAAGCCATTTCGTTAGTCAAATTAAAGAGGTTTATAACAGAGGAATAGTTACATTCACATAAAATAATAAATCTTCTTCATAGTACTCGTGATATATCTATACCACATTTTCACCATGCTAAAATGCTCAAAAAACTACCTACAAACATTTATGAATGCCAATTAAAATCTCCCGTTTTGCACATCATTTTATCCTTCACAACTCCCTCTCCTCTCACACCAGGCAGCCCGAAAGCAAGAGCTATAAAGAGAGTCTCAAATACCAAACCAAACCAAGCCAAACCAAACCAAACCTTAAGTCCCATCAAATGAGATCGGCTACATGAATTCTTCTTTTCCACGCAACCCTATCAAAGGCCATTTCATTAGTCAAATTAAGTAGATCCATATCTCTATTTACAACACTAGCCAATGTTAATCTAGGCCTACCCCGTCCCCTAATACTTCCATCTACCGTTACTGCATCGCCTCTCTTCATTACTGCCTAAAGAAAGTCTCAAATGTTGATTTTAAATTATGATGAACAATTAGGAAACAAAGAACCAGGTTAGGCATGGTAAAAAAACTGATTAGTTTTAGATCAGTGCCTGCTCAACTAAGGAATTCAATCACGATCGATCCAAATCTATAAAATATTAAGACATGAAAAAGAGATTTGACCACTTATTGAGAAACAAACACTAATTTATAAATATATATATATATATATACAAATACTAATATGCAGCTATAATGCTTCAGATTTTCCCACAACTCAGTCTATCTTTTCACACCCAATGCCAACAAGTGATTTCTATTTTGTTCATTGAATAGTTCGAGTTAAGCCCTAGTATATATTTTCTTTTTTCTTTTTTTTGAACAAGCCCTAGTATATATTGAATTACTTAAACTTCATTCGTCCTATATTTTGTACTCAAATATGATAGACATGAAAAAACATGAAAATAAAAATAGGTAACAATAGAAGAGCAATACACAAGCAGACCTATATTTATTCCTAAAAAAGATATTAGGCCATGTTTGGTTTATTTTTTGAAACTATTTTCCAATTTATTTTTTAAATAAAAACTAGTTTGACAAAAATAAACATAAAAAATATATTTTTACATTTTTAAAAATTATTTATGCCCTCTAAAAAAATAAAATTACATAAAAATGATAAGTGATTTTGATTTTTTTATTTTCGTCACGAAAATAATTTTTAGTTTTTAGAAGAAAAAAAAAAAATCTGAAACAAGTTTCTAAAAATCAAACCAAACATGACCATACTTTTTCAATTGAGATTTGCATTCATCTTCCCCCCCCCCCCCCCCCCCCCCCCCCCTTTACATGCATAGTTTATCAATTTATTTCTTCATCGAAAATTTAAAATTGAACACTTGATTTGGAAGAATCATACATGTCCGTGAGGCTCAACGTGCCAAATCCGAGCCGTTTGATCGACAGAACCTGATGCGAGCTTCGTTCCAATGCAATTCCAAGCCACCGAATGCACCTTTCATTGACAATCAACAATGAATAACTAATCAATAATCAATTCGTCTAGGGTTCAACGGTGCTATTCACAAATTCAACATGGTTTTCTATAAGTTCCCACTGATCACAAATGGAATAAAGAAAATTAAACGAGAAAGAGAGATAACCTTCTTCTTGTGACCTTGATATTCTCTGCTGTGGAGGTTTTTGAAAGGTATGGTTTCCTCCATCTTCCTTGCTTCTCTCTCTCTCTCTCTCTCTCTCTCTCTCTCTCGGTCTGTCTCTGCAGTTTCCCTCTGTTTCCTCCTATACAGTGTTCACTCCCTCAGCTCTGTACTACTTTCACCAATAAGCCCAACCCAACCCAGCTCTCTAGGCCCAACCCATTCACAATTCAAAGTATGATAGGTGACTCGCCCAATGACTCGCTCAATCGAGCCGAAGTTTTTTAAGTTTTGAATAACTATTTTGATAAACTATCAATAGTTATTAATAATTGGATTTAATTTCTATCTAATTCCATTTAAAATAAATTATAATAAAATTATCACTAAAAATATATTTTTTTATATTTTTTGCATATGTTACTAAAAATTAACAATCAGTGATTTTTTTTATCACGGTTTTTATAAATTATCGCTAAAACTTATAAGGTTGATTTACAGGTAAGTCCTGTTTTAGGAAATAATGGTACATTAAATCCTACTTCAAAAACTTTTTACCAGTAAGTCCTATATTAATTTGAAATGACGAAACTACCGTTACCAAATCAAAACACAAAACATAAATCGCAAAATCAAATTATCATTCTCACACTTCATCCCGCCATTTCTCACAATCGCAAATTTCATTCTCACCTTCATTAATTTCGCCTCACATTTCATCTTCATTCATCAATCTTGTCTCAAATTTCCCAAAAACAAACTAGATCATCAAACATTCTAAGATCCAAACAACCAAAAATGGTGAAAACAAGTAAGATTCGAGTATCTTAAACCCTAGTTTTTGCGGAATCTTTCATTTTTGAAACTTTTTTTTTTTATATTTCCATTTCAACTTGAATGTTGAGTTCAAAACTTTTATTTTTGTTTTTGTTTTTGTTCGTGAATCTGAAAACATTCATTGTAATGGCACCAAAATCAAGTTCTCTTACTTTTAATTCAGGTTTCAATGTAGATTTTGGTTTGATTGCTGTTAATATTCTCAGATTCTTACTAAATTTCAGTAAAAACTCTAGTTAATCATATTCTCTTACTTTCTATTTAGGTTTCAATATTGAGTATCGTGCGATTGTTGTGAATGTTCTCATATTCTGAATCAATTTGAGTGAAAAACCCTAGTTAATCATCTTATCTTGCTTTCAATTTAAGTTTCAATGTAGATTTTGGTACAATTACTATCAATGTTCTCATATTCTGAATCAATTTGAGTGAAACATCCTAATTAATCATATTCTCATGCTTTCAATCTAAGTGTCAATGTAGATTTTAGTACCATTGCTGTTAATGTTTTCAAATTCATATTGAATTTAAGTGAAAAACCCTAGTTAATTATATTCTCTTGCTTTTAATTTAGGTTTCAATGTTGATTTTGGTTCGATTGCTGTGAATGTTCTCAGATTCCTAGTGAATTTGAGTAAAAAACCCTAGTTAATCATGTTCTCTTTACTTTCCATTTAGGTTTCAATGTTGAGTATCGTGCGATTGTTGTGAATGTTCTCATATTTTGAGTCAATTTGAGTGAAAAACCCTAATTAATCATATTCTCTTGCTTTCAATTTAGGGTTCAATATTGATTTTGGTTCAATTGCTGTGAATGTTGTTAGATTCTTAGTGAATTTGAGAAAAAAACCTTAGTTAATCATGTTCTCTTCCTTTCCATTTAGGTTTCAATATTGAGTATCGTGCAATTACTGTAAATGTTCTCATATTTTGAGTCAATTTGAGTGAAAAACCCTAGTTAATCATATTCTATTGCTTTCAATGTAGATTTTGGTGCGATTGCTGTGAATGTTCTCATATTCTGAATTAATTTGAGTGAAAAACCCTAGTTAATCATCTTCTCTTACTTTTAATTTAGGTTTCAATGTAGATTTTGCTGCGATTGCTGTGAATATTCTCATATTTTGAATCAATTTGGCTGAAAAATCCTAGTTAATCATGTTCTCATGCTTTCAATCTAAGTGTTAATGTTGATTTTGGTACCATTGCTATTAATGTTTTTAGATTCATATTGAATTTGAGTGAAAAACCCTAGTTAATCATTTTCTCTTGCTTTCAATTTAGTTTTCAATGTTGATTTTGGTTTGATTGGTGTTAATATTCTCAGATTCTTAGTGAATTTGAGTAAAAATCATAGTTAATCATATTCTCTTGCTTTTCATTTAGGTTTCAATGTTGAGTATCGTGCGATTGCTGTTAATGTTCTCATATTTTGAATCAATTTAAGTAAAAAACCCTAGTTAATCATGTTAGCCATATTGTGTTTTGATGATAATTTTGATTATGTTTTGATTTTATTCTTGATAAATTAAATTGATCAAGATAATATGTTTTATCCATATCAATTTAATCTATCTTCTCCTGATGCTAACAATGTTCTTGGAGGCCAATTTGCAGCTTTAACAGAGGGCAAAACAACCCAGAAATAGCAGCAAAAATAACAACAAAACAACCCAAAAACAGCAGCCAAAACAGCCCAAAAAGCAGCAAAATAGCCCAAAAACAGTAGCAAAAACAATAACAAAACAGCCCCAAAATAGTAGCAACACAGCATAAGCAGCAGCAGAACAAAGAAAGCTGAAAATACATTAGGTGGATGTCCGGGAGGACATCCGGGTGGACGTCCCTATAGAACAAAATTTCATTTTGAACACTGACCACTTTGTCTACAACGGCTATTTTTCAAAGTTCAACTTCGCAACGGCTAGCTGATTCACACCCATCTTCCAACGGGCAAAACTCACATGGGCTAGAGACAAAGGCTGACATTGATGATATATATATCATCATTCCATCTCCTCAACGGAAAAAAGAAGATGGGTTTGGCATACAGAACCGAGCACTAAGCTCTGCTATATATATAGAGAGCTCCGATGTGAAGAGAAAAAAAAAAAAAAAAAGACAACAAGCAAAACATTTCCATATCATTCATCACTCACTTATTTCATCTTCTCTGAGTTCCTGAAGTGTTCTTCATTTGAGTTAATCACTCATCCTTCAGAAAATCAAACACTGAGCTTAGCCTTAAGCATATTTACCTTTGCGAGGTTTTTACACAAAATCAGGGAGCTTCATTTTGCATATCCAGATATTTATTGTAAGCTTTCTTTGAAAGCAAAAATACCATTTCATCTTATAAAAGTGTTGTAAAGACTGTATTCTTGAAATCTTGAGAGTGATTGTGAATCGCTTAAGATTTGCAAGGGTTTGGGCTTGTGAAGTCTGTGTAAAATCTATGGAGGATTGCTCCATGTTTATGAGGTTGCTAGCACCCCTGTGAAGCTAGAAGATAGTGAAAAATCTCAAGTGAAGCTTGAGGAGTGGATATAGGCTTGGTTGAAGCCGAACCACTATAAATCTATTTGTCTCCTCTTCCCTAATCTCTTTACTTTCCTACTACTGCTATATCTATCTAATATTCATGTGCTAATCATTTAATTTACCATGTATGTTAGTTATACTTCATTGTTATTTTGCTTGATCATTTACTGCTAAGTTCATCATTGTGCTTATTAATAATTTGTTGTACTAATAGTTAATTTTATTGGAGTATTATTAATTTTAATTTGTAGAAACCTAATTCACCTCCTCTTAGGTTGCTTTTGGGTAACAAATCATATTATCTTGCTTTCAATTTAAGTTTCAATGTTGATTTTGGTGTGATTGCTATGAATGTTGTCATATTCTGAATCAATTTGAGTGAAAAACTCTAGTTTATCATCTTTTCTTACTTTCAATTTAAGTTTCAGTGTAAATTTTGCTACGATTACTGTGAATGTTCTCATATTCTGAATCAATTTGGGTGAAAAATCCTAGAATCATGTTCTCATGCTTTCAATCTAAGTGTCAATGTTGATTTTGGTACTATTGCTGTTAATGTTTTTAGATTTATATTGAATTTGAGTGAAAACCCCTAGTTAATCATTTTATCTTGCTTTCAATTTAGTTTTCAATGTTGATTTTGGTTTGATTGGTGTTAATATTCTCAGGTTCTTGGTGAATTTGAGTAAAAATCCTAGTTAATCATATTCTCTTGCTTTCCATTTAGGTTTCAATGTTGAGTATCGTGCGATTGTTGCTATTGTTCTCATATTTTGAGTCAATTTAAGTAAAAAACCCTAATTAATCATATTCTCTTGCTTTCAATTTAAGTTTCAATATTGATTTTGGTGCAATTGCTGTGAATGTTCTTATATTCTGAATCAATTTGAATGAAAAACCCTAGTTAATCATCTTCTCTTGCTTTCAATTTAAGTTTCAGTGTTGAGTGTGGTACCATTGCTGTCAATGTTCTCATATTTTCAATCAATTTGAGTGAAAAACCTTAGTTAATCATATTCTCTTGGTTTCAATTTAGGTTTCAATGTTGATTTTGGTACGATTCCTGTGAATGTTCTCAGATTCTTAGACAATTTGAGTAAAAAACCTTAGTGAATCATATTCTCTTGGATTCAATTTGGTTTTCAATATTGATTTTAGTACGATTGTTGTTAATGTTCTCATATTCTTAGTCAATTTGAGTTAAAACGCAGACTTAATCATATTCTCTTGATTTCAATTTAGGTTTCAATATTGAGTTTGACATGATTGCTGTGAATGTTCTCAAGTTTTCAATCAATTTGACTGAAAAAGTCTAGTTATTCACGTTCTCTTCCTTTTGATTTAGGTTTCATTGTTTATTTTGATACGATTGCTATGAATGTTCTCAGATTCCGAATGAATTTGAGTCAAAATCTCTAGTTAATAATATTCTCTTGCTTTCGATTTCAGTTACAATGTTGATTTTGTTTTTATAGCCATAAATGTTATCAAATTTAGACTTCATGAGAATGACATTGAATTGATTCTTTTAGGACACATTCTCAATGTCAATATGGCGTCTATATTGATTTTCTGTACAGGAAACCATCTCATGAAACCACCAAGACTAAAAAGCAATGCAAAGAAAATAATAAGAAAGCGTAAAGAATCAACTTCGATGGAGAAAAAGCAAAAGAGAATGCGTAGAGAATGGAAACTAACTTTTAGATCAAACATGGTGACAATAGTGAAGCTATTACAGCACATCAAACTCAGGAACAAGCATATTAAAGGGTTGAAGAAAACCCCATTTTGGTTATTGTTTGATGCAATCTTGAAGAACAAGTTAAATTATAAACAATGTTGAAAATATGATGATATTGCATTCAAAATAATTCAAACATACCAGCCAGGCAGCAGTGGTTCTTTCTAGTTAGGATCAGAAACTGTAAAGCTAATAACAAAAGACATCAAGTCCATCTTCGGTATATCTTGCGGAGATGAGCCGATGCATCTTGGCTATGGAAATAAAAGTATATCATCATTTCTGACAAGAAGATCCATACAAACTGAAAGGCTATCGAGCATAACCATCATGGACTTGTTGCAAAAAGCATTGAAAGGCAAGAAGAAAGAAGACACCGAAGATGTAATTAGGATGCTGTGTATGTATACTTGTTTGAAGCTTTTTTGTCTTTACATCAGGAACAACAGTTGGATGAGTATTTCTTAATTACATGGAAAACATAAACTCTATGAGAAAATACAATTGGGCAGAAGTAATAAGGAACACACTGATGTCTTCAATTGAAAAATACCACAAAAATTCAGCAAAAGTCACATGATGTGTTATGGCTCTCTTAGTAAATATATCTTTACTCTATTCTATTAGTTTGTTGTTAATAATAAAGAGTATTATTTCTTATTCAAATGACAAAAATTCTTTACATTTACTTTGTAGTATTGGTTGTGTGAACACACACTGATCATCCACCCTGAAGTTAACGAAGCATGCCCAAGGGTGATCAAGTGAAACCTTATCACATTACATAAACGTATGAAAGTCATATCATTACATGAGCTACAAGAAGACAGGTCACATTCTCATCTCATTTGAATTTCAATTCAAGTTGGGGAAAATCCCTATTTTTATACACTGAATTATTAATGAGAAACTTTTTTAGTTTCCTAAACTTTAATTATTTCAAAAACTAATATCTACTGTATGTTGACCTACAGGTAAGTAGTGCTCGATTGAGTAGGGAAAGTGATAAAGAACATGATGACACTGAAGAAGAAGAAGAAGAAGAAGAAAAATATGCTGAAGCAGAAAAAAGAATATACTAAAAATACTGAAGACAAAGAACAAAAAGATACTGAAGAACAAGAACAAGACCAAGAACAAAAAAAATAAGATCCTGAAAATATTGAAAAAGAAGAAGAAGAAGCTGGTCAAGATGCTGAAGAATGCCACTAAGAACAAAAGCCAGCAAATGAAGACTTTGATGGCTTCTGCAACATTATGATCAATGATGCACTTGAGGGAGAAGAACACATTCATCAACAAACACTTGAGAAACTTCAAACTGAGAACAACAATTTGCAACTTGACAACACAGTGAAGACCATCTACATAAATAAACTTGAAGATGATAACAGGCTGCTCACAGCACAAATACAACAATTGAAAGATGAAAATTCTCGATTGCATAACCAATTGGTTGAAAAATAAGTCCATGAGATCACCCAAGAAATTTGTGGAGGAAAGCATTCTGGGACATATACAAAGAATGAAGGTCATACAATAAGAGATGAAAATTCTCAAGTGCTGTAGAAAGAGGTCCATGAAAATTATGAAGTGGTGGACAAAGAGCTCCATCAGAAAGAGGTCCATGAGATAACACAACAATCTTTTGCAACAAAAGATTGTGAGACAAATATAAATGCGAAAGATTGTCAAAATTCTCAGTTGCAGAATCAGTTAGTGGAAGAAGAGGTCCATGACTTAACCCAACAAGTTTGTGCAATAAAAGCTGATGATCTGACAGAATCAGGACAAACAAATCTGCAGAATTCCATGATTAAAAAGATCAAAACTAAAGAAAGGAAGACTACTGGGATATCAGATTATGAGTGTCGAGGCAAGAAAGTTAAAGTCGAGAAAGAGAAGGAACACAAAGATGAGACAATTTCTAACAAGTATGCTATGGCTCAATTGCTACCTCCTGAAGGTAAATATAAACTACAAATTCTTTGGAAAGAAAAACAGACTGAATCAAGGTATAATCTAACATAAATTTTGCAATTTTTCATGTAGTACAAAAATATGAAATGAAACTGAGAAATAGCTCTGTTTTCTAAAAATATTTTGACTTAATTATTAACACATTTTTTATTGTTTTGTACTGCTTGTATATGGTTTGGTGCAAGATATGACAATTGTGTGTTTATTAATGATATCAAAAGCTTGGTAAAAGGGACCGACATATCCAGCTATGTACATATAAAATTTGCAATATTTTAACATTGAAAAACTTCTCATTAATTCATTAACATCACTTTTGTGTTCTAATTTGACAGACAATTGATGCATTTGCTAAGATTCTTGAAAGAGAATCACAAGCACAGAATTATGGTGATGGAGCAGAGAACAATGGCAAATCTTTCGTATTGTCAAGTCTATATTAGGTACGGAATAATGTGCATTTGTCAATTCTATACATTATCTTCCTTTCGATTTTGGTTTCAAAGTTGATTTTTTGTGTTTGTTATCATTATTGTGAAGTTCTCAAATTTTGATTTCGGTATCATTGCTGGGAATATACTCAGATTTTAAAACAATTTGAGTGACAAATTGTAGTTAATCATGCTTTGTTGCTTTTGATCGAGATTTGAATATTGAGTTTTATACCATTATTGTGAATATTCTCATATTTTTTGTAAAAAAAAAGCCAATGTTGAAGAAGAAAACTTCAGAAAAAAGGAAAAAGATTTTGAAAAATACTTTGCAAGAATCCCTCACATGTAGATACATCCATATCCCCATCCACAATTCCAATCATTGGACATTACTTGTTATCGACAAACACTTGGGGACTTTGAAATATTTTAACTCTTTGAGACCAAGAAAAAGAAAGGACAAGCATTACAACGTTGCATATCAACTGGTAAGAACAATTTCAGATTACCATTGTAATAATCAGATGTAAATCATTACATACTTTATATTGATTTTTTTTACAGCAAAAAATATCAATGAATACATGAAGGATACACCTTGTCAAGCAGAAAAAGCTTGGAATTGTGATGTGAAGATTGAATCAGTCAAAGACAGCCCTCAACAAGAACCAATAACGTATGTTATGTTTATTCTAACTAAAAAATTTTAATATCTTTTTCGAAAATTTTCATTTTTTCCCTAACTGTGTGGAAAATGATTTTTGTAGGGCTGACTATGGAATTATCGTTTGCTACATCATAAGACAATACATAAGGCATCAACCAATTCTAAACACATTACCACCGGGCACATCCACAAGACTAAGAGCAGATAGAGTACATGAGTTCCTCAGTGATCCACAAAGATCAATTAGAGTCAAGTAGAGTCAACATTGCAACATTCAATGAAATCTTTTTTTATGTGTAACCCAATGAACTTTTTTTTGTCACATTCTGATACAATGACTAATGTTTCTGTTGATAGTTACAAACATATCGCCTCACAAACATGTTACAATTTCCATGATGTGTAATGAAATAGTTTGTCATATTCTCAAAGATATATGCACCAGGGCTTTCTTGATGTTTTTGTCCATATATTTAGTTTATATTATCTTGTTGCACACACTACTACATCGGAAAAGTGAAAATAGTGTTACAAGTAAAAATAGTGGACATAAGACTTTACTGTACAAAATTAGTACTTTGTTGATGTTTTTGTTTATATTTTCAGTTTTTATGCAGTGTTTTGTTGCCTCACAATATTATCACAATCACTTATTTTGAAATTAAAAACTTAAAACTGATAATATTTTTAGTTTTATAAAGTGTTCACTCAATTTTCAAAACAACAATATTATGACAACAATTTATTTGTTGCTTCAAAATATTATCACAATTTGAAAAACTAAAATTCGAAGCAAAGAATATTTTCACTTTCAGTCCATTGTTGCTTTATTCAAAACATAAAGCATTGATCATATCTATTTAGAATATTAATTCACATTCACTCAACTGATCACATTTATAACTAGTTCAAATTCATAACAAGAGCCTTACACTATTATCACAAAATCAGCTATTTTGAACTACAAATTTAAACCGAGAATATGTTCACTTTTTATACAGTATTCACATAATCTTCAAAAACAAACATTCAACAGTCAAGTTTATTTATAAAAGCCAACCAAACAAATAATTCACATTAAAAACAAATACAAAGCCAACCAAACAATATTATCACAAACAATTTCAAAATTAAAATTTGAAACTAAGAATATTTTCACTTTCAATTCAATGTCACTTTATTCAAAACATAGAAGATTATTACTCAACTCTCAACAGTAAAATTGCTATTTCAAGAAATTTATGAACATTAAATTTTTACAATCACAAAGCAACTACAAAAAATCACAAAGCCTCCTTACACGTTTTCTTATTGTAATTGCCAACCTTCCCATATCTACCACAAGTAATTTGCCTTACTTTCTCACCATTGGAACGAATCCTCTTTTTATTTGGCCTTCCTGGTTGCTTCTTAGACAAAGGAGGAAGAACAATATCACTATCACCATCAACATTACAATCTGGTTTCCAAATTGAAGGAATAGGATATGTGGGAAAAGAATAGGACTCCCGATAACTTTGAACATAGAAGTATTGATCAACAAATAAACTCAAATTATGTATACTCTTTTGTATAGCACCAACTGCATGTGTACATAGAAACCCTTTCAATTGCCACTCGCCACAAGAACATATTCGTCTACTAATGTTAACTGAAATAGATGAATGTGAATGCACCTTATAGATATCATTCCCAGATGAACTAACAATCCATGGTCTTGAAGTATTAAAAGCATCATGCAACTTGGACTCCATTTTGGGGCATATCACACCATTCCATTTATTAACAAGTTCCCTTCTCTTAGCAATTTTCCTCATTAACTTAATTCTTATACTATCAATCAACTTTGTGATAGGCAAGTGGCGTTCCTCTCGTATCCACGAATTGAAAGATTCAGCTACATTTGACCACATCTTTCCAAAGCGTTGCCCTAAAAAATATGCATTACTCCAATGATCATATGGTATGTCATCTAAAAACTTTTCAACTCTTGACCCACCTTCAGTCTTTAACTCAACCAAACATTGATGAAATGTTTCTTCAGTTGGAGCATATGCACATTTCCCAAATAGAGTGATCAGTTTTTCTTTCAATCCATGAAACATACCACGCAAATGATGCCTCAAGTTCATCTTCAAATGATATAAACAATAAGCATGGAAAGCTATTGGGAAAACCTTTGGCAAACTTCAACTAATCTAAGGTTACGATCTGACACGAATGTAATATTTCGTTCTGGTAAAACAATTGTACTCAAATGCTCCAAAAACCAACGCCAGTTGTCTTGATTCTCTGAGCCAACAACTGCAAAACAAATAGGAAAGAACCCTGCATGTACAAAATAGAAAAAATGAGAATATTCTATTATTCTTAGAAAATGGTTACACTTTAACATTCAAAATATCAAACGCTAAAATGAATAACTGAAAAAATAAAAAATGCATATATAACAACAATATTATATAAAATTTAAAACATTCAATCATATTTCTAAACTGAGAACTTTCTCAATTTCAGAACAGAGAAAACAAATTTCTTATGTACCTTGATTCCATCTTTTCCTGTCGCAGCAAGTAAATTTCCTCTAAATCTTCTCTTAAAAAATGTGCCATCAAGGAATAAGAGAGGTCAACAATAATCAAATCCACTAATGGAACCATGAAAAGCAACAAATAATCTCTTAAACCGTTTAGTATCATCGTCACACTCAAACTCAATGTAATTCCCTGGATCACAACTCTTTGTAACATCCACATACCATCTTAATTGGTCAAATGACATTAAGTAGTCTCCAAAAATCTCACCTTTTGTTTTCTCTACCCCCAATCAAGCTTGACGATAACTAACTCTCAGCCCATACCCCAACTTAAAATCCCGAACAACATGAACTGGACGTGTCAATGGATTATCACGAACACCTTCAACAATCAAATCAACAACTAAATCAGAACTCATACGAGAATGATTCATCGTACGTACTTCAGCACCACATGTGTGGACATTGTTCAGTTTCCTTATATAAAAGAACCCATTAGCATTCTTCACTCTACCATGAACATTCCATTTGTCTCTCTAAACAAACATTGTGCGATAACACGAACTTTATAATTCTTAACAAATATGAACTCAAATCCACACTCAATAGAAAAACTTCAACAATGCATTACGAAATTCAACAATTCCACTTTCAAATTTCTGTCCTACATGTGTAATACTAACTGCCCAACCAGCAGACAATAGTACTTTTTCCTTGTGTCGAAAAAATGATGATAACATATCAACATCTTCTTCAACCTCCAACCTCGAATTCCTTTTGGAGGATGTAGATGTTTTGTTTGACAAGTTCACAAACTTACTGTTGCCATGAGACAATGCAATATCACAAACTTCAAGATCCAACATTGACTCTCTTTCTCCATAATCTAATCTTTTGTTGAGATAACTACAGTCAATGGTTGAGTCTTTTACTCTTACAACAACATCAATACACTTTGAATCAAAATGCACAACTAATGCTAACAACAAATCTAACCCCTCATTGTTGTCCAACGTACAACTAGGATATTCATGCAATGAGTAAGATAGACAAATATTATCAGATTGCAAACTATCCCATTTCAAACATAGCTTATCAACCAACTGATCATATGTAACATTTTGATCAATCTTAATTGCAAATGTGCAACCATTATACTTGTACAACAAAAAAATAGGCGTATTCGTACAACCTTCACTCATCTTTCAATCTAAACAAGAAAAAAAGATTGCATCAATAAAAACCAAAACAAATACTTCATAACAATACTAAGAACTTTATCAGTTTTCACAAATCACGTTTTCAATTCATAAAATACCTAACCAAACCGAGAAATCATCCAATAAATCACGTCTTCAATTCGTAAAAATGAAATTATTCAACATATTTTCGTAAATAAATTCAATCAAAACTAAAGAAAATTCAAAAAACACATAATATACAAAATTAAAACAATACATACCTATAAACCAGATCGAAGATCAAATATTCAGCAAATCAATTTTTCAATTTATAAATCGAAATTGCACATAACAAACTCCAACAGATTTCAACTCAAAAAGCGAACCAAACTAAGAAATCCTTCAAGATCCTTTGCTATTCGATTCAAAACTGAGAAATCAATTATGTATAATAGCGAACCAAACCAATAAATCCTTCAAGATCGTTCACGATTCGAATCTTCAGCTACTTCCATAACTGATCTGTTAACTGATTGATTTTTTCTATATAGTAAATAACGTCAATGCTATTTTATATACAGTTGTTTATGTTAAAGGGCAAACACGTCATTTTACTTGCAAATGGGACTTATTGGTTCAAAAAGTTTTTGATAGGACCTAAGCTACTACCAAACATGTTGATAGGACTTTTAGATAATTATCTCTTTTTTTATTAGTGATATTTTTTGTGACGAATATTCAAATTGTCGTTGAAAGTTCAAAATTAGTGACGATTTTTTGTGATTTAAACTGTTACTAAAACTTATAATTAGTGACATTTTTTGTGAGAAAACTTTTAAACTGTTGCTGAAAATTAACAATTATTGACTTTTTTTAAATAGTATTTGATGAAAAGTACAATTAATTATCATACAACCTATTAGACAATAAGTTCACTTATTAAAATCTACACGTAAGTTTTTCTAAATTTTTTGAGCTCGTTTTATTTTTTTTGAATAAATTTAAGTTGAGAAATTCTAACGCTGTCTGATCTAGCCGACCATATACTATTATTTCAATTTTTTATACTATTTAGTTACAGTAAGATATAAAATCAAATAATAACCAAAAAATTATTAAAATACTTGTAATAAATTAATTGGATTTTGTTAATGACCTAAATTCAAAAATTTATTAAAAAGGTTAAATTTATTTAATAATCTTCCAAAACTAAATAAGAAAATTTGAACAAACATTGGCGAATACCTAATTAAATCACTTTTTTTTTTAATGTCCAATCAGTATGATTTAAAAAACAAATCATCCATTTGTTCATGCAAATATAAATCAATATCTAATTAACGATATTGAATTAATTTTATTATTTGCATGAATAATTTATTTTACCTACTCTATGTATTAAACCGATTAAATTATTAAAATAATCTTTAATAGGCCTACAAGCACAAATACTAGATCATTTGGTGTAAAATTTTGATTAAAAACCAGATATGTTGTATAGTTATTATATCTTGAATATCTTAAAATAACATCTCAACAACCTGTTGCATTCATAGGTAAAGCAACATCAATTATATGCATTTTTTTTAATGAGCAACTATTAGTTCAAAATTATTCTATTAATATACACAATAATAAGTCATTACCATTTCGTATTTATCATGCTCAAAACTAAATTAATGTAAAATATTAAATAAAATAATTTAAGAAGACATGCCCCTGATAAATTGACAAATTGACAACTCATGACTGTTGAGCCCCCAAACCAAATAATGATTCCTTTTAGCAGTCGTTGTTGGAGGACCAACATGCCTAGCAAAAGAAGAGAAGTGCTCCACATGGGAAATTATTCCATTTCATCCAACTATAGTATAAGAAATTACACTTGTATGAATTGTGCATAAATAATGGTAATATGTTTTGAATAAGTTAGTAAAATAAAAAATCAATCACAGAATCACTCACAAAATATATATGTTGATAACAACATTGATGTGTTTTTATATATTAAATTAATCTATGATATAATAAAGTTGATTTCTCAAAAATATATTAAAAGTGTAATCACCTTTTTATATGTAATTTTTAGAATCACATTAAACAATTAGTATTAAAATAAGGAAAATGTCTCGTAGCTCAAATTTTGTGGCTCAAAAGTGGCTCAAATGGCCAAAACGACGTCGTTTTGGCCATTTTTATGTTGTTCTGTACTCAAAACGACGTCGTTTTGGCCATTTGAGCCACTTTTGAGCCACAAAATTTGAGCTACATAGAATTGCCGTTAAAATAAATATTATAAGATGTATTTGTAATTTATCCTTAAAAAGAAGAAAAAGAAAAAAGTGATCTTTAAGTATAAGATTAATTATATATAAAATTAGTGAAAAATTCATTTCCATAGTTATATGTGACGTTAGGTTCAAAGATTAATTTATTTTGTTGGTAAATATATGATAATAAAAAGTTTTTGTAGAAATAAATTATTGTTTTGAATATATTTTTATTTCATTTTCACTCGTGTTAGTACACCCTCACACACCACCGCTGTCGACAAAAGTTGACACCATTGTCTACAAAAGTTGTCAGTGATGGTGATGATTTAAACAAATAAGCAGATTTGCTGATCAGAAATGAGAGGGTAATTTATGTGAAAATTGGGCCGAGCTGGATAAATTGGGCCAAGCTAAAGTGATGGGCCAGTTTGGGCCGCACTGCGAAGGGTTGAGTAAAAAGGCCGTATAAGTTACTCCGGTCTGAAGAAGTAGTCTTGGAGTTAGACCGGTCACAACTGTGGTAATTAGTCCGGTCACTTAAAGCTTATTTCTATTTCGGTTAAAGGATGTGCCGTGGGGAATTCGGTCTTCAGTAATTAGTTCGGCTCCACTCTTATGGATAGCTCGGTGTTAGCAGGGGAAAGCCGAGGTAAGGGAAAGGAAGGTAGGGGCCGAACTAGCAGTTACTTCGGCCATATTGGAGAACCGGACTAAATATAGTTTGGTTGAAGATCGCATGTGCCTTGCTTACTTCGGTCGTATGATAGTTCGGCTGTGGTAAAACCATCTCACTTGGTTTAAGCAGTGATGGGGGTGTTGAGAGAAGCATTATCTCTCAAGAGTATGAACCCTAGGAGGACTCTGCATGGAGGAGTAAGAGTCCTCCTAGGATTGTACCACACGAAACCTATAAAAGCTCACCAATATCACCTTGGGAGAGGTAACACAACTTTGTTTTCTGAATACACAGAGCTTTTGTCTATTTGTCAAGCTTACTGACTTAGGCATCGGAGAGGTTTCCGGCACACACCCGCCGGCTAGCTCACGTGTGTATTTTCAGGTAGTTGAACGACGTCGTACGGAGGAGCGCAGACTTGGTCAACAGGATTATACGAGAAGGTATATTTCTTTCCCGTACAAGAAAGTAAACAAATAAGTAAATAAATGGGCAATACATTGACATATAATTAACATTTGAAGAAATATAAATAATTTGATATTTCACATTGTTATTATCTTTATGGCGGAAATGATTTTACCTTGAACTTAACTATCGAATAGATTTAGGAACTTTTAACTATCAAATAGATTTAGAAATAAATCTAACTCTCTTAATCATAAGAAAATAAGGACTTGTTTTGATAATTAATTTTTTTAATAATTTTTTATTTTTATAAAAAAGACATATAAAAAAATTAAGAAAATAATTTGACATTTTTTTTTTTTTTTTGTTATAGAAAAATCCTCATATCCACTTGCAGGTCAAAGATAACACTCGTGTCAAGATTACGAAAGTGTTTTTTGTTTCGAATGAGAGACTATAATCCGAGAGTGTACATCAATCCCTTAATACGAACTCCCATCAAGTCTAGACTTGCATATTGAGGGAGAATTGAATCCATATTAACCATTTGTGCTACACCCAGGAATAATAATTTGACATTTGTAGTGAGTTTTTTTGTTAAAATTTGTAAACATAGCCTAAATTAGCAAATAAATAAATAAAATAAAAATAATATTATATATATTAATTAATGTACTAACTAATATAGTAATCGACGATGTAACATAATCTTATATTTATATAATAAATAAGATCAATAATAATGATATAATACTAAGGTTAAGTTTGGCAATCCAAAAATAATCCATTTTTTTATCTTTTTTTCATTACATCACCTCTCTACTTTTCTACACATCTTTTCATAAAAAAAAAAAAATACACTTATTTAGATAATCCCAAACAACCTTTTAATATATTAATATGTATATTAATGGGCGTATGTAACACCACCACCGAGAAAATAATCCGAGAATACCTGCAGTAAATAGTGATATTACAGCAGTGGCAGTGGTGTACATACATATAAACACACAGACATTCAATAAATACGAGCGAGCTTTCATTCCACCGACGCCAGAGACAGAGAGAGAGCGTTCGGTCGGTGGTGAATCTGGCCGCGATCTGACGCTGATCTCGCCGGAACCATGTCTTCCGGCAGGTACATGGCCTACTCACCCTCTCCTTCCGCCCCTCCCTCTCCTCACCTCGGCGGCGCTCTTCGTGAGCAACAGAAGTACGCTTCACGCTTTCATTTCTTTCTCTACCATGCATATACAATATCTATACATAGATCTTACTAAAATTCACTGTTTTTTCGTGAATCGATTGGTCTGATCAGTAAGTAGGGTTTGAGGAATAGTTATTGACTGTGGTATATGCATATGTGTTTTGACTGATCTGATCACTCGTAGCTCGCTTGCTTTCACCTTTTTTAATATGCGTGATAAATGAAAATTATAATCGCCATTGCATTTGTTTTGTAAAATTATGTGAATTTTATTATTATTATTATTATTTTTCCCATCTGGTATGGATCTGAAGATTGGGTTTTAGGGTTGTGTTTATAATTTTTTGTTAGATAGTTATTTTTTTAATTTTGTTTATGTTAAATGGTAGTTCAAATTATTTAATCAAATGGCCCAATGATGCAGAAGTAAAAACTGTAATACAGCATCTGAAAAGGGTGGGATGGATTGAGGGGTTAAAATCTTGTAGTTGGTCAACCAGAAAGACTTATTGGTGAAGTGAATTAATGACTATGGGCCTGGTTAGGGGTTAATTTTATTTGGTGAAATAACGAATCAGTGCAGAGTTTGATTTTTTTTTTTTTTTAATGATTTTATATATATATTTTTTTGTAAAAAGTAATGGTAAAGGTTATAAATTTTAATTATTAAAATTGTAAACTTTTTCATGTGTAAGTAATTATTTTTGAAAAGCATACCTGATTTGTAATTTTCCTGTTTCCAGAGCTTCTGCTTTTATAGATTATAAAAGCAGAAGTTGCTTAAATTAGCTGAAATTTTTTTGATTACTCGGAAGCTAGGAAATAGGTGCTTTTAGTTTTTGCTTTATAATTATCAACTTCCAGCTCCGTAAAAGTTGCACCAAACATCGAGGCACTTAAACATCAAGAAATTTGATTTTGTTTTGTTACTTAACTCATACTCATACTCATACCTCCTCCAGGGTTATTGAGAACTGTTTTTTTTTTTTTTTGCAAGAGATGCTTTGGTTGTCCAGTTGGTATTTTAGGTTGAGAAGATTAATGAACTGCTTAAGTGGCAATGCAAGCAACCAAGTTGATTTGGCAAACTGACTGCTATTTTCTTTCATTTATTAGGAACAATTGATTTTTATTCTTATATCAGGAGATATTTACATTATTGTTATAATGTTATTATTTATTTGCTTGTATTTTTGACAGGTATCTATCTGAGTTACTTGCAGAGCGTCACAAACTTGGTCCATTTACACCTGTACTTCCTCATAGTTATCGGTTGTTGAATCAGGGTGAGTTTGGAAACCCATTGTTACACACAATATGGGAAAAAATTGGTAAAAGTTCCATTTTTCGGTTGCTTAACGTATTTAATCATGAAAAAAATAAATGAAAAGCTGGAAAAGAACTCCCTCTGCCTCGCCTCCGTAAAGAGACAACTATAAAAGTCAATGAAGATGAGAACATTTTTATAAGGATTGAAAAATAAAAAAGTAAAGAAGATGAAGCCCCCCTAACCTCCCTGTGCCTAGGGGTGCGCAAAAGGACCTGGTAACTCGTGAACTGAACCAACCAAGTCTTCATGGGTTGTGTTTGTTTGGTTATGGGTCCTAGAATTCCCAAAATTACCAACCCAACCCAAGAATTGACCCTCTTTATATATTTTAATTTTTATACAAAATTGTATGAATTTTATAATTTAATTAACTTGTCTCAACACTCAAGATCATTGTTTGTGACTATGTCTTATTCAGACATTTCTACACATAATTTATCTCATATAATGGTTCTTTGCCATTTTGCACTATGGTGATAGTAGAATTTTTGAATGAATGGGCCAAATCTTATGCAAAATGATTATACCAACTGGCCAACCTAACCGACCAAGGTCAGTTGTAACTTGGACCAAACCTATCCATACACACTCTCTCCTGTACCTGCAGGAGCAGCAGAATTAGGGCCGTACATTTTCAACATTTGATTTCAAATTGCTAAACTCATGAACAGTAGTTTGGGTTTCCATATTTGTTAATATAAGACAACTTGATATTGTTTGGGGGTCCTCGGCCTTAGTTTATGAAGCATGTTTTTTATGTTTTGCATTATATGTTTGCTTTAGTTACAAGGTTGAGTTATTAAAGTTTCATTGCTTATTGTAAGGTTATTCAATTCTTGCTGTAGTGAAACTATCATTTAGATCCCCAACCTGGGCCTTAGATCAAGTGGTAATGGCATGGCCAGGTTGGATTAAAATATTGCTTGGAAAAAAGAAGGCTTGATACTCCTTCAGAGTAGCAGATTGAATGTCCGGATATGGCATGATAGTCACATATGATTTTACAATAGACTGAAGTTGGATAAGCTTGCTAAATAGATTGGTTTGTTTTGGCTGTCCAATGCCCAATAGAGTTTGAGGTTTGGTAAATTGGTTTTGGAGAAATCATAGCATCTATTTAGTGTGTTGTATTGTTGAGCAATACAGTTTTTTTTTTTTTTTGGTTCTCCTGATGGTTGGGATTTTAATACAGGAACTTGTTAGTGAGGAAATATAGTGTATTTTATTTATGGATTGAATCAGTTGATTATGATGAACCTCAGTGGCTTATTCTGAAAGGGTTCCTTAGATGTGTTATTCACTGATGATGTAACTTAACTGATGTCATTGGTCAAATAGTACATGGGTTTTGTGCAGTCACAACACTTGAGGGATACTTAATAAGCATGTAACAATATATGTAAAACATAACTTGGTAATACTGAAGGGAGGGAGAGGGAATAGTGAAAGCTGATAGCTAGGAGATAGCCAAAAAAAAGTATTTTCATTTGTTTTATTATCAATTATTTATATGTGATAGTAGAGGATGTTGTACATCCAATTTCACCAATGTGGATGAAGTGCTGAAGTGCTTGAAATCTGTTGTGTGATTGAATCAAAGGGAGAATTTATTAGGGGCCTGCAGTGTTGATATTGCTATATAGTGCATAATGCCAAGCAATGAATAAACTCATAAGATATGTAAGAGTGATAGAATGGAGGATCTTAAGATGGTTGAGAAACAGTGTAAGAAATAATAGGAGACAGGCAGCTGTGAGAAGCTAGTAATTGGACTTGATGAATACTGCTAATGCAGTGTCTAACAATTGCATGACTGAAATTGAAGGTGCTAGAATGTTGGGACTTTTTATTTTCCTGTGAACAGATTCTTTCCGTTTAGATGGTTGCTCTCTTGGGAGCTTGTATTAAAGTGGGATGGGGCTATCTTAGAAATTGAAAAGGGAGGATCAAGCTTACATAGTTCAAGCCTTTTTGGGTGGGATGGTTATGATAGCTAACATTTGAGGCTATCATTTGTGGAGCTGAAAAGATGAGCCTCTTGTATAGGATTTTCCCACAATATTATAAAGCTGGCTTGAGGTGTTTCTGCTGGTCCCTTGGGAATTACTTTCTTGCTGAGAAAAATTTTCACATTCCAGGATCTTGGGGCCGTAGATTTGTTGGCTTCCAAGTTTTGTAGTTCCGAATGCTATTTTTGAAGCTAAAAAAGAGGTAGCTCTACTGAAGGAGCATAATTTGAATTGGAATTTCTTTGTGTCGTTAAATACTTTATTTATCAAGAAAAAAAAAACTTACTTTATTTATCAAAAAAAAAAAAAAACTTAATTCTTCTTTTCATTTTTTGGGGGGTTCTTTTTCCTTGTCCCCACCTTTGTGGAGGATACCTTTTGGTACTCTATCTCCTAATTGATTTTTTATCTTTCATAAATAATGTCGTATTTGTGTTGTCAAACTTTGGTGGCAAGATGCTTGAGGTTATGCGTGTTTTTAAAATCAGTATCTGTTTCTTTGGAGGTGTATTTCCTTGTATACCCTTTCTCTATATGACATTAATAAGCATGTTAAGTTTGTCAATGGTTTATGCAAACAATAAATCTACAAACTTCTTTTGTAGACGTGTGTATTAACCATTCAGGTATAATAGGACACAGAACTACTTGTCCTTTTTCCTGCTTACATTCTTCTGAAAGATTGAGGTTGTTACATAGGGGAAGCATTTGATTATGACTAACCCAGTAAACAATCCATGTTGTCTGTCCATTTTGTGGTGACTGCTAACTAATTTCTTAACAAATGCTAACTGGTGCATCTTATTCTTGAAAATTGACATTTTGGAGCAGAAATATTGCGTGTAACCACACTGTTGGGGAATGCATCAGTTTTAGATCAAAGTGGGTTTGAACATGCTAGCCCCCTAGCTTCAGGAGGAATATTTTCGAATGGAGGAGCCAATGTGAACAGGCGGGCATCACCGTTTCAATCAGAAGTACGGATACTAACCATTAACATAACCTTTTGTTCCATCTAATTTTACTGTTTTTCAGAAGCATTCCTGACACTTTTCTAATTTATTTTATTATTATATTTATTTTAAATTTCATGCTAACTTCATTTTTCTGTTGAGTGCTTCCATTCTCAAATTTTGCTTCTGCCACGACTGTTCGTTTGAAGCAACACTGATTTAATTAAGTGTCCTAGTCTATAGCTAAATAATTTTCATTGTCTTGGACATGAAACATTCATTTACTAGAGTGAATGACCTTAATTGAGGTGTTGAGTGAGGACTTGCACAGCTGAGGCAGTTGGAGGCCTGTTGTTTGTGTAGTAGTGCTAACTCATCAACTAAAAGAGTGCTAATTAGTTGACGTCATGATAGGAGACTTGTTGGCAGAGAAACAATTTATAGTATTTTGGTTCTAAGAAGCGATTTTTTTGGGGGTTGTGGATACAGCAGCTAAATATGCTTTCATGGTGGGAAAAAAAATGACTCCTGCTTATTTTTGCATGTTGAATTGTACATTTTGGTTTCAGTTCTCTGGTTTCAAATATATTGGAACCGTTAACTTCATGCTCATATATAATTGTGCTCAAATGTCAACATATCTTTTTGGTGTTCTACCGGTATATATGTTGAGGTGCACCTCTTTATTTCTGTGGGTTATCTTCTTCTTCTTCTTTTTATTTTTTAAAATTTTTTTTTAAGCAGCTCTAAGGTACATCTTTGAAAATTTATGGAATTTGGGAGGTCTTGGTTTAGAAAACAGTATTGCAGCTGTCTCTGTCTGTCATGATATTTTTAACATTTTCTGGAATTTTACAATGCAGATGTCAGGTTTGTTGCCGCCCTCATCTGCACAAAGCTGGCTTGGTTCGCAAGGTAGCTCATCTGGTCTTATAGTGAAGAGAACAATCAGGGTGGATATTCCAGTTGATCAATTTCCCAGTGTATGAAGTATTTACTTTCTATTGCACTTTTTCACACTGTAGTTTTCTGCATTTGATATTAGATATTCCAGTTGATGAAAATCCCAATATATGAAGTATTTACTCATTCTATTACACTTTTTTCATGCTGTTGTTTTTCTCCATTTGATATTGAATTTCCTGTTGCAGTACAATTTTGTTGGCCGCCTCCTTGGTCCTAGAGGGAACTCCCTCAAGAGAGTTGAGGCAAGTACCGATTGTCGTGTTCTAATCAGAGGATGTGGTAGCATCAAAGATCCTACTAAGGTAATAATTTTGATAATCTTTTCAACCTGTCTGGTTTTGTTTTGTTTTGTGGATGCTTTCTAAAATTTTGATGGCTTGACACTTCCATACATGAAAGGCAATCTGAATGGTTGAAATTCTGAAACCATTATAATGGTGTGCTGTACATAATGAAGAGATCAATGACCTTCCCCATCTGTTTTCAAGAGAAAGAACTGCCGAATAAGAAAAAAAATCATTTGATTATTGAAGACAAATAAATGAATAAGTTAGTAGAACTAGAGGTGTGGCATCAGCCATGCTCATGCTGTTGTGCATACAATGTTTAAATCAATCAAGAACCCATTTTTATTAATAATACGAATAGCATTTTGTTCTATATCAAGTAAGTTTTACTTGTTTTTCTGAGCTTTTGCCTGAGCAACCTCTCGTTTTCCTTTTTCTGAAAATATGTACATTATTTGTTTGCTAATTGTGACTTGAAGGAAGAGATCATGAGGGGGAAACCGGGTTATGAGCACTTGAATGAACCACTCCACATACTTGTTGAGGCTGAATTGCCAGTTGAGATAGTTGATGCTCGTTTAATGCAAGCACGTGAAATACTGGAAGATTTGCTCAAGCCCATGGTAACTTTTTCCTTTTGCCTTCCCCAATGACCCAAATTATTTTGTATTGCAATATGATATTTTCTCGGTTACAGCTATTGCCTATGTTTCCTAGGAAATACTAGAATCTTCGTCTTCATCGTTTCTTTTATGCAGGATGAAACTCAGGATTTCTACAAAAAGCAGCAGCTACGAGAGCTCGCAATGATCAATGGTACACTTCGTGATGAAGGTTCTCAAATGTCTGGTTCTGTATCCCCCTTCCACAACAACAGCCTTGGTATGAAGAGGGCCAAGACTAGGGGCTGATGGTTGATCACTTTATTAGTGAGCTTTTGGAGCTTGTGTGTTAGTCTCTGCCATTAAAACAAGATGTCCCATGCTATACTTGTTGCTGGGCCTGCCAATGCCTCCAACTGCCATCGGGGCACTGGCACCGTGTTACGTGCCAGTTCTAACTTAGTTTCTATATATATATATATGATATTATGAAGCATGTGTATGGTGTGTCTGGAGGGAGGCTTAGTGACAGTTTACCAAGGTAAGGGACAATCCGAGTCTAAGGGTGTGCTTGTGTTTGTGTTGTTTTTAGGGCAGTTTGGTTAGAACATTGTCCCTCCAATGCTGTCTTTCCGTATTATTTTGGATTTTATTGTAAGCTTGGGATGACAGTTTTGGTATCGGTGGAGAGTCCTGTGAGACTAAGACATTATTATCATTTGTGTACATGAGTGAGGCAAAGTAGTGATCTACTAACCCAGTAGTACATGTCTCTGGGTTGTAGTGTTTTGTACTATTTTCAAGTGTAGTTTGTTATTTAGATACTTTGAAAGCATTATTATTATTATTTTCCTCAGAATTATGCTTGTGATGACATTAGAGCTTGGGACTTTTCTTGTTTATGGGTTGTTGGCAGGATATAAACATGGGAATGTTGTCAGGTGGCTGAATCTGTCAGAATGTGTAGTGTAACTTTTGCTTATAGAAATAATTGAAATTAAATTTTACAAAAATAGTGCTAATTATGCTAACTATTTGAAATTTGAGAAATGAGTGTTTCCCGTTTTTACTAGTTTTTAATTTTTAATTTGAGAAAAATTATACCAAACATGCTCAAACAACATAAATGCTTGGCCTGGGTGTGATTAACCATGAGGTGACTGCAATGAGTAGAAATCTTACTATCGCCCTATCTACTTCAACAATCTAAGGGGGCATTTCTTTCATTGGATAAGATATGGGATTAAACTCTATGTCCAACTAGTCTATCATTGGTTAGAAAAGTGAAGCTCACCCTAATAGTTAAACAAAGATCATTTTTAGCTAAATAGTTCATAGACTACTTATCTCAATATTAACAATTCATCGCATTACAATCCTTTCTTATCTAATCCACCCAAACAAACGTCTCCTAAAGGCTTGGTGAGAGTGAAGAACCTCAGAGGTGACTGCAAGTAGCAGAAATCTCACTTGCATGCCTAAACTAAACGATGAGGAAACACTCGAATGTGAGAAAGCAAGGTATCACCCAATGAATGGACAAGCTCGGACGGGAGGGAAGGGGGGCCAGAACCATGCTTTCAGATACTATTCCTAAGAGCAAATCCAAGCCTAGATTACAAGTAATGATCCCCGGCTAGCCTTCCTTCCCTCCGATGGTGCCATACTATAGCTGGAGGAAATGTGGGTTTTTTAGCCATTACTCCTCTAATTCCCTCTACCCATCCTTAATGATTTAACAGCAAGGAGCATAATAGCATTCAATTGAGCACAAAATATTTTTCAAACATCAAGTAGTTCTTTATGACACTGAAAACAAATGCAACAGGTTTATTTACATTACAAACATAGGGGGGAACCATGGAATAAGATGCTTGAAATTTGGGATTCAGGCATTGTCTTCTTCTTCATCATCCTCATTGTCATCGATTCCAACCCAACGAGTGAAAGCAAAAAGAAATTCCTTGAAGTTCACCATTCCATTTTTATCCCAGTCCATCTCCTCTGCAAGAGACCAAGTGAGTTGAGAAATAAATAATATATGTACAACATATAAAGAAAAAATAACAGAAAAAGAACAAAGAGTTGCCTTTATGTATTACTGAAAGTGCTGTTTTTTTTTTCACATGCCATTGCCATTTTACAAACATCAAGCGCAACTCTATGTGTGCGTGTGTGTGTGTGTGTGTGTGTGTGAGAGAGAGAGAGAGAGAGAGAGAGACAGAGACAGAGACAGAGAGCTAACCAAATCTTTTCAGGGCTATTCGACCAGAGGACAGTTCTCCCGAAGTGGTATCATTTATTGCCTGAATCATCTCACTCTTGCTTACATAACCATCCTTGTTCTTGTCCAAGAACACAAATGCGTCAACCAACATTTCAAATGTGGCCTCTAGGTTTGGCATCCCCATCCGTGATTTCTGAATATGTCATGGAACATAACAACAGAAGGAAAGAGTAATAATACAAATTCTGGACTAAAGTTTCTCACAGGCATGGCATTAACACAAACCCTTTTTCGTGCCTCTTATGTAGCTCGCTTGCTCATTCAAACCGCCATTCAGCCCACCCCTAGAGTTGATATGAAAGTTCCATTCTAATAATTTAAACAAATTCAATTTTATAAAAAAATTCTGTTTTCTTTGATTCATGATTGACAATATAAATAGTCCACAATGACCTACCAAACAGTTAAAAAACTAAGAAGTAAATGCAGTTATTTAATGCATATATGTCATACCAACAAAATTATATACATATCATGGCATGTATGTAAGACGACAAACAAGCCAAACCAAACAAGCCAAACCAAAGAAACTTCCAGGAAATGACCCACCATGACAAATTTTCAATTAAGTGACAAAACCATCCCCTTTTCCTGGAACTATTTATCTTCGAGATGAAGTAAGAAAGATTTTTGAAGCTTGCAAGTTCTGGATTTTAAGACATGTAGCAAGCTCTTGCAAAGAGGAAATTATAACTCCAAATAAAGATAAACCTATCAGATTAAATGATAAAAGGTATAAGTGAAGTACGGTATTTTGGATACAGTTTGAAGGGCAGTGGGATCCTCCTTCAGAAGATACACAAGGCAGAGAAGCACGATAAACTCATTGAACTTCATTCCCATATGATCATTGATATCGCATGCCTCAAAGAGATCATTTATTTCTTCCTCTGTAAAATTAATCTCTAGTTTATGGAAACAACGCCTCAGTTCTTGTGGATCTATTGCACCGTTCGCATCCTCATCTATGAAGAAAACAGATAAGCTCTACTTTTTAGCAGGTGAAAAGAAGAAAAACAATGAACTAGTCACAGAGGCATCCTCATCTATGAAGAAAACAGATAAGCTCTAATTTTTAGCAGGTGAAAAGAAGAAAAAAAATGAACACATGTCACAGGGATAGAGAGAAAGGGAGGGGGGGGGGGGGGGGGGGGGGGGGGGCTTACAGCAATGCATAAACCCGGAATTATGTAAACAGTTTGCAATTCAGAACACTGTATCTAAAAAGTAGCTTAAAATCTATCAAGGGATCCACAGAGAATATCTAATTTAAATCTTGGAAGAGTGATCTATCAAGGGATCGAGAGAAAGCTACTACAGTCCAGTTTTAGCAGTAAAGCATTTGTTAATTTAGATAACATATTCTGGTAAGAATAATTCCTGACCTAAAAAGAAATTGAGAATAATCCACTTACTACCCAGATATACCATTTTCAGCAAACATGTAACGGACCATGTTTTGAGCACTTACCAAATTGCTGGAAGATATCTTTGCACTTTCTTAAGCTCTCGTCGATTTTGGGGAATTTCAAGATTATTCTGTTAAATGATTTCATGGAACTTCCTTCAGATGCTCTTCGCTGCATAGCTTCAACCATTTTGGTCTCAAGCTTTGTTTCTATAATACAACACTTGGGTGAATCACCCTTGCCCAATACACCTCCCATTGTCAATTAGTGAGATAATCCGGGACACAGGATAATACCCGAGGTATGCCTGGCCAAATAAATGAAGACTTTATTGAAGTAATTACAGCACAAAACAATAGCACGGTGCAGATTTTGAAAACTTGATTAGTAAACAGGTCAAATTTGTTGTTATCCTTGTTTTCTTTCTTGCTTCTTTTGTAACCAACCAATCAGTTTCTAATGAAAATTATTTCCAAAAAATGAATCATTATTGTATGTTCTAATCCAAGATATTCCACTAAAAGATGCATACACATTAACTTTGCAAAACCCAATCAAGAAAATGAATTTTTAATACGATTGCCTCTTTTCTAAATGATTTAATTGACATGCTTTTGGAAACAATATGCAATTCAAGTCAAAGACCTCAGAATACAGATCCCAAAATGACAAGCCAACGGAATTTGATATAAATCATAATCACATGGATGCAATAAATCGACCAGATCACATGGTTGACATAAAAATTGAAAAGCCTTTCCCAACCCGATCTGGGTAATAAAAAATATTCTTAAATTTTCTTTTACACTTTCCCTCTATGTTTCTCAGCACCCAAACGGAAACTAAAGCTAGCACAAACTTTTAACAAGAACTCTACATATGTTTATGGATTAACACACAAATTTTGAATCAAACAACGAAAATTGAAATCCAAAGAAAGATCAAGATTGAGGGTCTGACCGGAGCTCGATTAGAACCCTATTTTGTGGAGCTGAAACAGAAAGAATTGAGAAGCACCCAACACCACAAATGTGTGTATGAGTTCACTTTTGCAGAGCCTGTATCATTCCAATACAGACCCAGAAGAGAGAGAGAGAGAGAGAGAGAGAGGATCTGAAAAAGAAAAAGGTTGGAGTTTTTGGAGGAAAGGAAGGTGAGGGTAGTTGTGTCAACTTTGTTGTTGGGTTTCTCACAGTTTAATTTTTGGGTTCTCTCAATGCCAAGATTTGTGCTGCTTCCACCACGTATTGTCGGGCACCTCCTCGCTGGGATAAACTATTTTATTTAACGATCACGTTTAATGTTTGATGTGGTTCAAATCGGATCGAGTAAAAAATAATTTTTTAAGTTTTATTTTAATTGCATATTAACTAATAAATAGAAAAGCAGTGTAAATATGAGATCAAGACTATCCTATTCTGATTCCGACCCCACCATGTTTAGTGAACATTGTCCTTGGCCTCTCGATCCTATATTAGATTCCTCTCTCACCTTGAGCCACTTCTACTTGACCCTACACATCCCATTTAACTTATATTTTAAATATTAAATTTTAATAATGTACTTTTATTGTTTAAGATGGCAAATTATGTGTTTTGATGTAGTATTGTTTGATGTTGATACCAGTAGGATTGTAGAGTAATGAGTGAGCATTTTTGATTGAGACCCTCAGTCTCCAACCACCCCATCACCGCATACATATGTGAGGGTTGGTCATTGGATCAAAAAAAAAAAAAAAAAAAAAAAAAGACCAATCATAGCCCACTGGGGCTTGGGGGTCACCCCGGTGGGGTCTGGGACATTTTCCGTGAATGAGAGATACAAAGAGGTTCTAAATCCAACAAAACGCCTATGATAGAAAAATATAATCTTAAAAATCATTTTATATCATTAAATAATAATGAGAATATTTAAAAACAATGTCAGAATTACTCTTCTCATCATACCTTATTTGAATTTTATTTTTTAAAAAAAGATCTTCAATCGCTGATTTATTTTTACTCTATTGAGTGTTGAAAATTAATAGGTTTTTGGCAACTTTAATTTGAAATTAAAATAGGACCCAACCATCGGTTGAGATAGGTCTGAGTGGTTTTGTATTATCTTAAGTGAGAAGATTGCAATACAAAAATAATGAACCAAAACTATTGAGTTGTGAATGAGAATTGTCTCATAAAGTTGATATCAATAAAGTTAGGTTTAAATTTGGACTTAGTTTTGGTTTGGACTAGACCTAAACTTGTACTTGTGCATGTGCTAGGTTTGGTCTTATACTTGGACTAGGGCCTAGTCTTCAGCTTTGGACCGAACTGGGCTGAGCTGAATTTGTGCATGTGTTTGAGATTGGGTTTGGATCGGGTTGTGACTCAATACCCGTATCTATTTTGTAACCCATCTAATTTAATTATCAAAACTTATACATTATATACATATTATGATTTGTATAATGGTTTTGGAGTTTTGAACCTCTGTAACTCTAGCCCTAATGGCTAGAGTTGATGACGTTTGATGATCCCATTGATGTTAGCCTTCATGACTAAGTCTCTTCCCTACTAGTATAAAGAGGCATTTCTCCTCTAACTTAGTAGGTTGTTTTAGAGAGGTTTTGTGATGAAAAATGAGATGGTGTTTTGAAATAGATGATTTTTTACACCAAAGAAAAATTTTCATATCTTCTTTTGTTAGCATCTTCTTTGGTTCTTGTTAGAGATAGTGCAACCATTGTCAAGTTCGCCGAAGCTATTTAGAAGGTGCTTCTGCAATAGCTGGTTTCGACCGTCGTATCTTGGGAGGCAGATGCCGGCATACCTCCAGCACCCATCGAGAGGTGGTGAATCTGTTTTAAGGAAATTGTGGTATCACACAAGTTTCGGTTTGCTTTTTTTCTTATTATTTGTTTTTTAATTTTTCAGAATTTGGTTTACCTCGACGAGTTCTAATTTTTAGTTATCCATGTTAATAATTTATTTTTTAGTAATGCAATCTAATTTATTTATGTATTTCATCATTAAAAAAAAAATTGTTTTGTCATTTCTATTTAATTTTTTATATATTTTTCTTGTATTATTATGAAAAAATATCAACAATCTTAAAACAGATTTTTTATAAATAGTGTAACAACCCAGATTTTTAATTATTCTATGGAATTTATACTAATATTATTTAATCTCAATTCGGAAAATATATAATTTATTATATATTATTATATGTGATTTTATAAAATAATATAATTATTAAAAGTTTAGGGGTCAAAATATAAATAATAATAATATAGATAATATAAATAATAATAATAATGGGTGTGGTACTAAAATAAATAATTAATTTTCTATTACTATATGATAAAGTGTAATTTAATTAGAAATTAATTAATTTATATAATTATATTAAAATACTGGGTCAAAGAGTAATTATCTTAAATATAAATATTAGATAAGAACGAATCTGAGGCAGATACGGCAAGGATTGGACTCGGCCACGTGTTGGCCCCCAAATGGTTTCCCCTCCCTATTTATAGGAGGCGCTGATCAACACAAAGAAATAAAAAGAGAGAAAGAAAAGAAAGAAGAAAAGGAAAGAAAAGAGTAAGGTATTAAAGATAAGGTGAGTTATATTATAACTTGAGTCACCAAAATGTATTATACGTATGTTTTGACTTACCAAAAACTATTTTGTATAAGTATATTAATAAAAGTTATGTTTTATAAACATTTCAGTTACGTGGTTTTATTTCTAAACCCTATTTGCTTAAAAGGAAACCCATGGATATGTTTGTTTATATTTTAAAGAATATTTGACTATGACCTTATAAACAATTATGTTTTTAAGTACCACCACGGGAGTCCCACGCCTTGGGGGACTTAAATAACCATTGGCCTCTGTTTGACCACTTTGTGGTCCTCTGTTTGTCATAAATCCATTGACCTCTGTTCTGTGCAGAGCAAAGTGCTGTGCGGAGGTAAGCGCTACACTATTGTGGGAGCCACCTCTAGAATTTGTACGAGCCACCTCTTGAATCCGTACCTCTGTTCTGACTGTCACTTCTGTGACCTCTGTTCTGTTCTGTTCTGTTCTGTACCGTGGTTATGGTTATATATTTATATAATATCTGTATTTCAGTTTCTGCTACTTAAATGATTTGTTTATGTAAATGTTTTGGCCTAACTAACGATCCATGGTTATTTTGTGTCTCTTATACTCTTGGTATAATATTTCTCACTCTGCCATGTGCTTATAGTTGTTTACCAATTTTCAGGAAATAGCTTTTGGAAAGTCTTAGATGCGGGGCTGCGGAATAGACACACACAGCATTTTTATGATATTTCTCTATGTAAATAACGACCTTTTTGGTCAATATAATTTTGTAATAAAAATAGAAGCTCCAATGATTATTTTGGTACCCTTACTTAAATATTTCTTCCGCTTGCGTTTATTATTCTGTTTTAGTATTGGCCGGAGGTAACCTTAGTTACTGGCCATCACGATGCTTAACCCATGGGTACGGGGAGCGGATCGTGACAAATGGTATCAGAGCAATGGTTTATAAAATAAAAAATCATCATTGGAGCATAGGACACATGCACATTTAAAAAGTATGGTAACAGGTAATTAGTACCGAATTATTATATTTTGTTCGTCGATTTAATTATATTATAATTTTATATGATTATATATATAGAATAATTTTTTTTTTAATGTGCCTAATTTGTGAAGGATATTAGACATAATTTATATTTGTTTATAGTAAAAGAAGGACAAGAAAAGAAGGATGTCGGGCTCAAGTACTCACCAAAATTATAATATAATTAAATATATATATATAATTTTCAGTTTAGTATTGAATTTTTTTTTTATTTATTTGATGTTTTTTTAAAAAAGTGGGTGCAAATTTTAAAGATATTAATTTTGAAATAATTTCCCATCAATGAAAAGTTCATCTCAAAATTTTCAATTCTATAATTCTGTCATTGCGTTCTTATTTTATTTATTTTTATCGTAAATAAAACGAGTGAATTTTTTTTTAAAGTCACCCATTATTTCTCATTTCGGCCCAAACTAATTTTTGACAACTAGATAGTGAGTTATTTTTGGTAAAGTTTTTTTTTGAGGTACTATTTTCTATCAGATTAATCATCTAATATATATATTTATCAGAGTGCGCAGCGGATAGCTTACACATATGACAAATTTCGAGGACGAAATTTTAAAAGGGGGGAAGATTGTAACAACCCAGATTTTTAATTATTCTGTAGAATTTATACTAATATTAATTAATCTCAGTTCGGAAAATATATAATTTATTATATATTATTATATGTGATTTTGTAAAATAATATAATTATTAAAAGTTTAGGGGTCAAAATATAAATAATAATAATATAGATAATATAAATAATAATAATAATGGGTGTGGTAATAAAATAAATAAATAAATTTCTATTACTATATGATAAAGTGTACTTTAATTAGAAATTAATTAATTTTTATAATTATATTAAAATACTGGGTCAAAGAGTAATTATCTTAAATATAAATATTAGATAAGAACGAATCTGAGGCAGATACGGCAAGGATTGGACTCGGCCACGTGTTGGCCCCCGAATGGTTTCCCCTCCCTATTCATAGGAGGCGCTGATCAACAGAAAGAAAGAAAAAGAGAGAAAGAAAAGAAAGAAGAAAAGGAAAGAAAAGAGAAAGATAGAAAAGAAAGAGTAAGGTATTAAAGATAAAGTGAGTTATATTATACCTTAAGTCACCAAAATGTATTTTACGTATGTTTTGACTTACCAAAAGCTATTTTGTATAAGTATGTTTTATTAGTATATTAATAAAAGTTATGTTTTATAAACATTTCAGTTACGTGGTTTTATTTCTAAACCCTATTTGCTTAAAAGGAAACCCATGGATATGTTTGTTTATATTTTAAAGAATATTTGACTATGACTGTCACGCCCCGAACCCGCCCCTAGAAGTTCGGTAACGAGACCGGCCAGTAATCCTAGATTACCACAGGCCTAACTGTACAAAACAAAAATAAAAGGGGCTCGCGGAAGCGAAATAAATAAACTAATAGTCCAAAGAGCTGTGCATTAATATGAACATACATTTACATGCCAAAAAGATGAGTTAATTACCCACTTACATTACATACAATTCAGTCATAAAAATACAACAAAACCAAACAAAAGCTCACAACGGCCTTCCAGGCCTAGCCTCAACTCGGAGGCTCACAAAACTTGGTAGGCTTCCAAAATGGCGGCTCAACTCGAGACTCCGCCCAGGCTTGACTCCCAGCATGCACACCTATAATACATAAATACAAACAATGAGCTAGAGCTCAGCAAGTAACATTAAAGTAAACGTGTTAGTGAACGAAGCCCAACATTTTATATATACAGTCATAAACAGTCAACAGTCATTAATGGCATATTCCACAGACTTATGATCTTTCGACTAGAGTAACCGGTCCGTACACCGATTAATCGACACATACCGAGATCTCGTAACTTTCTATCTATGGATGCCATACTAGATTCGCAAACTAGGACATTCGTTCACAGAAAACATATCATTTGAAAACCATAACATAATAATCATTTTGAACATACTTTCATAATAACATAACATTTACTGCAACGTTACTTACAGTGGGTTTCCAATACCGGTTGTACGGTCTTCAAATCTTAACCTGCAACATCAACATTAATACATTCTCAATACACATTAACATCATACATTCAATCATTCATGCCTTTCTTTTCTTTACATTCTTTTCATGTTTATTCCTTTCATATTCATTCTCTTCCTTCATTACATTCATTCATGTCCATTTCATAATCATAAGATGCGAAATGATGCAAGGTAACATAAGAAAATCATGCAGAACAACTTCCCAAACTTTTCTGAAAATAAGCCTTCCCGCTCGAGCGCCCACATTTCCGCTCGAGCGGACTGTACAATTTTTCCAAAACTGCTGTGAGGTCGATTTCTGCGCTCGAGCGGGCTTCCCTCCGCTCGAGCGGACACTGCGAAAACCCGAATTTCTGGTTCTTCCTCCCAAATCCACTTTCACATTTATGAACATCAAGTCCCAAAATACTTAAAAACAACATAATTTCATCATAAAAACTTCAATTCAAAACCCATATGGACCATAAACAAGATCAACCCATGAAGTAGGATGAAAAACTATGAACTATACATACAAGCTTTATATCTCTATATCCATGGAGGTTTTACCTCAAATGAGCCAAATAAACATGATTCATGCCATATTCTTGAGATTAACATGCTATATGCCAAGGATCAACAATCTATTCCATGAAATTAGAGAGAGTTTCTTACCTTGAGTTCTTAATTTGAGCAAGCTAAGCTTAATCCCCCTTTCTTTCCTTTCTTCTTCCTCTTCTTCCTTCTCTCTCTCTCTCTCTCTCCACGAATTCACTCTCTCTCTCTCTCTCTGATATTTCTCTCTTTTTGATTTAGTCAAAATGAGTCCATCCATCCTTATCTAAACACATATATATTATATAAATCAATTTGTGCCAAAACCTTAGCCAAACAAGGCCTTTCCCATCCAATATAAACAATTATGCTAAATGTTACAAGCCAAACGGAACTTAACGATTCAGACAAAATTCAGTCTTCAATTTATCGTTTCAGATAGTTCTAAAAATTCCCGGTATCACATAGACATTTTCAATTTCATTTTCTGAATCCATTTCAGTCATCGATTTCAGTCCCGTAGTTGTCATTACAACAGATATTATTACCAATCAAACAAATAATTCCCAATTAAATCATACTAAAGCATAATTAATTACTGATAATTCCGATTTACGATTCCGGGTCGTTACATTCTTCCCACCTTAAAAAGTTTGGTCCTCCAAACTTTTCTTATTTTGGTTCCGCAGTCATTCAATAGTTCAGTAAGTAGCATCATACAAAGAAAATATTCGGTGTTCTGTTCAGTCATTCAACGTCCTAAAGTGGTGCCGGGGTCCGTCTCATAGTATAGCATATCAGTCAAACATATAGGCTGAAATCAACTAACAAATTCTACAGTGTTCAATGCAAAGGTAGGAACATAACATAAGAATCCATAGCAAAGGAAATGGTCACAATTCAATTTTATAATAGCATTCGTACATCTCTGAATAGTCCATAGTCTCAATTTGTCAGATTTTTCATAATAAGTCAATTACCGTAAAAGTCATTCGTATATGCCACTAAGCAGTTCAAATCAGTTCAATTCAGGAGTCTAGAATACGTTCGGTCTCAGAAATCATAGTTCAAATTGCCAAGCATAGTAACCCATAGTCCATTGTTCCAACTCATGTTCAAATTGAAGGTCCTTATACAAATAGCAAAGGATAGCAGCAAAGGTAATAGCACGGGTCATTTAGTCCATCATGGTCATAGTCAATTTATGTCATGTCGTTCATATTCAATCAATATGTAAGCAAATTGGTATCTCATTTATTCCATCACAGTCATGTGTTCAATAGATCTCTATTGCCTAGGTAATATCACTATAACATTAAATAATAGAAGCATACCTGTAATCGCTTTTTTCAGTCATCTGTGTCTTTCTTGAAGCTAGGGTATAAACCCCTCCTTGTTTCGCGGTATTCTCCTCGGAAGTAGATGTTACAGTTGTCTTCGATGTCATTGTTAAGTTAACTCCACTAGTATCAGGTTTCACATTCTTCGGACAAGTTTTAGCCAAATGTCCCTTCTTTCCACATTTAAAACAAGCTCCAGTCCCACGGCGACAAATACCCCAATGTTGCTTTCTACATTCCCTACAAATAGGTTTTCTAACACTTCCCTTCAAATTCTCATTCACGGAGGTCATCGATTCACTAACCATTTCCAGTTTCTGTTTCTTATAAGCAACATACTTTTCCACCAACCCAGTTAAAACTTCCACCTTTCTTTCTAACCGATCTATTCTGGCATTGGCAGATTCAGTCTCATCTACATTTCTTGCATCAGCATTCTCCATTGGTCTATAAGGCCCATAACAAATAAATCATTTCATTCCCCATATACTGGTTCTTCCGTTATCTCATCATTCACTGTTCTCATTTCCATAAACACACACACCCATGCACACATGTTTATGCCATGCTCTATTTCGTTCTAATGCACCTAACAGCTCAAATGGACACGTGTGTGGGTAAATAACTCGTGCGCTCTGATACCACTATGTCACGCCCCGAACCCGCCCCTAGAAGTTCGGTAACGAGACCGGCCAGTAATCCTAGATTACCACAGGCCTAACTGTACAAAACAAAAATAAAAGGGGCTCGCGGAAGCGAAATAAATAAACTAATAGTCCAAAGAGCTGTGCATTAATATGAACATACATTTACATGCCAAAAAGATGAGTTAATTACCCACTTACATTACATACAATTCAGTCATAAAAATACAACAAAACCAAACAAAAGCTCACAACGGCCTTCCAGGCCTAGCCTCAACTCGGAGGCTCACAAAACTTGGTAGGCTTCCAAAATGGCGGCTCAACTCGAGACTCCGCCTAGGCTTGACTCCCAGCATGCACACCTATAATACATAAATACAAACAATGAGCTAGAGCTCAGCAAGTAACATTAAAGTAAACGGGTTAGTGAACGAAGTCCAACATTTTATATATACAGTCATAAACAGTCAACAGTCATTAATGGCATATTCCACAGACTTATGGTCTTTCGACTAGAGTAACCGGTCCGTACACCGATTAATCGACACATACCGAGATCTCGTAACTTTCTATCTATGGATGCCATACTAGATTCGCAAACTAGGACATTCGTTCACAGAAAACATATCATTTGAAAACCATAACATAATAATCATTTTGAACATACTTTCATAATAACATAACATTTACTGCAACGTTACTTACAGTGGGTTTCCAATACCGGTTGTACGGTCTTCAAATCTTAACCTGCAACATCAACATTAATACATTCTCAATACACATTAACATCATACATTCAATCATTCATGCCTTTCTTTTCTTTACATTCTTTTCATGTTTATTCCTTTCATATTCATTCTCTTCCTTCATTACATTCATTCATGTCCATTTCATAATCATAAGATGCGAAATGATGCAAGGTAACATAAGAAAATCATGCAGAACAACTTCCCAAACTTTTCTGAAAATAAGCCTTCCCGCTCGAGCGCCCACATTTCCGCTCGAGCGGACTGTACAATTTTTCCAAAACTGCTGTGAGGTCGATTTCTGCGCTCGAGCGGGCTTCCCTCCGCTCGAGCGGACACTGCGAAAACCCGAATTTCTGGTTCTTCCTCCCAAATCCACTTTCACATTTATGAACATCAAGTCCCAAAATACTTAAAAACAACATAATTCCATCATAAAAACTTCAATTCAAAACCCATATGGACCATAAACAAGATCAACCCATGAAGTAGGATGAAAAACTATGAACTATACATACAAGCTTTATATCTCTATATCCATGGAGGTTTTACCTCAAATGAGCCAAATAAACATGATTCATGCCATATTCTTGAGATTAACATGCTATGTGCCAAGGATCAACAATCTATTCCATGAAATTAGAGAGAGTTTCTTACCTTGAGTTCTTAATTTGAGCAAGCTAAGCTTAATCCCCCTTTCTTTCCTTTCTTCTTCCTCTTCTTCCTTCTCTCTCTCTCTCTCTCTGATATTTCTCTCTTTTTGATTTAGTCAAAATGAGTCCATCCATCCTTATCTAAACACATATATATTATATAAATCAATTTGTGCCAAAACCTTAGCCAAACAAGGCCCTTCCCATCCAATATAAACAATTATGCTAAATGTTACAAGCCAAACGGAACTTAACGATTCAGACAAAATTCAGTCTTCAATTTATCGTTTCAGATAGTTCGAAAAATTCCCGGTATCACATAAACATTTTCAATTTCATTTTCTGAATCCATTTCAGTCATCGATTTCAGTCCCGTAGTTGTCATTACAACAGATATTATTACCAATCAAACAAATAATTCCCAATTAAATCATACTAAAGCATAATTAATTACTGATAATTCCGATTTACGATTCCGGGTCGTTACAATGACCTTATAAACAATTATGTTTTTAAGTACCACCACGGGAGTCCCACGCCTTGGCGGACTTAAATAACCATTGGCCTCTGTTTGACCACTTTGTGGTCCTCTGTTTGTCATGGATCCATTGACCTCTGTTCTGTACAGAGCAAAGTGCTGTGCGGAGGTAAGCGCTACACTATTGTGGGAGCCACCTCTAGAATCCGTACGAGCCACCTCTTGAATCCGTACCTCTGTTCTGACTGTCACTTTTGTGACCTCTGTTCTGTTCTGTTTTGTACAGTGGTTATGGTTATATATTTATATAATATCTGTATTTCAGTTTCTGCTACTTAAATGATTTGTTTATGTAAATGTTTTGGCCTAACTAACGATTCATGGTTATTTCGTGTCTCTTATACTCTTGGTATAATATTTCTCACTCTGCCATGTGCTTATAGTTGTTTACCAATTTTCAGGAAATAGCTTTTGGAAAGTCTTAGATGCGGGGCTGCAGAATAGACACACACAGCATTTTTATGATATTTCTCTATGTAAATAATGACCTTTTTGGTCAATATAATTTTGTAATAAAAATAGAAGCTCCAATGATTATTTTGGTACCCTTACTTAAATATTTCTTCCGCTTGCGTTTATTATTCTGTTTTAGTATTGGCCGGAGGTAACTTTAGTTATTGGGCATCACGATGCTTAACCCTTGGATACGAGGAGCGGATCGTGACAAATGGTATCAGAGCAATGGTTTATAAAATAAAAAATCATCATTGGAGCATAGGACACATGCACATTTAAAAAGTATGGTAACAGGTAATTAGTACCGAATTATTATATTTTGTTCGTCGATTTAATTATATTATAATTTTATATGATTATATATATAGAATAATTTTTTTTTAATGTGCCTAATTTGTGAAGGATATTAGACATAATTTATATTTGTTATAGTAAAAGAAGGACAAGAAAAGAAGGATGTCGGGCTCAAGTACTCACCAAAATTATAATATAATTAAATATATATATATATAATTTTCAGTTTAGTATTGAATTTTTTTTATTTATTTATTTGATGTTTTTTTTAAAAAGTGGGTTCAAATTTTAAAGATATTAATTTTGAAACAATTTCCCATCAATGAAAAGTTCATCTCAAAATTTTCAATTCTATAATTCTGTCATTGTGTTATTATTTTATTTATTTTTATCGTAAACAAAACGAGTAAATTTTTTTTTAAAGTCACCCAGTATTTCTCATTTCGGTCCAAACTAATTTTTGACAACTAGACAGTGAGTTATTTTTGGTAAAGTTTTTTTTTGAGGTACTATTTTCTATCAGATTAATCATCTAATATATATATTTATCAGAGTGCGCAGTGGATAGCTTACACATATGACAAATTTCAAGGACGAAATTTTAAAAGGGGGGAAGATTGTAACAAACCAGATTTTTAATTATTATGTAGAATTTATACTAATATTATTTAATCTCAGTTCGGAAAATATATAATTTATTATATATTATTATATGTGATTTTGTAAAATAATATAATTATTAATAGTTTAGGGGTCAAAATATAAATAATAATAATATAGATAATATAAATAATAATAATAATAAGTGTGGTACTAAAATAAATAATTAATTTTCTATTACTATATGATAAAGTGTACTTTAATTAGAAATTAATTAATTTTTATAATTATATTAAAATACTGGGTCAAAGAGTAATTATCTTAAATATAAATATTAGATAAGAACGAATCTGAGGCAGATACGGCAAGGATTGGACTCGGCCACGTGTTGGCCCCCGAATGGTTTCCCCTCCCTATTTATAGGAGGCGCTGATCAACAGAAAGAAAGAAAAAGAGAGAAAGAAAAGAAAGAAGAAAAGGAAAGAAAAGAGAAAGATAGAAAAGAAAGAGTAAGGTATTAAAGATAAGGTGAGTTATATTATACCTTAAGTCACCAAAATGTATTTTACGTATGTTTTGACTTACCAAAAGCTATTTTGTATAAGTATGTTTTATTAGTATATTAATAAAAGTTATGTTTTATAAACATTTCAGTTACGTGGTTTTATTTCTAAACCCTATTTGCTTAAAAGGAAACCCATGGATATGTTTGTTTATATTTTAAAGAATATTTGGCTATAATCTTATAAACAATTATGTTTTTAAGTACCACCACGGGAGTCCCACGCCTTGGGGGACTTAAATAACCATTGGCCTCTGTTTGACCACTTTGTGGTCCTCTGTTTGTCATGGATCCATTGACCTCTGCTCTGTGCGGAGCAAAGTGCTGTGCGGAGGTAAGCGCTACACTATTGTGGGAGCCACCTCTAGAATCCGTACGAGCCACCTCTTGAATCCGTACTTCTGTTCTGACTGTCACTTCTGTGACCTCTGTTCTGTTCTGTTCTATACCGTGGTTATGGTTATATATTTATATAATATCTGTATTTCAGTTTCTGCTACTTAAATGATTTGTTTATGTAAATGTTTTGGCCTAACTAACGATCCATGGTTATTTCGTGTCTCTTATACTCTTGGTATAATATTTCTCACTCTGCCATGTGCTTATAGTTGTTTACCAATTTTCAGGAAATAGCTTTTGGAAAGTCTTAGATGCGGGGCTGTGGAATAGACACACACAGCATTTTTATGATATTTCTCTATGTAAATAACGACCTTTTTGGTCAATATAATTTTGTAATAAAAATAGAAGCTCCAATGATTATTTTGGTACCCTTACTTAAATATTTCTTCCGCTTGCGTTTATTATTCTGTTTTAGTATTAGCCGGAGGTAACCTTAGTTACTGGCCATCACGATGCTTAACCCTTGGGTACGGGGAGCGGATCGTGACAAATGGTATCAGAGCAATGGTTTATAAAATAAAAAATAATCATTGGAGCATAGGACACATGCACGGTTTAGAGTGAACGGTTCGTACTACTTGAGATGGTTCGTACTCGTACATTGAACGTGATGATTTTCTTGTCAAATGCTTTGAACTTGTAGTTGCAAAGCATTATTCCATTCGAACTATAACATAATTGATTTCAATTGGAAACCCTTATTACGTGACTAATGGTGGACTCTTTGCCCTAGTTTTTTCCCCCAATTCAGTAAATCCACTGTCAGTTATAGTTGATAATTTAATTATTTAGTTTAATTTATTCGTTATTAAATTAGGTTATGATCAATCATTCTTTTCATCAAAATTAATTTAGGAATTTATCAATTAAATTAGTTTAATTTCACAATTGTCCCTATGGATCGATACCTGGACTTGCCATTATTCTAAAAGAATTTGGTGTAGTTTAGTATTTAATTTTGGTGTGTTCAACGACCCATCAAATTTTGGCGCCGTTGCCGGGGACTTCTGGCAAAATTAGTTAATTTAAAGTTACATTCTTATTTTAATTTTTAATTTAGGATTTTATGCTTTTGTGTTGTTAAGTCTGCAGAGCGTTTGAAATTGGAGCTATCACCGAAGTGCAAGCGGAGCGCAGTCGAGCTTTAAAAATATAAAAAAAAAAAACCACAGCACTAAAGTGAGTAAACAGAAGTAAACACTCACAAGCAAAGCACCAAAGTGCTAAAACGAAAGGCAAAGCTCAAATAGAGGTTGGAGACAACGTCTACATGTCAAGCATCCGCAAGACGAGTAAAGCGTTTTCGTTGAACCGCTGTGAGGATTTCTCCTTTAGCATTCTGCTTTTGTAACTTAGTGCACAAAGTCGAACTTTTTGTGTGTGTGTGGGTAGTGTATGCACGGGCGCCGTTCTTGTCGCCCTGAATTGTGGAGTTTGGACCTTGAACTAGAAAGGACCTTTAGGAGACTTAGGGCCTCTGCCCGTGTTCCTAGGCTTGAATATTCATATTCATACATTGAGCCATTAGAGATGACAGATCTTAATGTCCCGAATGTGCCTAACCGGACCCTTAAGGATTATTTTACACCCACTACATATACATCACCATCATGCATCCAATTACCCAACACCACTGCTGCTCATTATGAGATTAAGTCCAGCACCATACAAATGCTCCCATCATTCCATGGACTAACTCATGATAATCCTTATAAGCATTTGAATGAATTTCTGGAAATTTGCTCGACAATGAGGATCTAGAATTTCACAAATGAGGCCTTAATGTTGCGATTGTTTCCATTCTCGTTAAAGGATAAAGCCAAACACTGGCTAAATTCTTTACCTACTAATTCAATCACAACTTGGGACCAATTACAGCAACGGTTCTTGGAGAAGTACTTTCCCATAGGTAAAACCAACCAACTTAGGCGAGCCGTCACAAACTTTGCTCAAATAGATGGCAAGCAATTCCATGAGACGTGGGAAAGACTTTGAGACCTTCTCCAACAGTGTCCCTACCACCAAGTGCCTGATTGGCAACTTGTTCAAACATTTTATTATGGCTTAACTGAGCCGTACCGCCAAATGGTGGATTCGTCCTGTGGTGGGACATTTATGTCTAAAAATGATGGTGAGGCATGGCAATTGTTTGAGAACCTAAGTGATAATTCCCTTCACCATGCCTCCGCAGCCCAGCAAGTCCGGCAACCAATAGTTGGAGCCCCGAAAAGAGGGGGCATTTATGAGGTCGGGCAAAACCTAGAGTTAGCCTAACAAGTAGAGGCACTGTCCCGCAAGATGGACCAATTATTAGCTACGGGACATGCCCCTACCCAGCAAGATCAGCCTCAATTCCGTGAGGCATGTGTTATATATGCGAGCCCTGCTCATGACTTGAGTGAGTGCCCTTCGGCATCACAATTTCCGGAGTTAGTCCAAGAGCATGTGAATGCGGCTCAAGGATTCTCCAACCCGGGTAATGATCCATACTCCAACACATATAATCCGGGATGGAGAAATCACTCTAATTTTTCATGGAGACCCCCTTCACAAGGCACTTCTTACAATCCTCCACCACCAAGGCAGAATTTCAATAATTTTGCCAACCAATCATCCTACCGACTACCGCAACCTTATCGACCCCCACAACCGTACCGGCAACCACAACCCCCACCTGTTCCTCAGGGCAACTCTGCCTTTGAGACTCAGGTGTTGGAAGTTCTCTCAGAACTTAAGGGGTTAGCACCGGTAGTTCACTCCCACACTCACTTTATTGCCAAGCTAGAGACCCAATTGGGTCAAATGGCTAACAACATGAATCGGAGAGAGGAGAGGGATGACTTAGTCCCTAACACTTCACATGAGCCCAAGGCACCATATGTGCCTAAGGCACCCTTTCCCCAGTGCCTTGACACACCGTCCCCTTTTAATAAGAAGGCGGCATCTATGGAGGCAATGATGGAGATCTTTAAACAGGTAAAAATCAACCTCCCCATGTTGGAGGCGATTAAGCAAGTACCATCCTATGCCAAATTTCTGAAGGACCTTTGTACGCAAAAGCGTAAATCTAGGACACATGTGTCCCAAAAGGTCCTACTCACGGAACAAGTAAGCTCCATCTTGTTGAATGATACACCTCCTAAGCTTAAGGACCCGGGTGCCCCAACCATTACATGCATTATAGGGGACCATTTCATTGATAGGGCCTTGTTAGATTTAGGGGCCAGTGTCAATTTGTTGCCGTACTCTGTGTACGAGGAATTTGGGCTTGGCGAGTTGAAGCCCACTATTGTTACTCTTCAGTCGGCTGACCGGTCCCTCAAAGTGCCACGTGGCATGATTGAGGATGTGCTAGTTAAGGTTGATAGGTTCTACTTCCCTGTTGACTTTTTGGTGTTAGATATGGAACCGGTAGCCAGTTCTAGGAAATAAATCCCGGTGATCTTAGGTCGACCTTTCTTGGCTACGGCCAATGCATGCATTAATTGTCGGACCAGGGTTATGGAAGTTTCATTTGGAAACATGCAAGTGAAACTTAATGTTTTCCAAGCATCCCAACAACCTCATGAGAGAGAGGAGTGCTTATTAGTAGATGTTGTGGATGAGATTGTGGAGGAGGCTTTGCCCTCCATTCTTGTAGAGGACCCTTTAGAGGCTTGTTTAGCTCATTTTGGGTTTGAAAATTTTGATATTGATGGGTCAGTTGAGGAGGTGAATGTCTTGCTTAATTCTTCTTCTACACCAGATTCTTTTCCATGGAAAGCCCGGTTTGAGTCACTTCCTCCTCTGTCGAGAGAGCCTGCCATACCATCTTTGGTCACACCACCTACACTTGAGTTGAAGCCACTCCCGGCCACACTCAAGTATGCATTTTTAGGGCACCAAGATACTTTACCAGTCATCATTGCATCTGACTTGACTGTAGAGCAGGAGAGTCAATTAACGAGTGTTCTCGTGGCACATCGGAGTGCTATAGAGTGGTCAGTGGCTGATTTGAAAGGGATAGATCCCTCCGTGTGTATGCATTATATACACCTAGATGAGGACACCAAATCTTCTCGCGAAATACAACGGAGACTGAATCCTAATATGAAAGAGGTGGTGAAAAAGGAGGTATTGAAATTGTTGGATGCGGGTATCATATACCCCATCTCAGATAGCAAGTGCGTGAGTCCCACACAAGTGGTGCCCAAGAAATCGGGTATCACCGTTGTTGAGAATGAGGGAGGAGAGTTAGTCCCCACACGAACCACTACTGGGTGGCGAGTGTGCATTGATTATAGGAGACTAAATTCCTCGACTAGGAAGGATCATTTTCCCTTATCTTTCATTGACCAAATCCTAGAGCGGTTAGCGGGGCAGGGTTTCTATTGTTTTCTTGATGGCTACTCGGGGTATAATCAAGTCCCGGTGTACCCCGCTGACCAGGAAAAGACCACATTCACATGCCCTTTTGGCGCTTTTGCTTACAGGCGCATGCCCTTTGGGCTATGTAATGCACCGGCGACCTTTCAACGGTGTATGATGGCCATTTTTTCCGATATGGTGGAGAAATTCTTAGAGGTTTTTATGGATGACTTTTCGGTGTTTGGACCGTCTTTTGAGGAATGCCTTAGGAACTTGACTAGAGTGTTAGAACGATGTACTAAGGCAAACCTAATCTTGAGTTGGGAAAAGAGCCATTTTATGGTTCGTGAGGGTATAGTGTTGAGACACATTGTGTCCCCTCGAGGTATAGAGGTTGACAAGGCTAAGGTTGACCTCATTATAGGCCTTCCTCCACCAAATTTTGTGCGTCAAATTAGGTCTTTCTTAGGGCATGCAGGTTTTTACCGTAGGTTCATCAAAGACTTTAGTAAGATATCATGTCCTTTGTGTAGTTTACTGGTTAAAGACGCGCCTTTTGTTTTTGATGAGGCATGCTTAAAGGCATTTGAAACACTGAGAATGGCCTTGACCACCGCCCCAATCATGAAATCACCAGATTGGTCGCTTTCCTTTAAAATCATGTGTGATGCCTCCGATTATGCTGTCAGGGCTGTGTTGGGCCAAAGGGTCAATAAGGCACCGTTTGCTATCTACTATGCTAGTCGCACTCTCTCGGATGCACAATTGAATTACACTACTACCGAGAAAGAGTTGCTAGCTGTGGTCTTTGCCTTAGACAAATTCTGGTCTTATCTCCTAGGTTCCAAGGTCATAGTCTTCACTGATCATGCCGCTTTGCGGTATTTACTATCTAAGAAAGAGACCAAACCTAGGTTGATTAGAAAGATTTTGTTGCTTCAGGAATTTGACCTAGAGATCCGTGATTAGAAAGGATCCGAGAATGTGGTAGCGGATCACCTCTCCCGAATCCTCGTTGAGTATACTAGTGACCCTCTTATTTTGCATGATTCGTTTCTGGACGAACAACTCTTTGAGCTGTCACAAGCGAGCCCCCCGTGGTTTGCACATATTGTGAATTACTTGGCCATTGGGCAAATTCCATAGAATTGGTCTAAGCAAGACAAAGACCAATTCTTTTCGCAGGTCAGGTATTACTTTTGGGAGGATCCGGAGTTGTTTAAATATTACTCCGACCAAGTGATCTGACGGTGTGTGCCGGAGAGTGAGGTGCATAGCATTCTTACATTTTGTCATTCTTCTGCATGTGGCGGTCATTTTAGTGGGCATAAAACAGACGCCAAGGTTTTACAGAGTGGGTTTTATTGGCCCACAATTTTTAAAGATGCCCATCAATTTTGTAGAACTTATTTGCGCTGTCAGCAAATGGGTTTGATGTCTCGGCGTAACATGATGCCAATGTCCCTTATTCTTGTGGTAGAAATATTTGATGTTTGGGGGATTGATTTTATGGGCCCTTTCCCGTCATCATTCGGGTTTGAGTACATTTTCTTGGCAGTAGATTATGTGTCTAAGTGGGTGGAGGCGATAGCTACCCGAACAAACGATCATAGAGTTGTAATCAAATTCTTGCATGAAAACATCTTTAGTCATTTTGGGTTTCCTAGAGCCATAATAAGTGATCAGGGTACACATTTTTGTAACCGGTTCTTTGAGTCGGTAGTTAAGAAATACTCTATCACTCATAAAGTTGGCACTCCATACCACCCTCAAACTAGTGGCCAAGTGGAAGTCTCAAATAGGGAGGTAAAGCACATAATTGAGAAAACAGTGAGGCCGGATAGGAAAGATTGGTCACAACGGTTAATTGATGCATTATGGGCTTACCGTACTGCTTATAAGACACCCATTGGGATGTCACCATATAGAGCGGTGTTCGACAAAGCTTGTTATCTCCCTGTTGAACTTGAGCACCGACCATTGTGGGCCATAAAGAAGTTTAACTTCGATATGGCCGCGGCTGGGCTCAACCGGAAATTGCAACTCAATGAGCTGGAGGAAATCCGGAATGATGCATATGAGAGTTCGAGAGTTTTTAAAGCTCGGACTAAAGAATTCCATGACAAGCACATTAATAAGAAATCCTTTGAACCCGGCCAAAAAGTATGGCTTTTTAATTCAAAATTGAGACTCTTTCCGGGTAAGCTAAGATCAAGATGAGATGGCCCCTTTGAGGTTGTTGAGGCATTTATTCATGGCGCCGTTGAGGTGCGAGATCCAAAGACTGGCCACACTTTCAAAGTGAATGGCCAAAGATTGAAACCATATGGAGAGGGGATTGGGAATGGGGATATGATTGAGTCCATTGCTTTGATGGACCCATTTTACTATGATTGATAGATTGATTTCTTGTTCTCTTTTCTTTCCTTTCTATGCTATTCTGTTTTTCTTTGTCTCGTTATGCTTTATTTGCGTCTAGGAGACTTTAAATCCTCTAAAGGTGTAATTCCTTTGGTTTTAGTCGTGCCCGAACGACATCTAATGGTCTAGTATAGCCACCTAATCGTATTTGTAGTGAGTTCCTAAGAGACCAACTGAGACGGTGGAAACTAGAGTTCGAATGGCAAAGCCTAGAACACAAAGGTTTGGGATTTCTGAGACTATAGTCAGGTTTAAATACCCAAGGGTGTAGAGATTGTTTCAAAACTACCTCGGCTTGAACTCTGTATGGCAGCCCCATAGGTTGAGGTAGCTTTATGCGCCTCGATTCTGGATACCGAATCAACTTAGTCTGTCACCCTGTTGGAGAATAGGGAAAGTTACAAACACAGTTAGGGAGAAAAGTAGTACCCGTGGCTTTCGCGTGAAGATTATACCTTTAGTGAGCATTCCGTTATTTTCTTATGTGCTATATTTATTTCGGATGTCAATTGAAGGTAGAAATAGTTAAGTATACTTTGGACTGCACTAGCCCGAAGGCTATAAACTACGCTGGGTTTTATTACCTGGGGGATTCTGAAGTGGCAACTTTATGCCATAACTCTGGTGCCTTTTGTTAGGTGCTGGGAGTTAGTTTTCCATTTTCTTGAAGCATGTACGCTTGCGAGTGCTTCTTGTTTTTGTTAAACTATGCTGTTGCAGTGTAGCAGAAAAATGTCATTGCATACGTGTGGGTGGAAGGGACCCTCCCTAGCCTGGGTAAGACCTTGATTTCTGCTTTGTGGTTTATGGGAAATCAAGTATTCAACCACATTTAAAAAAAAAAAAAAAAAAAAAACATGTTTTCATATTTATTTTCTTTGTTTAGAAAATAAAAAAAATACAAAAAAAGAGAGCATGTTTTCATGTTTATTTAATTGTTTAAAAAAAAAAAAAATCCCGCACGTGCGGGAAAACCCACGCACGTGCGGCACAATTGCCATCCCAAAAATTGCACACTGCTTAATAAGCAGGTGTGAAGGGCAGGTGCGTTGACCACGCCGCACGTGTGGCTTGACTCCCGCACGTGCGGGACGACGATGTTTCAAAAAAAAAAAAACTCCGAAATCATGGTGCTAACAATAATCCTAATTTAGTTTTTTTTATTTTTTTTTATTTGTTTATTTTAAATTGTTTCGTTAGTGATTCTCATTAGTTTAATTAGTTTGTGGATTGTTTTGGTTTTAATTTTATTTGTTTAGTTAGTGCTGTTATTTTTATTTTTATTTTTTATTATTCTTTGATGTAGTTGTCCATTTAATTATTAAGTAGTTTAGTTTTTATTTTATTTTATTTTCTGAATTTTTATTTCATTTTATTTTATTTTATTTTTTTCTATTAACTAAAAAAAAAGAAAAAAGAAGGGGGTTTAGTTTAGGTTATTTTATTTTATATTTTAGTCTCTTTTGTAGTTTAGTTATTTTATAGTTTAGTTTAGTTTATTTTATTTTATAGTTTAGTTAATTTAATTTAATGTCATTTTTATTCATTTATTTAATTATTTTCGTTTTTATCTTAAAAAAAATAAAAATTGGTGGGAATTGCATGTGGTACATTAGTGGGCAAATTTGTGTTTTCATATTTTATTTGATTCTCATGCTGGTTTCACGGGTATATGTGTTTATTGTTGTTATGTGTAGGATATGAGTCGATGTGTATCTGCTCGGGCCTCAAAAAAGGCCAGGGGTACCACCTCTTCGGCGCCACCGCCACCACCATCCTCGCCATCCAGCAACGGGATCAGGATGCGACCTTTGAGACGCGTTCTTTGATGCAAGCATTGTTTGCCCAGCATTTCCTGCCACCACCGCCACCGGATTCTCCGTAGTACCCGCCTGTACATTGCTTTGTCACTTTTATTTTTCTTTTTAGTTCTTTCTTTTCTTCCCAAAAAAAAAAAAAAACGTGTGAAGTGTGTATATGTTACTCTCTGCCTACCTGGACGTGCACCTACAATTTTGGTAATATTCTCTCATTTCTCTTTACTTTTCCATTGAGGACAATGTCATATTGAAGTTGGGGGATGAGGGTTATATTTTCTTTTGTACATTTCTATTTGGCTCATAATTCATGCTTACATCTGTTTCACTTGATTGCATTACTTCACTTGATGTGACTTTTTGCTAGTAGGGTGATGATATTTGCATATGTTAATTGGAGAGCATAGTAGACTTGTATGAAAAGGGTTTATTGGGTAGATACTTGCATGCGATGTTTGCACGATGAGAGTTGTCTGTGTTTGTGGTATTAGTACACTTGTCATGAGTATGCCTTAATCCACATGAACACACTATCATAGCGGTGATCATTTTATTATAATCCTTGGTGTACATTATTGATAATAGCTAGAGTTGCAGAAAAGAATAAATGAGGAGCCAAGATTCTTAAAAGAAAAAAAAAAAAAAAAAAAAAAAAAAAAAAAAGAAAACACTTGACTTGTTTGGGTTTGTAGCCTTTTTAACTCGAGTTATTAAGCTCGTAGGGGTGTCTCTACACCTAATGCCCTAAAACCGTTTGGTTTGGGAGTCATTGGTCCACAACTTGCTACATGGGTTAATTAGAAAGCTTAAGAGACTTGGACATTGCACAGTTAAGGAAAAATAAGAAGAATGACTTGTTCGGATTCGTAGCATTTTCAACTCGAGTTATTAAGCCCGTAGGGGTGTCTTACACCTGGTGCCCTAAAACCGTCTGGTTTGGGAGTCATTGGCCCAATGCTTGTTACATGGGTTGATTAGAAAGCTTAATGGATCAGGACATTGCACAGTTATAAAAAATAATAATAATATATATATATACTTTTGAGAATCTTGGCTGCAACAGGTTAGTTTTTCTGTATATGTTAGGTGTTATTATGAGTTACACTGGGCTATTATAGTGGACAGTTAACTAATATGGAAATTGCACTTTACACCGATGGTACTCACGACTTGTCTACTAACATGCACAAGTACATGGGACTTTCCTTTTGTATTAACTGAATTGTGGTTTTGACTCAATAGGTTCCTTCATGCTTGTCCACTATGCCTTTAATGACTCATGATGTCTCAATATCACACTGTAGTGGCACATAAGTTGATTGTTAGGTGGAGTAGTGAGGTCAATTGTTGTTGAATATATATGAATATGTTAATGTTTGTGGGTATCATTTTTGGAAACCCTCACGAGACTTTACTCGTCCACTTGGAGTAACCTTGTGGTTTAAAAGCTTGTTGCATATGCTAAATGCAACAGTTTTCCCACGAAAGAGGAACTAGCTAGATTTTGTTTGATTTGATTTTATTTTTATTACTTGCTTGAGGACTAGCAAGTAGTAAGTTGGGGAATGTGATTAAGGTCGAAATGTACATCATTGAGGCCATTAATTAGAATCTTTTAACTTCACTTGCTGGTCAAACTGTATACTTTATGTGTGTTGAATGTCAATCAGGTTGTACATAGTCGGAGCATAAAATGGGCAAAAAGACAAATTTGGAGAGAGTTGACTTTCCCGTACGTGCGTTGACTTTTCCCGTACGTGCGTTGACTTTTCCCGCACGTGCGTTGACTTTTCCCGCACGTGCGTTGACTTTTTCTAGGAAAGTCAGCCCGACATTTTAAACCTGTTTGGAAGAGTTCAGAAGTATAAAAAGGTAAGGAAAAGGCTGGAATAGGGTTCTGAACTTAGTTTGACCTAAAGAGAGAGGCTAGGGTTTGAAAGGGAAAAGAAACTTAAAGCTTCAAGGATGTCTCCCATGGTGGTTTTTTCTCCATCTACCTCTTTCCACTCCTTCATAAGTGGCTAGTCTCCTTTTCTAGGGTTTTGATGAAACCCTAGCCATGTAATTATTTTGTTTTCTTTTTTATTCTCAATTATGTAAAGGTTTGAACAATTGTATGATGTTTTAGAAGTTTATTATATTTAATTTTCATTATCTCTTCAAGTATTCGGCTTTCTGTGATTGTTGAATGTCTTCCATACATGAGTTTTCTATTCTTTCACATTCAAGGTATGAGACGAATCATACTACGAGGGACGAGTCATGTCACTATCCTAGTTTAGAGTGAACGGTTCGTACTACTTGAGATGGTTCGTACTTGTACATTGAACGTGATGATTTTCTTGTCAAATGCTTTGAACTTGTAGTTGCAAAGCATTATTCCGTTCGAACCATAACATAATTGATTTCAACTGGAAACCCTAATTACGTGACTAGTGGTGGACTCTTTGCCCTAGTTTTTCCCCCAATTCAGTAAATCCACTGTCAGTTATAGTTGATAATTTAGTTATTTAGTTTAATTTATTCGTTATTAAATTAGGTTATGATCAATCATTCTTTTCATCAAAATTAATTTAGGAATTTATCAATTAAATTAGTTTAATTCCACAATTGTCCCTGTGGATCGATACCTGGACTTGCCATTATTCTAAAAGAATTTGGTGTAGTTTAGTATTTAACTTTGGCATGTTCAACGACCCATCAAATATCTCCAAACAAGTTTGTTTTAGGAGAAAATTTAGTAACAGTGGTCTTATTTTTGTGATTGCTATGATTATGTTGCATTATCGCATAGTGGTATAACTTGGCATTGTAATGATATTAACTCTTATTCATTCTATTTATTTTTGGTTGTATCAATTGTCAGTTCTTTCATGTCTTGATGGGTAATCAAGGAAATTATTCTAAAATATTTTTTGTATTCATGGAATGGTAAGTGAAAATTTAACCCTATTTTTATATATATTTGCTCACAGTTGCATGGTTGGATTGCCAACATTATAACCATAATATTCCTTTATGTATAATTGATTTATAACCATGCAATTCATGACATTCTTGTAACTACAATGCATCTATAGCCTTTGAATTACACATTGCAAATTATAGTTGAAATTACTTGTGTAATATTCACTTTATTGATTCATTAACTCATCTTGTATCCAGGTGTGTATATGAACAGTGAGCATGAACATTTAGCGGCAACGAGAATAGAGTTTTGTAATGTGTTTTATACAAAGATAAGCATTACAAGTGGAGAAGTGTGTTCTTGGCTAAACAAACGATTTCAGATGCAACCATGAACTTCGTTTTGCAGATTTAGACAATTTGTAATTGTAACAGTTGTAGTTGTATTTCCATTTCCATTTGTAGTGGTTTTAATTTCTAATAGTTTCACTATAGTGAAAGGAAAGGGGGAAGGAAAGAAACTATAAACCTTTGGGTTTAGAGAAAGTCTTTAGGATTAATTTTATTATTCCCAAAATATTTTGATTTTTTGTAATAGAAACCAAAGTTTAGTTTTGGCTAAAGAGTATTTCTGATTTGTTCAGAAATGACAACTAAGATGGATTTGGTTTCAAACCTTTGTGGTTAGAGGAAGTCTTTGGGTTTCAACTTTTTATTTCCAAAGTGGTAAGAAACAAGTTTTGAGAAAATCTTTGGTTATAATTTGATTATTTCTAAAGTGTTTTGTTTTGGGAAAAGGAACCAAATTTTAGCATTAGCTAAAATATTTTTGATTTTTATTCAGAAATAATGGGCTTAGTTCCGGGAGTACCAATTAACTATTATGAGTGGTGTAATTCTGATAGCAATTTTGAATTGCTTATAAGTTTTGTAAACTTGGTTTGTTTTAAGTTAGTTTATCCTCAAAAAAACTTAATTCTAAATTTGTTTCTCATGGACTAGGTGTCAACATTGTGACGACCTGCTCCCTGTACCCAAGGGTTAAGTATCGTGATGGCCAATAACTGATGTTACCTCCGACCAATTTTTAATTAAATTATTAAACATGAATGGAAAAATATTTAAGCAAGGGTACTAAAATAATCATTGGAGCTTTTGCTTTTATAACAAAAACTTATTGACCAAAAGACCAATATTTACATATGAATAATAGAATTATAAATATTATAAAAGTGTTGTGTGTGTTTATTCCGCAGCCCTGTGTTTAAGACTCTCCAAAAGCTATTTCTGAATTGCATTATTTCCTGAAAATTGGTAAACAGCTATAAGCACATAGCAGAATGAGAAATATTATACTAAGAGTATAAGGGAATAAAATTCACCATGGATAATTATTGGGCTAAACAGAGTTTGATATTAAAATGCAGAGTATATAATACAGAGATCATTTGACATATAATACATAAATCATATAAACAAAATAATCATAATCACGGTACATAACGGAACAGAACAGATGTATAGACTCAAGAGGTGGCTCGTACGAACTCTAGAGGTGGCTCCCACAATAGTGTAGCACTTAGCTCCGTATAACACTTTGCTCCACACCAGAAATCATAAACCACGATATAGAACAGAACAGACATATGGACTCAAGAGGTGGCTCTTATGAACTCTAGAGGTGGCTCCCACCATAGTGTAGCACTTAGGTCCGTACATCACTTTGCTTCACACCAGAAATCAGAGTGTCAGTGGATCCATGACTGACAGAGAGTCACAAAGTGACTAATCAGAGGGCCAATGGTTATTTAAGTCCCCCAAGGCATGGGATCTCTATGGTGGTACTTATAAAATAATTACTCAAAACACATTTTAATAAATAGTTATATCCATAGGTTTTCCTTAGTATATAAAATAAGATTCATAAAATAAATAACATAATTAAAAATGCTAATATAATTTATAAAACATAATTCGCGTAAAATAAATTACGGTAACTCAAAATATACACAAAATATATTATGGTGACTTAAGGTATAATATAACTCACCTTAATGTTAATTCCAACTTTTACCTTTCGCTCACTGTGACCCACTAAATATTCCAAACTAAGCTCAAAATTTTATTTATATAAAAATATTAAAAAGTAGAGAGAGAGAGTTTGGGAAAGATGATGAAGTTGTTGATGATAGATAGCTATATATATAGAGTGAAGAAGGCGTGGCTAGCAAGCAACTTGGGGGCCACGCATCTTAGTTGTACCGAAAATGTTATATTTCAATGTATTTTGGTTTAAGAAAAATATAATAAAAATATCATAATACTCAGAAAATAATATTGAATAATAATGTAAATTTTAAAATTATTTTTTTTGAAATAATTTATAATTAAATAATACTATTATAAAATTTAAGGGACAACTTAAATTTTCGAATTGTTACAAACATGCTCTTGAAAGTTTTATCTAAGGTTAACTGGGTCTTAAGTGGGACCGGTGTGACCCCTCCAGTCTTCTTGGAAACTTTCCTAACTATATTCGACTCTTGGGTAAGTAGTGAGATCAGTTTTGAATTAAATTTCAGATTTTGGACTTTCTAGTGTTAAGTTTAGTTTATGAGAAAACAAAATAGTGAAATTATGTTGTGATTTTTCAGAAATGGATTCAAGAGGTGAGAACAGAAAATGTTGTTTCACCTAACAACTTTAAGCTTTGCGAGGTTCTTAAAGGAAGATCTAGAGAGATCAAGTGTGATTAAAAGAAATCATAAGATTGCATGATAATATCTCTGAATTAATCAGAGGCAACTAGTATGTTATCCTTGTGTCAATTATAGCATGTATGATTGCTATGTGACTTTGCTTGAAAGTAAAGATGAGACAACCTGTTAGGGTGGGTGAATGTATTTTTTGAATTTTTATAATTCTAAATATATTATTAAATTGGTAGCTCCTAGTGAGTGCAAGATCATTGATAACAAAGATAGGAAACTGGTAGTTCCTAGGAGGTGTTAGACCACTGACTACACAACTATGAGATTGTGGTTCCTAGTAGTAAATAGATTAATGATCATATGTCAAGACATGATGGTTTTTAGTAGTAAAAGAGTCTACTGATCATATGTTAAGACGTTGTGATTCCTAATAGTGGAGTGACTATTGATCACATGTCAAAATATTGTAATTCTTAGTAGTGGAAAGTCTACTGACCACATGTTAAGAAATTAGTGATTTCTAGTGATAAGACTACTAGCCATGTTATGAAGTTCCGAATAGTAGACTTTTGATACTGGATCTGTGTTTCCTAATAGTAAGGCTATTGGCTTCACAGTGACAAGTTGGACCAAATTTGTTTGGTGCTTTAAATTCGGAAAAGACCTAATTCGGTTGATGACGGTTTGTGATACTCCAATATTTAATTAACACCACGTTACTACAAAAAAAAATATATATATATATAAAATAAAAATAATAATAATAAGGGTAATAATAATGATAATAAGAAAATAAATATATATATATATATATATATAATTACATAGCTATATGTGCTAAGATATAATCTAAATTGTTAAAAGTGTGATTAATATATTTTTTTAGGGGCCAAAACTACGCAATTAAGGAATTATGATAAAAAAAAATTGCGTAAAAGAGAAATATGACGAAAGGTGGCCAATTTGCTGGGCAATTACAGGCGTACCACGTGTTGCACTTATTTAATAGGGGAAGTGAATCAGCACGTAGGGTATTAATTGTAGGGTGAATCACCTGCTTAAGCTTGGGTATAAAAGAGAGTGATTGGTAAGCCAACGAAAAACAAAGAAAGAAAAGAGAGGAAAAGGAAAACAAAAGCAGCGTCAAAAGAAAAATAGTAAGGTGAGTTATATTATATCGTGAGTTACCATAACATATTTCACATATGTTTTGAATTACCATAATTTATTTTATACAAGTTATATTTTATAACTTATATTTAGATTTCAAGTATGTTAATTATTTTCTGAACTCCATTTGCTTAAATTGAAACCCATGGATATGTTTGTTTAAATTTTATAAATTATTTGACAATGATTTTATAAACAATTATTTTCTGTAAGTACCATTACGGGAGTCCTATGCCTTGGGGGAGTTAAATAAACCATTGGCTTCTAATTGGTCACCATGTGGCCCTCTGTTTGTCATGGATCCATTGACCTCTGTTCTGACTGTCACTCTAGTGGCCTCTGTTCTGTTCTATTTTGTACCGTGGTTATGATTATTTATTTACATAATTTCTGTATTTCAGGTTCTGCACTTAAATAATTGTTTATTTAAATTAAGTTATGTTAATGTTTTAGCTTAAATAACTATCCACGGTTATTTTATGTCCTCTATACTCTTGACATAGTATTTCTCACTCTGCTGTGTGCTTATAGCTGTTACCCCTTTCAGGTGATGAGATGTAAAGAAGAATTGTAATCTCGTATAGTGGAACATGTACAGAATTTGATGCCGACCTATTACATTTTGTTTTTCTTTTCTTTTCTTTTTTTTTTCTCTAAAATTTTGTCACCACTTAATAAAATAATAAAAGCCCTATGGATGTATTTTCGATCATTAACGAAGAAAATTTTCTGTTTAATTATTTTCGTATTTCCATCCTACCTCCGCTTACCCCATTTAATTTGTTAAGACTAGAATTAATTAGTAAGTTGTGATTCCAACGCTAAGCCTCTGGGGTTGGGTCGTAACAAAGGTGGTATTAGAGCAATGGTTTCAACCATATATATATATATATATATAATAATAGTAGAATAATATTACATAAGGAACTAAATTGTTTTCACATGCGACGTTAGTCCTTCTTGGTAGAATTTACATTTGTACCATGACTAAATCTGATAATGTAGGGATGTCTGAGTTTATTCTTGATGAGACATTCTGGAATGAGCTCAAGGCTATGAGTTTGGAGGGGATCTTAGGAGTGCACCCTACCCCCGCCTTGCCAAAAGAATAGAGAGACTCTGAAGACATAATCAGGCGACCACATCTAGGCCTTGCCCAATTGATGGGTCGGCCAATATGTACAGGCCAATCCTGATGATGTAGAATACTTATCATGGAGGCAAAGTCATGCTTATACGCACGAACGATATCTCGGACCTACCCGTGTAATCAGCCTTGCCCCAAAATTTGACCGCCCTTAGCACATAGTTGGCCCTTTGCCCCCAGATTTGGCTGAGAGGAGGGGAAATGTTTACCCCGAAAACTACATATTCACCAACATCCCTAACCCTTTGGAAATTATTAATATCCAGAATGTTGATTTTAGCAATGACTTAACATACGTCGAGACACCCGGTTGGATTGTCGACTGAGCATTTTGGGGATACATACAGTCCGTCCCCATTTACACAGTTCAAGCGGCATGGGTTTGTTTTGGCGTAGTACAACTAGGATGGGAATTTGAGCTTCTTATACAACATTACTTTCCGTGGTTATTTAACCTGTCAATCTAGATTTTGTAGAGAAGAATTCTTTTTGTGAGCTAACCATGATTAGTTCTAATCCCTATTTTTGTACTCAAGGATTAGACACTGACATAACTTTTAACTTTTGGATAAAAATGTGGTATTAACACTATATTTGTATCAAGGAAAACTAGTGTTCTATATATATACATGATGCTTTATACATATGAGGCTGTGTTCATTAAATTATTTCTATTAAATTTACCTTGTAGTAATGGCCAATAATAGTAACGAAATCGGGTCATCTGTCAGCGGAATTGAATCAATGGAAAGAATCATGGAAAGTGCAGTTACTAGCTTTTTATCGGCCCTGCAAACCAACATAAACAGTGGAATGTCAGAACGACAAGAAGAGCTGGTTACAATAAAACAGTTCTACGATCTAAAGCCTACCACATTTACCGGCAGTCCAAACCCAATTGTAGCAGAAGCTTGGGTTAAAGACATGGAAAAGATTTTTCGCGCGCTACCCTACACCGAAAGACAGAAGATAACTTTTGCCACTTTCACTTTCAAAGATGATGCGCAGGAATGGTGGCTTATTACACTGGAGAAAGAAGAAATCGTGACTTGGGCAAGATTCTTGGAAGTATTTTACAAAAAATACTTTCCAGATTCACTGTGGAAACAAAAGGAGTCGGAATTCATACATCTAAAGCAAAGAATAATGTCGGTGGCCGAATATGAAAGCAAATTCATGCAACTAGCTTGATTTGCGACATATTCATCCCCACGAAAGCTCAAAAAGCAAGGAAATTCGAAGCAAGATTGGATACTGAAATCAAAGATAGGTTTGAGGTTTTGAAACTACCAACCTATGCGGAAGTGGTGGACCGAGCGTACATTACGAAAAAAGGGGATTAAAGCCTCGCGTTCCAGGGAACCAAGCCAAAAGAAGCGATTTTGGGAACGAGACAACAAAAGATCTGGTGTTATGCCCCCAAAGAAGGTAAACACGGGCACGACTAGTTAAGGTAATCAAGGTCCTACTAATCCCAGAGGTGACACTATTCCTAATCGCCCCACTTGTGGAAGGGCTCATTGGGGACTATGACACCCCCACTTTTAGGCATCATATATTAATATAAATAATTCAACATGGTTAAGTATTAAGTTCCGATATAACAGTTAAAGAAGTACGTTCCAAAGCTTAATCTTAATACAACCCCAAATGTTTGATTTCTTATACCAAGCTCCGGATATTGCTACGTTAATACATAAAATTTCATCAAAATAGATAAGAAGGTGGGTAAGACAGACCTTAATGGCTAGGCTAAGACAGTTCTAAGTGAACCATGGCTGAACTTTGGCATCTTCGACAAAATCTTCCCCGATATTTTCTCTTTCTTCTTTACCTGGCATTAAACGCCGTGAGCTACAAAGCCCAATAGGATACAAGAAACCCCAAAAAAAAAAAACTAGCCACTGCTTACAGTTTGAAAACTTATGTAATAATAACACAATGGAGTTAATTAACCACATTTTAAAATATACAATCATCACGAAAAAGATAATACCGCAGCGAAAACAACATATATATATATATATATATAGACATGATCCATCACAAATATATTCACAATGTAAATGTCAGGTTATCATAGAGTTCATAACGTAATCTCATTTAATTGTAAATTTGGTGAGCTTATGGTGACTCCCCGTGGAGTGTCGTCCTACCCAACCATTGACCCTAGCCAGGGACTATTCTGCACCTCCTCTTGATCGAGGCATTGGAGCTAAAGATGCTACGTGCTAAGTTAAATACTCAGGGCGTATCATCAGTGGTCCGTCTCAAGAGAACTGGCCTTCCAGAGATACTCCCTTGGTGTGAGACCCTCATTGCTACCCTTATCCCAAAACCAAATCCATGAGGTCAGAATACGATCCGGGCCATGTCAAAGCTTCGCAAGCTAAATAATCACATTTCCTTAGAACCAGGGTGCACCTTGCACCAACAAAACATCGATATACCTTTTCCTGCGTGGTCCAAAACCACCTATTTCATTTTCCCCATATTATGGTTATAATAGCTCTTGATGAAAATACACATATCATGATTCATTCCAACTGATCAAGCATATTTAAGTGCACGCAAGACAAAATATGTTCGAACGAGGCAATAAAAAAAGGTTTTAAGCCATCACTAACTTGATTCCAGATTCTGAACAGTTTCCAGCAAATTGTCCCCTCAAATAAAAATATATAAATGATAGTAAATGATATTTAAAATTTTTGATTTTTGGTGGAGGTATAGATTATTAAGTTGGGAACATTTTTGAAGAGGGCTCGAAGTCATTTGGCCATTGGAAGATGTTCAAATAAAGTAAAAATAGTAGGTAGCTGCAGATTCGTCGCGTTTTTGAAAAACAGACATATCCCACCCCATACTTTATAAAATGAGTTGAAACATGTGGCATTGGAACGATAACTTAAAAACCTTACATTACCAATTTGAATCACTCAAATTTTCATTATGTGGAAGAAACCGTGGCCACGTAAAGTAGGCCTTGCCGCTGTCTTAATAGCAGAGGTGAACATAAAGCATATTTTTGGCTATAAAATAGTGTCAAATAATTTTTGCAGAATTCTCACATATAAATAAGACCCTAAAATAATTCCAATAGCTTCAGATTTTGAAAATAATAAATAAGGGATTTATTTCATGGTTTTGAAGTGAAAACAGATTTTACACAGTGCAGTTTCTGTTCAAATGAGCAATGGGTTATCTTCCTTAGTTCCCTACTTAGGCATGCTAGGCTACATTATTTATGGAGAGGTATTTTTCTTGCATTTAAGAGGTACTACAGGTTATGACAATAGAGTAAAGAGAATATAAAAACAATAACAAGAAATAAGACAAGTGAGTTCATTTAAGGCATGCAAGAGAGACCTCTCCTATTGAGTCTGTTCTTGCTTCCTTCATATATTATAAGACATATTAGATTGCTTTGCATACATTTTTCCAAAACTTAAAGAAGTGGAGTATTCCTAAGTATCCTACCTTTTGGTTTGAGATGTTCTAAAAAAATGCACTTTTTGACTTATTGGCTTATATGGGTTGGGTTTGAGTTGGGTTTGATGTGATGTGTTAGAGATGTGATGTGATTTAAATAAGATGATGTGACTTAAATAGGATAATGACTTTTTGACTTTTTGTATTATTTAGTGTACCCCAAAACCTTTCAAGTGATGAGTCCTTCTTCTCCTTCCTTCCTCATTCTTCCTCTTTTTCTCTCATTTCTCTCTTTTCTTTCTCTCCCTCTCCATTCTCTAGCTCCAACCGAAAATTGTAAATGGGGAGTTGGGAGAGCTTGTGTTTCATATATAGACTAAAATGAGAGAGAGTTTGGAGAAAATATTTGGTAAAAGAATCCATGCATGTATTGCCATTAGGGGGTTGTCTACCTAACAAGCACACATATGACAACCCATCTCTTCACTCAAAGGTAAGGAAAACGCTAGTTAAGCATGCTAAGAGGGCACACTTTTTAGATGAATCTTTATATAAGACAAAATCAACCTTTCCCCATGAAAGTTGACTTGGCCGGTCTCCCCTCTCCCTATTTTTTTTTCCATTTTTTATTTTATTTATATATACACACACTCATGAATAAGACAATCAAGTGAGGACACAATTCTAGATTGCCTTTAAAAGCTTCCTTAATCTAATTGTGAGGATTAGTGTTAATTATGATTTAGTTTAATCAAGGCCTCTAAAAAAATGATTAATTTAAAGTGTGCCAAACTTCTATATCTTATGTATTAAATTAGAATAACTCTTTCAAAAAAAGATAATTTTTTATTTAATAAATTTGTTACAAAATTCCCGAGCCTTACAGGGACGATGCCATCGAGACACGGAAGCATACTTTAAATGCGGTCAAGTTGGCCACTTGCTGAATAATTGTCCAAAGCTTACTAATCCTGTAGCTGACCTCTCTGAACCAGTCAGAAAACCCGCAGGACCTGAAGGAGGGAGGAAGGACCAAAAATGCCAATGAAGGGCTTTTGCCTGGTACCTGGAAAACCGGAAGTTACCAAAAATATTGTGTCAGGTACACTTTCTGTCTGTGGTCATTTAGCTTATGTTCTCTTTGACTCTGGTTCAACTCATTCTTTTGTTGCACCACACTTTGTTTCCAAGTTGGCATGGACACCCGAACCCGTAAGATATATATTCTTTGTGTTTTTTCCTTCTGGTAATTCTACCTTAGTGCGGATGTGTACAAATCTTGTGCTATAACCCTAAAAGGTGAAATCTTATACATAGACTTGATTTCCCTTCGCATGGGAATGGATTGGCTGGTTGCCAACCATACCTCTATTGATTATAAAGCAAACGGGTCTCCCTCCGGTTACCAAACCAACTCAAGCTTGTTTTTGATGAGACTGGAGTTTCCACCCCTTCCTGTCTTATATCCTCCATAACAGCCCACGACTTCTAAGAAAAGGTTATTGTAGTTATATCTGTTATGTGATTGATACTCAAAAAGAGGCCCCCACCGTTAATGGAATCCTCGTGGTTAGAGAATTCCTAGATGTCTTTTCCAAAGACCTACCTGGTACCCTAGTTGACCGAAAAATCGAGTTCACCATTGAAATCCAACCTGGTACCTAACTAATCTCAAAAGCTCCTTATCGCATGTTAATGACAGAATTAAAAGAATTGAAGACCCAACTCCAGGAACTATTGGACAAAGGCTTCATTTGACCAAGTACCTCGCCTTGGGGAGCTCCAGTACTATTCGTAAAGAAGAAGGATGGCACTATGAGATTGTGTATCAATTATCGAGAATTGAACAAGGTCAATATCAAGAATCGGTACCCTCTGCCACGAATTGATGACTTGTTCGATTAACTGCAAGGCGCCCAAGTATTCTCGAAAATCAACTTGCATTTTGGCTACCATCAACTAAAAGTCAAAACGGAAAGCATCGAAATGACTGCCTTAAGAACCCGTTACGGGCACTACGAGTTTTTCGTCATGCCATTTGGCATCACAAATGCTCTAGCGGCCTTCATGGATCTCATGAATCGAGTGTTCAAACCCTATCTTGACGAGTTCGTCATTGTCTTCGTTGACGACATTCTCATATACTACAAGTCACAAGAAGACCATGAGCAGCACTTGCGAACAGTTCTCCAAACACTACGTGATCACAAACTTTATGCCAAGTTGAAGAAATGCGAATTCTGGATCACTCGTGTATACTTCCTCGGTCACGTCATTAACAAGGATGACATCTTGGTTGATCCTCAAAAAGTTGCAGTAATTGTTGATTGGCCAAGACCTACTAACATGTCTGAGATTTGAAGCTTCTTGGGTCTAGCCGGCTACTACCGATGCTTCGTGTAAGATTTCTCAAAGATAACATCACCCTTGACCCAACTAACTCAAAAAAAACACACCCTTTGAATGGACTGACAAACAGGAATGTTGCTTCCAAGAATTGAAAAACTGGCTTGTGATAGCTCTTATACTAGCACTCCCTATGGGAATGGAAGGGTTCATCATTTATAGCGATGCCTTATACAATGGTTTGGGTTGTGTCCTTATGCAAAATTGAAAAGTCATTGCGTATGCCTCACGCCAACTAAAAACTCATGAGAAGAACTATCCGACTCATGATATGAAATTAGCCGCAATAATCTTCGCCCTCAAAATTTGGCGTCACTATCTCTACGGAGCAACCTGTGAGATTTACACTGATCAAAAGAGTCTTAATTATCTATTTACACAGAAGGAACCGAATATGAGGCAACAGTTGTGGCTAGAATTTATGAAAGACTACGATGTAGAGATCCATCACCATCTAGGCAAAGCTAACGTGGTGGCAGACACACTAAGCCAAAAGAAGACCAGTAGTTTGGCGTGCACTCTCGTTTCCCGCTAGATCAATGGATTGCTCGCCAACATAATTGTGGAACCCGCATTGATTGAAGAAATTAAAGCACGCCAATATGAAGATAAACTTTTAAAGAAAAAGTACGATGAGCAACGAAATACGCCCGATCCTAACTTCACTATAAGAAATGGGATGTTGACATTTCGAAATCGAATTTGTGTACCCAATATTCCGGAACTCAAGAAGAAGATATTGGTAGAAGCTCATAACTTGAGGTTTGCGGTCCACCCTAGCAATACAAAGATTAGGAGTGTAAAAATGGCCCACAACCCGGGATGGGCCCGGCTCGATTAGGCCCGCCTGGGCCCAAGCCCAACCTGAGCCCCTGGGCCATCGTTTTGAAGCCCGGCCCAGCCCATGGCCCAGTCTATTGGCCCACTTAAAGCCCACTTAGGGCCCGACCCAAAGCCCGACCCGCCCGAGGCCTAGTGTATTTTTTAATGGAAAATAATAAAATTTTGGTAGAAAAAATTTTAAAAAACAAAAAAAAATGGTCAGTCCTGCTCAAGCCCGGCCCAAGCCTAAGGCCAGGCCCGCCCAAGGCTAGAATATCCCTAGGTTTGGGATTGGGCCTGGGCTTAATTTTTTGGCCCTTGGCCAGTGGCCCTGCCTGGCTCGACCCGAATTTTGATGGGAGCCCGTGAGGCCCGGCATGGGCCTGGCCAGGCCGGCCCGAGCAAGATTTACACCCCTAACAAGATGTATCATGACCTAAAGGAACACTACTAGTGAATAGGAATGAAAAGAGACATAGAAAGCCATGTCTCCAAATGCCTGCATTGTCAGCGTGTTAAAGCAGAACATCAGAGATCTGCAGGAATATTATAACCACTTCCTATTCCTGAATGGAAATGGGAGTACATCACTATGGACTTCGTGGTTAGGCTACCACAATCAGTCATGAAGAATGATGCAATATGGGTTATAGTAGATCAATTGACAAAGTCGGCGTGTTTTCTACCAATCAAAATCAGGTATTCCCTTGATAAGTTTGCCACTTTATATATCAAGGAAATCATTCGATTGCATGGTGCCCCAATTTCGATCGTGTCTAACCGAGATCCCCATTTCGTATCTCACTTTTGGAACAAATTGCAAGAGACTTTGGGAACAACACTAAAGTTTAGCACGGCTTATCACCCACAAACTGATGGGCAATCCGAAAGAATAATCCAGACTTTGGAAGACATGTTACGTGTGTGACAACCCGAAAATTTAAGTTGCTCCTTAAATTTTATATTAGTATTATTTAATTATAAATGAAAAAAATATAATTTTATGTACGATTAATTAATGTCAAAATATAATATATATATATATATATATAAAATATGTTTAATTTAATAGTTATATGTGTTGAAATATAATTTAATTAGGGAGTCATTGTATCCTATCAAAAAGATGGTATATAATTATGATATTATTTGGGTCAAGGTGTAATTAGGCTAAAGTAATAAGTTGAGCTTAAAGATAAGTATTGGTGTGTAATTGATTAGGATAAGGATAGGTAAGATAAGGTTCAATGGATTAAGGTAAGGTGAAATGCCTTGCTGAGCATGGTTGGGTTCAGTATAAATATTGAACTTCTGCTGAAGTTGGAAAGGGAAAAACACAAGGAAAATCCAACGAGGTGTAGTAAAGGACGTGTAGGGAGGGAGCTCACACGAAAATTAGGAATTGATATTAAGGTGAGTTATATTATACCTTGGGTCACAATAAAATGTTTTACGTATATCTTGAGTTACCGTGGTTTATTTTATGCAACTCATATTTATAAATTATGCTAATGTTTCAATTACGTTAATTATTTTATGAACCCTTTGTTTTAAATTAAAACTCATGGATATAATTTGGCAATGATTATTTAAATATTTATTTTGTAAGTACCACCACAGGAATCTCATGCCTTGGGGACTTAAATAACCATTGACCTCTGATTAGTCACTTTAGTGACCCTCTGTTGTTATGGATTTATTGACCTCTGTTCTGCATGGAACAAAGTGTTGTGCAAAGCTAAGTGCTATACTATTGTAGGAGCCACCTCTAGAATCCGTACGAGCTACCTCTTGAATCCGTACCTCTGTATTGTCATGAATCTATTGACCTCTGTTATGTTCTGCACCATGGTTATGGTTATATATTTTCATATAATATCATATGATTTCTGAAACGGATTTCTGTTATAATATGAACAACTTATTTACTCTAATAGAAAAGTATTCTATTTTGGCCCCGTTTGGTAGAGCTGTGAGAAAGTGATTATAGATTATAGCTTAACAGATTATAGATTACAGTTGTGAGTATAAGCTGGTAACCTGTTTGGTGTAGCTGTGGGATTATAGATTTAAGTTGTAGAATAGTGTTTAGTAAATAAGCTGTAAAATAGCTTTTTCTGTATAATTGACTTTTTTGCCCTTATATGATATAAAAATGATAATTTTGTCATTTTTTTTTCAATTTTAATTTAAAAAAATTATTTCATTAATAAAAGTTAATATAATTAGTATTAATTAGTATCAACTAATATAAAAATTATTACACTTGATAAAATGTAATTAATATCAAATAATATTAATATTATTTGATACTAATTATTATTATTTTTTAATATAATTCTTTTTAATACTAATTACAATTAAATTGTTATAATGTTAATATAATTCTTTTAATATTAATATAATTATTATAATGTTAATAGAATTCTTTTTTTAATTTATTATTCTTTTTCATTACAATTAAATTGTGTAATTGATTTAATTCTTTTAATATTAATATAATTATTATAATGTTAATATAATTCTTTTTTAATTTATTATTCTTTTTCATTACAATTAAATTGTGTAATTTATTTAATTCTTTTAATATTAATATAATTATTATAATGTTAATATAATTCTTTTTTTAATTTATTATTCTTTTTCATTACAATTAAATTGTGTAATTTATTTAATTCTTTTAATATTAATATAATTATTATAATGTTAATATAATTCTTTTTTTAATTTATTATTCTTTTTCATTACAATTAAATTGTGTTATTTATTTAATGGATATGAATTGCACAATTTATTTCAATATTAATAAATTATTTTTATTATTATTTTGATTTTTTTGATTTTTTGATTTTTATTTCAATTTATTTTGTTGAATATTATTTTTATTATTTTGTTTTTAATTATTATTTTTGTTTAATTTTTTTCCTTCATCTTCTTTCCTGAGCCTCCGTACGCCGCAACCCTAGCATCGATCTTCCTCGTCGCCGGTGGTCTGCAACAGAGAAAGAGAGAGACGAGATCGAGTGAGATTGCAGATCAGATCTAGGGTTTCCTCTGGTTTCGAGAGCTTCTACAGCTTCGAGAGTAGATCGCGCGAGAGCAGATCGCGACGGGGAAGATCGAGATGACGACGGCGCTAGGGTTTCCTCGGACGGGGAAGATCGAGATGACGATCGAGAGAGAGAGAGAGAGAGAGAGAGAGAAGAGAGGTCGCGATGACGATGGATGTTGTGCTGTGTTGAGGATGAAAATGAGTGTCGGATGCCTTGAGATCGCAATGACAGAGATTACCTGGACCGCCGGAAATCGCCTCCACACTCGCCGGAAATCGCCTCCATCGAGAGAGAGAGAGAGTGAACAGTGTTTTCAGATGGGATTATATAATGGCATTTTCGTAAATAATGGAGATTAGGAGGGGCATTTCAATCATTTAGCCCCTCCCCAAACAGCTGCGCGCATAAGTCATTTTTTTAAGCATCTCCGGAGCAACTTTGAATTTAAGCTGAAATTTGGCTTAAATTAAGCCATAAGCTATCCTCATAAGCTATACCAAACGCACCAATATAGCTTAATTTAAGTCAAAAGCTACTTTAAGTTGAAATTAAGTTCTACCAAACACCCACTTTATCTATTTTAAGCCTAAAGCTTATCCATGGTAATTATGCTCTCAGTATAATATTTCTTACTCCGCCATGTGTTTATTGCTGTTTACCAATTTTCAGGAAACAATGCAATTCAGAAATAGATTTTGGAGAGTCATAGACACTGGACTGCAGAATAGATACACATAGCATTTTTATAGTATTTATAATTCTATTCTTCATATGTAAATATCGGCCTTTTTGTTCATTAAATTTTGTTATAAAAGTAGAAACTCCGATGATTATTTTGGTACACTCAATTAAATATTATTTCCACTCGCGTTTATTTATATGCTTAACCTTTGGGTATGGGAAGTGAGTTGTGACAACATGTATACGTGTTGGACTTCAAAGGTAATTTGGATGATTACCTACTTTTAGTGGAATTTCGCATATAACACCAACTACCAAGCAAGTATTGATATGGCACCGTACGAAGCACTGTACGGAAAGAGATGTCGATCACCTCTGTGTTGAACGAAAGTTGGAGACAGGAAACTGTTAGGCCCCAAGATCGTGCAAATAACAAGTGATAAAATTCAATTCCTCCAACAGCAAATTCGCAATGCTCAGAGCCGCCAGAAAAGCTATGTAGATGCACAAAGACAAGACTTAAAATTTCAAATAGGTGATCATGTGTTCCTAAAGATCTCACCAACAAGGGGGGTTATCCGATTTGGAAAGTGAGGAAAGTTAAACCCACATTACATCGGGCCATTTGAGATACTAGAAAGGATTGGTCTTGTAACATATCGCCTTGCACTGCCACCTGAATTGTTCAATGTCCACAATGTATTTCACGTTTCGATGCTTTGATGGTATCTCCGAGATTCAAAACATGTTGTCAATTATGAGAACCTGAAAGTTCAAGAAGATCTCTCTTATAAAAAACAACCAGTGCAGATTCTTGATTGTCGTGATTACGTTCTTCGAAACAAGACTATACCTCTTCTGAAAGTCTTGTGGAGAAATCATCATGTCGAAGAAGTAAGATGGGAAACTGAAAGTCAAATGCGAACCAAATACTCACACCTTTTCGAAAACCAAGGCACGTTAAGTTTGGGGACAAATTTCTATTTAGGAGAGGAGAAATGTGACACCCTAAATATTTAGTTAACACCACATTACTACCAAAACAAAATATATATATATATATAAATAAAAATAATAATAATAATAAAGGTAATAATAATGATAATAAGAAAATATATATATATATATATAATTACATAGCTATACGTGCTAAGAAATAATCTAAATTGTTAAAAGTGTGATTAATGTATTTTTTAGGGGCCAAAACCACACAATTACGGAATTATGATTAAAAAAAAAGGGGATTGACTTATAAATCCCATTTGGATGACTTGTGAAACTTGTAGTCCCAAATGTGTTATAATACTCTTACAAGTCCCAATATTTGGTGAATTACGTTTCTGCCCATAAGGTATTAAATTTAATGGTTAATTAATATAGATTCCGTATGTTACGGCCTGCCACATTGTGCAAAAGCGCACCATAGGCTTTTATGGGCTGGGACATTAGTTAGACATGCCCAGTCACCAAATACACAAATTGGGCCTATACCTTGGCGACATGAGGATTCCCCACTAGCCCACATCTACGTCGGGTCAAGCCCACATCGGTACTGAGACCAAATTGCCTCGGAAAACACACCAGTGTAGTTCATGAGTGATGAGCATAAGGTGTTGATGAGGCAGTGCAACCCCGTTACTGGTTGAACGGTGAACACATTACTCAATAAGGTACATCTCCAACCCCTCCAATCGATTTTTACGTTGCCCACATATTTCGTCCGATAACTGACAACGCAAACTCCAGCAAAAAATTTCATTCTGCTTTAAACCGTGTAAATATTAGGGTTTTTCTAATAATATGTCGCCGCCGAGTTGATCTGAAATTTCGAGTGCGTGGGTTGTGTGTGGTGACCACATTTGCAAATTAGGTAATAATCTGTTTCCGACTTTCCAGTGATTTAAATTGGGATCAGTGATGATGTGAGCGGATTCGTATCCCATATTTGGATAAAGGAAATCCCCTAAAATCCCACAAAATCAGGGTCCGTTTTGGAACATACCCAGTTTTAGGTTAAGGGTCTCGTTATTTCAAGTGTGTGTCACACATTTGGGACGACACGAACATTGGCTTTCCTCCCGTTGTGAAATAGTTCTGCTAGTGTTGCGTTGTGAAGGTGTGAACAACCCCCTATCTGGATGACGATGGCGCGTAACAGTGAGTATCCGTATCTATATTGTCATATGTTTTGCGGTGTATTATTTGAATATTGTTGGGTGTGTGTGTGTTCGTAATGTGTTCATTTTTGCAATTTACTTAGATTGCGTTTTGATGTGGGTTCTGGGTGTGGGGTTTGGGGTACTTACTTTTCATGTTTGGTGTGGCTGTTGTGTGTTGGTAGGTGAGTGTTGTGTGGGATGTATGCGTAGTTGTGGTGGGACAATGCATGATATTGCCGGATGTGGGGTGCATGGTATAGGTGTGCATCCTTTTGGGGTTGGTGCGTGTTTTGTAATTTGTATGTCAGTAGGACGTTTAATCGAATGTGGTGGAGTGGAGGGTGATGTTAGCGGGTGTGGGTTATGGATTGGGTTTGTGTGGTAGGTAGGGGGGTGATGGGGTTAATGTCCTGGGGGTTTGGGGGTGTAGGGTGGGTGTGTTGGGGATTTGATTAATGTGGTGCCTACAATAGGAGTAGTGTTTGTTTGTTTGGATACATTAGGGCGTGAAAGGGTGGCGAGGCAGTGTAGTTTGATTACCAAATGTGGGTTTGGTCCGACATGGATGTGGGATGGTGGGGAATTCTTATGTCAACAATTTGTAGGCCAAATATGTGAATTTGGTGACGTGGGAATGCCCAACTAACGTCCAAACCCATAAAAGACTATAGTCCGATGTCTAGTCTGTGTGTTTTCCACCGAGAATTGTAAATTGTGACAGGAAGTGTGTTGCATTAGAACGTATGTCTTGTATTGTGCATACTGATAAGGAGTTTGGGATGTTAATAACACGTAGTGTGGGTCCCTCTTCGACTATAGGTGTGTTTTGTTCGAAGATTTTTTGTGATGGTTGATATGTTGGTGTTTGGACGTTATTAGAATTCACTTGAATTAGGTGTTGTACGCATGGAACGCTACAGTGGGATGTGGGATGGTGTGATGTGTTTCGCAATGTTTTGCGTAAATGAGGTTGTGTGTGCTAGTTTAGTATGTTCAAGTTGCGTGTACGTACTTGTTGAGTATATTTATCATTTCTATTAGTTTTCGTAGGCTGTTAATCTGTTATTATATCTTTTTTTGAGAGGGGAAGAACACAATGTAAATGTTCTTAATTGTTTTGTTCATGATGTAGATGGCGTGAGGACATCAAGCCCGGTGACCCGTTCAAGGGATAAGTCAAGATTGAGTTCCGTTGCTCGGTCTCCCGTAAAGAAGCTTGGCACGGGGATGCAAGGGCGTATCTTGTTCAAGCAAGTGAAACCACCGAGAAGTGTTCCTGCTACACCCAATGTTAGCAAAATGAGGCTGAATTACCGGTCTAACATTGCGGGCATAGTGAAAATTGTGTCCACCTTTGGCTTGACAGTAGCACACCAAACCCACCTGATGAAAACACCATTCTAGTTGTTGTTTGACGCAATCCTCTGTAATGATCTAAACTAGAAGGAGTTCAGAAGTGCGATAGCTTGGTTTACAAAATTATCCAGGCATATGACGCGAATGATGATGTGTTTCACATCGGGAATGCGACGCTGAAGCTGCGCGATAGCGACATCAGACTTATTTTTGGGCTACAATGTGGTGGGCAGCCGTTAGTACTGTCAAACAGGCCTCGTTCACCGTCTGACTTTATCCAGCGGAAGTGTTTGAATATGACACACATTAGCTCGACTCTGGTGAGGACACTATTCTTGGAAGCGGTCACCAGTACTCGTGAGCAGGACGTTGAAGACGCAGCTAAGCTACTAACATTGTATGTATGTGTCAAATTATTTTTTTCAACTTCCGGAGAATCTGTGAATTGGAATTTCATTCGAATAATAAACAACCTGTCTACGATGAAACTATACAATTGGACTTCCGCAATACGAAACGTACTAATGGGATCAGTTAAGGGGTTTTGTCAGACACCAGGAAAAGTAACTGGTTGTGTGGTTGTCCTTTTGGTAAGTGTCTATACCACATCGTAACTTTGTCTTTTGTACGTTGTTATGAATTTGGTGTATAGTTTGCCTGTTTGTGATTATTGTTGTAATGTGCGCAGTATTGGCTGTGTGAACACACGAACGTGGTGGATGCCGAAAGTACCGGTGTGTTTCCTAGATTTCTGAAGTGGAATTTGAACAGTCTTATGGTGAAAATGCGAACCTTTACACTATCAGATGGTGATAAATTTGAGGTAAACGAGTATGGTATCACCATGTACTAGTTAGTGCGTGTTGCGTTTTTTTTTTTTTTGTCGGCGTATATAGTGATGATGGTGTTGTGTTCTATGTAGCATGTTTTGATGTTGGGAATGTTTTGTATGTGTGTCATGTGTGTACAGGTGCGTTTGGACAGATTACAGGTTTCGTCTTATGAACGGGCACAACTACTTGGTGATTACAATGTGTTGAAGCTTGAGTTGGATGATGATTTTGATGAACATGGCACATGTGTTGTTGGGCGTGTGTGTGGTAACGTGGACGCCGAAAGTGCTGGTAATGAGAAATGGTGCGATGCCGGGCGTGTTGATGACAATGGGCAGCTGCGTTTCGTTAACAAACCAAATGCAAGTGGACATGGAAAAAATCGCTCCAGTGGTGTGGGAAATGTGTCAACTACGAAAGATGCACAACAGATGGTTACTAATGGGTCGGGTGTACCCACGAACATTGAGTTTGCGTACAAAATAATTAATGGATTGGAGGCGAGAACAAAAGCAAAGACCTTGTGATTGCCAAGTTAGAGAAACAAATCAAAATTTTGACGAAAGCACTTGAGGCGCAAGCATCGAACATGTTTGTTGGATTCAATGGATGCTTGAAAGCGAAAGAATATGAGATTGCACGATTGGGCATTGTTATTGGCGAATTGAAAATGAGGATGTCCAGACTTGAGAATCAGCTTACCGGCCAACCTGTTCAAGAAATGACAGAGACACCTCATGATTGTGATGCCGATGTTGATACGGACTCATTTGCATTTGGCGATGCGGAGACTGTTGAGGAAATTATACATGATGTCACGCAACGTGTGTCGAGCCATGTGGTTAGTGTGAGCTCACAACGAGTTGCTTGCGTCACTGCCGATGACAATGTAGTGCATGGAGAAACAGGTGTTAACGTGACGTTGTCCAATCCAGAAGTGCAGATAGTCAGTGAAGGGTGTTTGAAGGTCAATGAGGGGTTGTATCTGCATAATTTATTTGTTAGAAATATTAAGAAGAAGGTTCGATGCGAACGGAAGTTACCGGAGTATGAGTACCCACTGGCCTGCAGACGTTTAAGGAAAGCTGGGACAGATTTGAAGGATCCTCTAATAGAAGAAGGTGGGTTCAGTATTGGCCTGATTGACTGCGATGATGATGTGGTCGTTGGTGAGGTTGCTGAAGTTGTCAAACTCCGTACAGGTTTTGGTTTGAACAACTGTTTGGCCTTGTGGAAATTAATACCCGAGGAAATGAAACACAAATTAAACATCACTTACGAGATTCATAGTGGCGGGTAAGTATGCCACAGTTAGTTGTCGTATTTAGTTGTCGTATTTTCGGTGTTTGTGTACATGAAACGAAATGTGATTTCCCCGTGTAAGGCAATCATATGGGCTAGTGCGAAAGAAGATGTTGTCTATTTTTCAGACATTCGAAATCTGGTTTGCCCCGCTGGGGTGAGAGGAAATGTATGTGCCTTGAAAATGTTGTGGACTAACTAATGAATTATGACATGTGTTTATTTCCATAAACGTTGCGTCACGTAGATACTGATATGTATGTTGATTTATGATAGGTTATTGACGTATGTGCAGAGCTTCTGTTGAGCGAACAAGACGCTCTAGCAGTAAGAGTAGATTTCCCGGAGAAGTCATACTTCTTCTCAAGCATATGTTTGGTATGGCCACTACATAGATTGTGTTATGATTTTGTGTTGTACTGTCCCGTTCATGTTGTTGGTTTGGTATGTTTATATGTGGTGCAGGACATGGTGAAACACACAAGTGCAACGTCAAGGGATAAATATCTGGAGACACACATGCATACAGCTACTAACGTTAGGTATATTCACTTCCCGATGTGTTTCAAATCATGCTGGACGTTGGTTATTTATGACACCGAAAATGGCATTTGGAAACATTACAATTCATTGCGGCCCCGCAACAAGGGCGAAGACGTACTGTAACAACCTCGACCCATGATTAACGTTAATTCATGCTTAATTATGCCTAATAAGAAATTCAAGTGAAATTTTGCATCATACATTGTCTTATTTGTGTTTATATATGTTTAACGTAAAAAGATTTGTTCATATTTTCGTTTCAGTTTGTGAATTGAAGGCCTTACTGGCATCCGATTCAAAAATCGGCTTGATTTATGTGTTCATTAGAATTTTATAGTAAGTTTAATTAAAATTCGATTCGGAATGAAATAATTAGAATAATTAATGCTTAATTAAGCCCAAATTAATGAATTTATTAATCAAGCCTATATAAGGCCACCTCATTACCTCCTACACACTTTTACACTTCCACTTTCTCTTGCTTGACCATCAAACGTGTGAGAGTGGGAGAGAAGGAAATTGAGCTCAATTGTAGAGTGATTGTTAGAATTTGGGGGAGATTAAAGTGAATTCAAAGGAATTAAACTCTAACTTGAAGAATTTGAGCCTTAGGTAAGACTTCAACTCACATTTTGTAACCTTAGGCTCAATTACATGTGAAATCAATAAGAAATGAAATTGTTATGCATTGTTCAAAGAGAATTGAGATTAGATGATAGAATTGAACATGACTCATACATGCATGTGCATATCATGAGGTTTTGAAGTTGTTTTTACAAGAATTCCCACATGCATGTTCATATCTTGGTTTTGTTAAAAGAATTCAACTTGATTTTTAGCGTAATGACTCACTTGATCATGTTTTGGGGAGTTGAAATTCATGACATTACATACAAGTTATGTTATTTAAGTTTCAAGCTTTGTTTAGTACAATTGGCTTAGCTTTTGGGCTTACTGTTGCAAAATAGTTTGTAATTCATCATGTACTATGAGTTTCTTAATGTTTTACTAAGTTTTGCCCCAAAAGAATGTGTTTTGTAATTCATCATGTACTATGAGTTTCTTAATGTTTTACTAAGTTTTGGCCTAAAAGAATGTGTTTTGAAGGTTTGGAAATTGAATTTTGAGCTTGGGAACGAATCTGGAAATTCTAGAATTCTGCTCCTACGCTCGAGCGAAGAAGTCTACGCTCAAGCGACCACTCTGTGTCTTGCACCTCCACTTGAGCGACCAAAGGTTGGCTAGAGCGTGAAATGCATGCTCCCAGAAGTCTGAGTGTTTTGTAAACCGCTCAAGCAACAAGAGTTGTGCTCGAGCGAGGACTTGAGTCTCAAGCTCAAGCGAGCATCGAGCAGAAAAACTAAGCAACTAGTACTTTTGCAGACCGCTCGAGCGAAAGAATGTGCGCTCGAGCGACCGCTATATTTTTGCATGTTTGCTCGAGCGAAGAAAGCTACGCTCGAGCGAGACCCCTATTTTTAGCAATTTTTGTTAAGTGTTTTCAAGTACATTCTAGCATCCTCATTGCATCTTAGGCATTTCTAGGCCATGATTAAGACTCAAGAAGATTTAAAGACTTAGAAATACACTAAGAATGAAATGAAAGAAGTTAAGTATCAACCGAGTGTGTGTTTCATTATACGTATCTGTTATGTTTGGTGTAGGTCACCTGCTGTGAGTGGTTGATTCATTTGTTTACTGCCAAGGCTATCTGTGAGTAATAACTTTGTAAAGTTATGTTGATTTTAATTATTTTTTGAAGATACGAAATGATCAGTTTTCTGAAATACTATGTTTTGTGTGAATGAATGAATGTCCAATTTTCTTTGAAAAATAATTATGGTATCCTAAACAGAGGCCCTCGCCTAGGGGATATAATACTGTGACTTATGGTCATGAGGTCCTCACCCGAGGGAGATAATTCCGTGGTACAAGCCCTCGCCCGGGGGAAACAATACCGTGGCCCATGTATGAGATATGTTACCCGGTACCGGAGGTTCCTTTTTGGAACTTAATATGCTTGACCAAAGAGACATGTTTATGATAATGGATGTACCACACATGATGTGAACATGAATAAGACTATGACTCTATTTCTGTTATAAACCTGATTATGATTCTGATTTGCTTTGGGATTTGAAATCTGTTTCGGACATCATTCATTAAAATCTTTACTCTGTTATTATTCACTAGGCTTCTGCTCACTATGTATACTATGTATGTAGGTGACCAGGCACGTAACCAGACCCAAAGTTAAGGATCTAGTGTCTCTGTTTTGTTAGCCAGCCATTGTGCCTCCGAAAAGGTTCTCTTTTGTGCATAAGTCAAGTCTAAACGGCATAAGTTACGGCCTAGTGTTAATAAGTAATACGATCAAGTCTTTTGATTTATGTGTTTATTGGGGTATTTCCCTTTTGGGCTACAACTGTATTAAATGTGACGAAGATTACTATATTATGATGTTGTGTATATGCATATATATTATATAAGGTTTTAAATTTCTGTCCCATGTATGTCTGCATGGCTCTATGGACTATGTATCGTTGGTATATTTGCTTCCGTAGCCCCTAATTATACGTCATTCCGTTAAGAGACCTTTGGTAATCCAAGTATTACTGGCCGATTACGACGCTAAACCCATAGGGGCGAGTTTGGGTCGTGACACGTACACTACAAAGAAGCACTGGTTTTGGTACGTTTGTGGAATTTTAAAAAAAATTATGGGTTTGTGAAGGTCGCCCAGGGCTATTGATCGGCCATTTGTTAGTGTATGGCGACATTGTTTTGTTGGTGATGTGTTCCTCATTTTTTTGATTGTGTGTGTTGTAGAAAGAACAAGTGTTGAACTATGTACGCCGGGCATGTCAAACGGCATCACATGAAGGTGTGGTTGGTACGCAAGATGGAGATGGTATTATTGAATCTATTGTGGATTACCCGCAACAACGTCCAGAATGGTACGTTCTCATTTTGCGTTTGTTACGTCAACTGTTTATGGTCCTCGATATTGGACAACATATTGACTGTTTTGTACACATGAATCTTGTGTGTTATTATTGATAGTCCGGACTGCGCAATTATCGCGTGCTACATCATGCGGAAGTATGTTCACCATATCCCAATCGAACAGACAATGAAAGACACTAACTGCGTTGGTGCACATACCGTTATGGTGAGGGCTTTCGTGGGCGACCCTGTCTGTGGGCTGAAAGATGTCTCGGATGACAATCGTGGCTGACATTTGATAGATTATTTCAATATTTACACATGTTTCGATTATTATGTTTTAATGTGGTTTGTTTTGGTTTAATATTGTGACGGTATTATTTTTGGGATTTGGCGTATACCTTTTTGAATTATGTTTTGGCATGGTCCTATTATGCAATGAATTTTCTATAGTTCCAGACAATGTGATTGTGATTATGATGGTGTGATGTTTATTGTTATTGGTGTGCAAGATGTGTTTTTTAGTGTGAAGTTGGCAGTGAGGAGATGTTTGTATCCTTTATGTCAATTTCACATGAGGGTAAATAACTGTGCCAATTTGTGGGCAAGCTCCTTGCATTGTTGTGAAACTGGTTAGTGTGGGTGATGTCGTATCATTGTGTAGAAGGACAGCTATGAACGTCCAAGTGCGGCCCGCAATGTTGTTGACGTTAGAAGGCTGCCTTTATGAAGACATACATGGGGGTGGATGGAATGTTCTTAAGGTGTGTTATTTGTGCGGCATTTTGTTGTATAAAAATTCCACGTGTAAATGCTTGTGCATGTTTATATGGTATGGAACATGCTTGTGCATGTTTGTACAATTTGAAATCCACGCACGCAGTGGCAAACGGACCACGACAGTGAGTGTGATAGTGCGCCCCCAACAAAACGAATAGTGTTTTTAGGTCTTGTGTTCATAGTATGATGTGTTCGGATAACATTTGTCCAGGGGAAATGTTGACCATGTGTTAGTATATATTGAACTATATTTGGTGATTTTACGAATTAATTTGAGCTTGTTGCATGGAACATGTTGCAATGTGGGTTTGCGAACGTGACTATTGTTGTTAGGCAATGTTGTGTCAGCAGGTATTTTTTGATGTTGGTGATGTGACCTTGTGGAGTTAAATGAAATGCGAAAAGTGTTCATGCGCGTGCACGAAGTTTGGTACGTTCAATTGACTGCCTTTATGAACATGTTACGGGGGAAAAATAAGACCAAGTACAACTACGTACTCAATTATGATTGGTTTGAATGTTGTGCTGCCAACTAAAGTTCGACATTAGAGAAATTAATGTACTGCATGTCGGTTGTGGATGTGTTGCATTCGGGATCGAACCCGATATAATACATTATTTTTATTATTGTTTGAGGTAATGAGGTTTTGGAAGGGACCGGATAAAATATTCACACATTGAGATCATGATGTAGATGGTATAAGTTTTATTTGGTACCTGATCATAGGGTGAATATGGACCAAACCTGAAAAGAGTCCCTATAATTATTATAAAATGAGCTAAGCAAATGTGGGTAGAGCTACATAAAACCCCAAATGTTTTGTTATGTAAAATGTAAGAAATACGAAACTAAACATAAGTAATCGACAACTTCATGTTATAAAGTGACACTAAATTGGTTCCTTGCATGTTGTCCTGTTATGATTCCCCATTCGGCCGCATCTCCCACATCGAATTTGTTGAACATCCTCCCCTTGAGACGATATCCTCTTCTTCTTTGGCCTCACGGGTGGTCACCGAATAGTGGGAGGGAGTATGACATATTTATCTGGGCTGATTTCTGGTTTCTCAACTATCGGGATTGGATATATTGTGTGAGAATATGACGCCCGATAGTTGACAACATGGAAATATGGATATACTAAAACATTCAAATCTGTGCCACTGTTCCGAATGGCAACCATTGCGTGTTCACAAGGTAACCCATTTATCTGCCATTGAAAACACGAACATGTATGCTTCCTAATATCTACCAACACGGATGGGTGTGAGTGGACTTCATACGCATCATTGTTTGATTGGCTAACTGTCTACGATCTACCCTTCTTGTATGCCTCATCCAATTTGGACTCCATTTTTGGACATATTTTTCCAGCCCATGTGTCGGATGCCCTCAACGATTCACCATTTGATTCATTAGCTGTATTCTGATCGCGTCAACCAACCTGGTGATCGGTAAATGTCGTGCTTCCTTTATCCAATTGTTGAACGATTCAGCTGCATTGGATGACATCTCCCCGTACCGATTGCCCCTATGTAGTTATGTGGAAATGTTAGTTACATGAACTAGTTGAATTTGTAACGTATAAACACTGATGTGGATCAATGAAAATACCTGAAAAGCGATCAATTACTACTTGAAATATGCATTAGTCGAGTGGCGTGGGTCCAAATCCTTTAAGAAATTTATCACAAAATGGCAGCCAGAATGTGTAAATTGTTCCAATTTTTGGTTGAAGTCAGCCACCGTTGGTGCGTATACGCATTGACGGAATTTACTAACCAGCCTCATACAGTATGGGTTGTTGACATACTTCATTCTCAAATTTCTTTGTAAATGTTGCATACAAAATGCGTGGTGTGATGTTAGGAATATAACAGGTATGGATTCCAAAAGGCTGACATGACGATCCGAAATAAACGTTAACGAACGGGACCCATCAACTATGTTTGTAAGATTTTGTAAGAACCATTCCCAATTTAATGCATTCTCTGAATCAACGATTGCGAAAGCCACTGGAAATAACCCTACAAGACATAATCACAAAAGTTTAAAAAAATGTGTGACACCCCCGCTGTATTGATTTGTCATACATTACCAATACACACAACTCATAGTATCAAAAATAAATGAGGAGCCCCGCTGTTTTGGTTTGACATACGTCGACAACACACACAACTCACACACATTCAGGACACCCCATAGCAACCCCTGTGTCTCAAAAAAATGGATGCATTATAGCATGCTAGTTAAAAATGGTAACAACACATAACCTTTGTTCCATCTTTGGCGGTAGCAGCGAGCAAGTTGCCCTTGAATCTCCCTTTCAGGAAAGTACCATCCAAAAACAGTAGCGGCCGGCAATGATTGAACCCATCAATACATGCTTTGAATGATATGAAAAGCCTATTGAACCGACGTGTGTTGCTCGCATCGAACTCCAGATTTACATAACTTCCCAGATTATATTCCATAACGGCATTGTTATACTGCCCCAATTGGTCGAACGAAGCGGAATGATCATCGAAAATGTCACCTCTAGCCCTCTCAACCCCCAACCAAGCTACGCAATAACTAACTTGCAAACCATAATCTTTCTAGAAATGATACTTGACATCTGTTGGACAAGTCAACAGCTTGTCACGTACACGTTTTGCCATGACATCAGGAACCAGTTTGGAACCTATCCTCGGATTACTTGTAATCCGCACAGCAACACCGCATATGTTCTTGTTGTTCCCTTTCTTCAAGTAAAAAAATCCATTCACGTTCATCACCCTAGCATGGACAGACCACGGACAACCCCTTGACTCATTAAAAACGCACACAGCCATAATTCTAACGGAGTCATTCTTCTTGAACTTAAATTGGAACACACACTCAACAACATATTTGCTGAGAACTTTCCGAAATTCTGCTGCCCCCCCTTCGAAACATTGCCTCACATTGTTAATGCCAAAAGCCCATGAATCCGACAACAACACCTTCCGTGTATGTATGCAAAAATTCGGTAACAAGTCAGTATCTCCATCAACATCTTCTGTCACATCATTAAATCCCTGACATATACTTCCGATGTGGGCATTCTCACTGATGTCCTATTGATGTCTTTCCTCTGATGGCTCCGTACACGACTCCATAACAAAATCAACATGGTTCACCCAAAAAGACCGTGCAAGGCATATCATGTTTTGGAAGTCCAAATCGTTCTCCATTTTGAATTTATTGTACTTGGCAATCCGAAAGAACATAGACACCGAACCCGGAGACACATCACCGAATAGTTCACAAAGATGATTAAACCAGTCTGGTATACGTGAACGCCGTGTCAACCATGACGGCAACGTTACTATCACCGTACGAACACTCCAACATTTGGTTATACTCCATCCCTACAACTGGAAACAAAACATATGGGATTAAACCTTGAAAACCATAAATAGTACATGACATAAAATTAGATAGAAAAATATATCCCACCAACCCATCTAATTCCCCCTACCCCCCACAGCTATAAACCCCACAAGCAACCACATCACCATAACACCAAGTACATTACTTGCGTTCAATTACGATCACCGTTTCCTACGTTTGCAACCTTCCAACCAAAAACCAATGTTTAATAATTTCCACGGTTTGATACATTATAAAAGCGCACACACACAACGTTCAAATACACCTAAGAAGATTGCGCCCCGCAAAAAACGCCCTCCCCCGAAACAGAACCGCAATCAATGGGATTGCAATACAAGCCAAAACCGTTACCATACTGAAACGAAGGACAAAACAGTCAGAAAATCCATCCAACTCAACCAAATGGGATCTTCTAGATAACATTACCAAAAAAATGGGACTTCTAAGTGTATTAAAAATAAATGAGGATCTCTCAGTCCAAAACTTTTCCAAATGGGATTTTCCAATAATTATGGCAAAAGAAAAATATAACGAAAGGTGGCCAATTTGCTATGCAACTATGGGCGTACCACGTGTTGCACCTATGTAAGAGGGGAAGTCAATCACTTGCTCAAGCTTGGGTATAAAAGGGAGTAATTGGTAAGCCAACGAAAAACAAAGAAAGAAAAGAGATGAAAAGGAAAACAAAAGCAGCGTCAAAAGAAAAATAATAAGGATAAATAATAAGGTGAGTTATATTATATCTTGAGTTACCATAACATATTTTACATATGTTTTGAATTACCATAATTTATTTTATACAATTTGTGTTTTATAACTTTTATTTAGATTTCAAGTACGTTAATTATTTTCTGAACTCCATTTGCTTAAATTAAAACCCATGGATATGTTTGTTTAAATTTTAAAAATTATTTGACAATAATTTTATAAACAATTATTTTCTATAAGTACTACCACGAGAGTCCCATGCCATAGGGGACTTAAATAAACCATTGGCTTCTAATTGGTCATCTTGTGGCCCTCTGTTTATCATAGATCTATTGATCTCTGTTCTGACTGCCACTCCAGTTACCTCTGTTATGTTATGTTCTGTACCGTGGTTATGGTTATTTATTTACATAATTTTTGTATTTCAGATTCTACACTTACATGATTGTTTATTCAAAATAAGTTATTTTAATGTTTTAGCTTAAATAACTATCCAGGGTTATTTTATGTCTCCTATACTCTTGGTATAATATTTCTCACTCTTCTGTGTGCTTATAGCTGTTACCCTTTTCAGGTGATGAGATGTAAAGAAGAATTGTAATCTCGTATAGTGGAACCCGTACAGAATTTGATGCTAACCTGTTACATTTTGTTTTTCTTTTCTTTTCTTTTCTTTTTCTCTAAATTTTTGTCACCACTTAATAAAATAATAAAAGTCCCATGGATGTATTTTCGATCATTAACGAAGAAAATTTTCTATTTAATTATTTTCTTACTTCCATTTTGCCTCCGCTTGCGCCATTTAATTTGTTAAGATTAGAAGTAATTAGTAAGTTGTGATTCCGGCCCTAAGCCTCTGGGGTTGGGTTGTGACATGGTCTGGGAATGTGTTTTCCGTGATATGATTATGAGAGTCTCATAATCATTGTGACATAAGGAATTGTTTAAACTCTGTATGAATTTTTGGAAGGGCCAAAAGCCTTTGTATAAATTCTACAAATGTGGGGGTGTCATGCAAAATGTGGCAAAACCCAAGTGGGTAGGATAGCCCTAAAAATCCGTTGACTTTGTACAATATAGTAGTGCATATCGGTTTTCTTGTGGACAAATCTGATATTCAAATTTATACAAGAATACCATCATGGAATTGAGGAAACGATTTTCATGAGAAAAAGATGAGCCTAGAAGATGTTAAAATGGTAGGACTTTAAAGTTCTTCTATCTAAATCTTCTAACTATATGGTGACTAATGAGGCTTAAAGCTTATTTGAAGCTGTGATTTCTCTAGAAAGAATTATTAATTTAGTTTTATCTTGCATAGGTAGTAAGTCTTGGGATGCAAGTGAATGAAAGCCGATGAGATAGGCTTGTTATCAAAGGATACCGGCAAAGAGAATGCCTAGATTACTTTGATGCGTGATCACCAGTTATAGTGAGTGTGATTGCAATTGTGCAACATCTAGAAATACATCAAAATGGATGTTCAGATAGATTTCCTATATGAAGATTTAGTTAAATAAATCTTTAAGGTTTGAATACTTGAGAAGATATTTAATACTACCAAGTGGATGTTGTATTCTAAGTTTGATATGAAAGATATAGGTCTTGCAGATGTGATTCTGGGTATTAAGATTACTAGAACATCTGGTACTATTGTACTTTCTCAATCTCATTATGTTGATAAAATACTTAAGAAATTTAGTCAATCAGATACAAGTGTGTCGAGGACACTGGTAGACTTATGTCTACATTTGGCCGAGAATAATAGTGAAAGTGTATTTCAACTAGTATATTTTCGGGTCATTGGAAGTTTAAGTATCTGATAAGTTGTACAAGGCCAAGTATAGCTTACTCAGGTAATAGGCTTAGTTGATACACGAGTAATCCTAATGCTACTCATTGAAAGGGCATTATGCGGGTGTTGTATTATTTACATTACACTCGGGATTATGGATTGCATAACACTTGATATCTAGTTGTACTAGAAGGGTACAAAGGCGCCTACTGGATATATGATACAAAGACTACGAATCCATTAGTGGATATGTTTTCTCTAATTGGAATTGCAACCGTGTCTTGGAGATCTTCCAAGCAAATGTGTATCATGAGATCAATGATGGAATCGGAAGTTAGTGCTTTAGATAAAGCTACTAAAGTAACTGAATAGCTTTGTCATTTTATTGAGGATATTCCATGTTGACCAAAACTTGTGCTAGCAAGTTTGTATACTTTGCGATAACCAATCAAGTATTCGTAGGGCACAGATGGAAGGTCTAGACATTTTTGTCGAAGACATAGTTCCATACGATGATTATTCTCGTGTGTTGTCACTATAGACTATATACAGTCTAAGGACGATATTACGGATCTGTTAACCAAAAGTTTAAATCGAGAGTTAGTAGAAAAGTCGTCAAAATGAATAGGGTTAAGGCCTTTAGCGAATGTTACAGGAACGAAAAATCCAACTTAGTTAACTGGAGATCCTAAGATCTAGGTTCAAAAGGACAATCTAATTGCGTGTAACAGGTGAGTCACTGTGGAGGTAATACTCATTCCTTTATACAGTGATACCTTGTGGGATGGAAGGTTAAGTTGATGCTTTCAATGACCTAAGTGCTGTAAATAATCAACCGTGGTATAACGAGATATCTTATGTAAGTCACCTATGTGAGTGCGAAGTAGGGCCACTTCTTTAAGAATTGACGAGGCCGAATTCTTTAAAAACACTCTTTGAACCAAGCTAGTGTTCCTAAGCCAAACCGAACACACTAGTAAGAACAAGAACAATGGTTGGAGTAACTCCTGTGTGAGGTCTATTGTCTCGATTTAAACCAATGGCAGAACAGTTCAAGACATCACGTTCACTGGTCAGCCAGTAATTTGATAGGCTTTCACTACGAAAGGTTCAAAGCCAACAACTACCTTTTCTGATGTAGGATTATTCTGTGCGCTCTCTCTCAGAGTCTTTGTTGTTAAGCGTTGTCCATTTTTCTTTATGCGGCCAATTTTATTCATGTCGGGGATTATTGAAAAATAATGAATTTTTGGCAACTTTAATTCAAAATTAAAGTGAGACCCAACCGCTAGTTGAGGTGGGTCTAAGTAGTTTTGTATTCTCTGAAGTGAGAAGATTGCAATACAAAAATAATGAACCGAAACCATTGAGTTGTGAATGAGAATTGTCTCATAAAATGGGTATCAATAAAGTTGAATTTAAATTTGGACTTAGTCTTGGTTTGGACTAGGCCTAGACTGGTACTTGTGCATGTGCGAGGTTTGGTCTTAGACTTGGACTTGGACCTAGTCTTGAAGGTTGTTTTAGAGAGGTAATGTAATGGAAAATGAGATGGTGTTTTGAAATGAAAAGTTGGAGATGATTTTTTACACCAAAGAAAATTTTGCATATCTTCTTTTGTTAGCCTCTTCTTTAGTTCTTGTTAGAGAGAGTGTAGCCATTGTCAAGTTCGCCAAAACTATTCAAAAGGTGTTTCTGCATTAGCTGGTTTCGACCGTCGTATCCTGAGAGGCAGATGCTGGCATACCTCCAGCACCCATCGAGAGGCGATGAATCTATTTTAAGAAGATTGTGGTATCACACAGGTTTCAGTTTGCTTTTTTTTCTTATTATTTGTTCTTTAATTTTTCAAAATTTGATTTACCTCAACGAGTTCTAATTTTTAGTTATCCATGTTAATAATTTGTTTTTTAGTAATGTAATCTAATCTAATTTATTTCTGTATTTAGTTGTGTCGTTTATTCTGTATTTCATCCATTCAAAAAATTATTTTATTATTTCTATTTAATTTTTTTTATATTTTTTTGTATTATTATAAAAAAAATACTAACATTGAGGAGACTCTGAAATATATTTTATTCAACCGTGCTGGGGACCCCCAGTGGGGGGCAACCCCCAGCACCCCCCAGCGCCACTTGTCTTGCTGTGAGAGTAAGACTTGAAAAAAAATAAAAAAAATAAAAAAATTTGGACCAATCAAAAATCAGTGGGAATGGTGGGGATCTGGGGCAATTTCCTATTTTATTAGAGTCAAATAGAGCTAAGGACCGCATTGGGTCGCTTTTTTTTTTTTTTTTTTTTCTTTTTTTTTTTTTTTTTTTTTTTTTGCTATTCATGCTAACAGAAAAATAATATAATTAAAAAAGGGGAAGAAAAAAAAAATTATCGTCAAATAACTCAAGGAAGTTTGTGTAATTAGTCCAAAGCATGTCATATCATGTTTGTAGACTAGGATATGAGGATAATTACTAACCAACAAAAGGATAAATTATAAAAATCCAACTTGCATTCTTCATCACAGATTGCTACAAAACAATCCAACTCACCGTCTAAAGTTCAGTGCTTGGCTTATCAACATCATTGGAATATTTACACAACACTACATGGTGCCTTGATTATATTTGTCAAAGAATACCATAATTGGGTTGAGATAAGTGGGTTTACATGTTGAAGTCTGAGGTAGTTATATTTTATAGAGAGATCAAGAGGGCCCTAAGATGTCTTAAGCCTCGTTTGGGAACATATTATTTTAGTAACTTTTTAATTTTTTGACTAAAATATGAAATAAAAAAACTAGTATGTTTGGGGTGACTTTTTGACTTTTTACGAAAAGATGTGAAAAAAGTAAAGAGAAAATGAAATTTTTGATTTTTTTGTATAAGTTATAGCCTTTTTGACTTTTTTAGTAACTTTTTGACTAAAATGTTAACTTGCTGAACGAGACCTTAGTACATTAGTACCACTATTTTAAGATACAATATAAATAGAATACCTTTAGAATTGAGAACCCTAATTCTCAAAACTGATCCAAATTTCAAAATTATAATAATCACAAAGAGTTTTGGAGGGAAAAAAAAATTAAAAAAAATCAAGAATCAAAAAGTTTCCATAGGAAAAACAAGCAAACAAAAAAATTCTCAAAAAGTTGGGTCCCAAAATATAGCCAAGGCCCGATTGAAGAATGTCATTTAAAAAAAAAAAAAAAAAAAAAAAAAAACACGAAAGAATCTAAAGGAGTTTTGGCCCAAAACAAAACTATATATCTCCAAAGTTGGGTGGCCAGACAGGCCCAAAATTGCTAAGGCCCAAATGACAATAATTATAGATGAAAGTAATTATTAGACTACTTCAATTTGACGAAAATCATGTATAGGCCCATTTAGTAAGTGACTATTTTAATAATTTTAATAAAAAAATTATTAAAAAATCTAATGAATTAACTCGTAAAAAAGTTTTAAAAAATCCCATTCACTCTACAAAGCTACATATTCTTTTCCATTTACTCTAAAAATTTATTTTAAAAAAATCCCAAAAATAGTTTAGAATGGACAAAATAGTGGGCTTTTTAAGTTTATTTTGGCCTTTTTAATTATTTTTTAGAATTTTTAATTATTATTTTTTTTACTGTTTGCTCAAGGCAGATTGAAAAAGTAAAAAAAAATATATAAAAATTTTAAATAATTATATATTTTTTATATGAGAATATATGTCACAAAAAATTATATAATATAAAATAAATAATTTAATTTACTGAACGAAATCATAATAAGCCTCACAAATCCAAACAGAAGCCCAATTCTTAAAAGGTGTGCAACCCAAGTGCGAGATAGGATGGACCGCCAACAGGGCTCATAAAGCAAACGACACGCGGACTCTCTCTCTCTCTCTCCCTCTCGATATATATATATATATATAAATACCAATTAAAGTGAGTGCGAGGGCTTAATACAACTCAACCACTTTTTCTCTCTCTCGATTCCCCTAAATACGAGAGAGACTTCCAAAGCAAACCCTAGCGTCTCTGTTCCTTCACTCGGTAGGGTTTCGATTCTTACTAAAAAAGCCTCATGTATTATCTTCGCATCTGTACTGTCTACTCTGTATATCTTTCAATTTTATGATTTTGATTGGTAATAATTGATCGATATCGTTGTGTGTCCTTTCAGGGTTCATGTATGTATGTGTGTGTCTATGGATTGTTTGAATTTTTGTGTTTCTCGTTAATAGATCATTGCGATGCCTTCGATTTTACTGGATTTGATCGCTGCATGTGAGGTTCTGATCGATTATTGTTTTTTTTTTATTCTTCTTTTGTTGTTGTTGTTGGGTGGGTTTTAGCTTTCACGCACTCCTTGAATGTTTGATTGGTTGCTAAGAAAGCGCATGCAAGCAGGGAAAAAGAAGTATTTTTTTATTTATAAATATTGTCATGGTCTCTATCGTGTTGGGACTTTTATTAGTGGTAATAATTCAAACAAGTTTACTTTTTTCCTCGACCTTTCTCGGTCACTGAATAGATTGAAATGGTAGTCTAGATGAAGAAAAGAAAACCATAATCTTTCGACTGTTATTGGAATTTTTTTTTTGAATTGTCATGATCCCAATCTTGTTGGGTCTGTTTATTAGTGGTAATTAAAACAAATTTACTTTTTTATTTTGCCAAAATTTGTTCTTGACCTTTCTCAGTCACTGAACCTATTGCAATGGTAACAAAGAAAGGAGAAACGTAACCTGACAATTGTTGGGGCTGCAATTATTGTTGCATCACGCATACGTGTATCTTGTGCCTAATAGAAAAAAAAAATAAAAAAAAATAATCAAAGCTTTGAACATGTGTAGTGAAATTTTCATCGTATTTTTATTAAAGAGATGAATATATCCTTAATTTCATTGACTTTTATACGTTTTTTTTTTTATAGTTTCTGTGGTACTATAGAATTTTTTTCTAATGTTCATCTATAACAATTAGGAGCCTCTGATTTTTAACCCACAATTGTATTGATTTTTTTAATGATTTTTTTTTTTTTTTTTTGCAGTGAGAATCCTGTGCTTTTTTATAATTGGTTATGGCTTCGAAGAGGATTCAGAAGGAGTTAAAGGACTTGCAGAAGGATCCTCCTGCATCTTGCAGTGCTGGTTTGTTCTATTGTTATTTCACACCTTTTAACTTCTACAAGTTGTATTGTTTGCACATAAATTTCTTCCTTTCATAGGGTGGGAAAAACAACCACTGCTAACCACGGTATAAGGGTGGTCCCAAGCACCTCATTCACTTCTATTTACACCCTTCTAATTTCTATCTACACTTTCTCTTAAAGGTAAAATGATTTCTCTTTAAGGGACAAGAGTTTCCATATGGTGGTTGTGGAAAGAAATTGAAAGGGTGGATTTTGAAGTTCCCCAATGTATGATCATATGACACTTCTGGTTTCGATGTTTTCATGGGCACCCGTAGATTGGTGAGACAAATTGGTTTATTGGAACGATGATATCACATTTTTTGGTGTCAAGATTATTGTTTAGTAGGATGTGACTTTTCTAATCTGTTGGGATGAGTGGGTCATGTACAGAGTTTTATGGCTAGATGTGGATTTTGTAGTCATATTGTTAGCAATATGAGATCTTTGATTTGAAGAGTTATTGTGAACTTATGAATCATCCCAGGGAAGACAAAGTGATTAAGGTTAAATGTATAGCAAAACATGTACTTGATCTCAAAGCTTTTAGCAAGATTTTATATGATATCTAAACAGTGTTAATGTTTTTCGACTTTTTAACTTGACAAGTTTTAATCCCAATTACTTGGCTATTTATTTGGGTTTTGGGTCATCCGATTTCTGCAGTTGATTATTTATTTAGGTTTTGTCATCTGATTTCTGCAGTTGACTCCATTCATAGTCATATATTGCTTTTTTCTACTTCAATTAAAGGATTTTGAATGTGTCTAATGTACCAATCCTTGATGTTTATAGTGGTATAACTCTTATTAGAAGTTTTAATGTTTTTGGATATTAGAACTTTAGGAGTTTGTAATTGTCTCCATCTAGCCCCTATGTTATACTACATTTTGATTTTAACCATGTCCATAATTTAGTTCGAACAATATTCTGTTGAATATATTGATTTTGATAACAGTGGGTGGAAAGGGTTATCACTCTTGGTACACATGCAGTAAAGTTGTGTGATTTGGTATTTGGTGAGTTTTCTGGGTGGAAATTGGAATCATTTGATGAAATTGCAAGAAATATTTTGAGCCCCAAGTGCAAATTGCAACTACAGTAGATGTTGTGAATTTGTTTTTTTGACCTTGTGTCATCCTCTCTGAAAATTATTGTTGCTATGGTCGTAATATAGAAGTTTTTTTTTTTATTGTTACAGGTCCTGTTGGTGAGGACATGTTCCACTGGCAAGCAACGATTATGGGACCTTCAGACAGCCCATTTGCAGGGGGTGTGTTTCTTGTTACCATTCACTTCCCACCAGATTATCCATTCAAGCCACCAAAGGTAATACATTCACTTGTTCCATGACTATGCATAACTGCTTACGTGTATTTTTTCGTCTCTCTGACATGTGTCTTCTTATATCCATGTCTATATACATAACTATGTAGGTAAAATATGTAGTTGTATTTGTGTCTGTAAAAAAAGTCCCAATTAGTACAACATTAATGTGTGTTTGAGAGAGGAAAGATTGGGTACACAGCTAACCACAGTGCACAAAGTGGTTGCCCTGTACTAACCCTTGCAACCTTGGACTGGATTTCTTCTGCTGCTCATTAGTAAGTTTGTTGTATTGAAGATTCCTAATTTTGTGTTTAAGATTCTTAATTTTGTGTTTGGCAGGTTTCCTTCAAAACAAAAGTGTTCCACCCTAACATTAACAGCAATGGTAGCATTTGCCTTGACATTCTTAAAGAACAGTGGAGCCCAGCGCTTACAATATCGAAGGTGACACACTTATTTCATTTGCACTGGTTAGATTCCATTATATATGTAGGATTTGTCAGTTGCTGGCATAATCTTTGTGTAAACAGAAGTCTGTTTGATTCAGTTTTGTAAGTAAGATATAGCTTCAAAAGAATGTATTATAACTATGACATTAGTATGGGTAATAATCTCACCAATATTTTATCGAATGCCATTGGTGTATAGGTGCTGCTATCAATCTGTTCACTGCTTACGGACCCAAACCCTGATGATCCTCTAGTGCCTGAGATTGCCCATATGTACAAGACCGACAGAAATAAGTATGAGATGACTGCTCGATCCTGGACCCAGAAATATGCCATGGGATAAAAGATCTTGATCTGCCTTTGGAATGTGTCGTGCCTTATCCTATTAGTAAATAAATAGACAAAAAGGACAAATCACCTTGGAGATTAACTCGGTCAGTTCCGTTTTGTTTCCTTGGTGTTGAAGATTTAACATATCGTTCCTTATTTGACTTGGATATGTTTTCTATAGTGGTAATTTTGGAATTTAGTTTATTTATATATATATATATATGGTGCTTTGTTTGACATATTGTTTGAAGGAGAACATAAATTCTCCATTATCCTTCTGAGAACTGTGATTGCATTTGCGATGAGAGTAGGTTCGATTCTTTTGACTAATGCGTTTAGCTTGGCACTTTGTTTAAGGCAATCGTTGTTTCCCTTCTTCTTCTTCTTCTTCTTCTTCTTCTTCTTCTTCTTTTTGTTAGGAGTGGGGGCCATTTATGTCACAATTATTCAACCTAGCAACATATTTTCTGACAGCTACCTTGTTGCAACTTTTGCATTGACCATGATATGCACCAGGTCTCGCTCGTCCCCACTGACCTTTCTTGCTTGGATTACTTTTTGGAAGTACTGGAATTATTACTTGTAACTAAGAACTTGTTTTACAGCTTGCACCCTTTACTCAAGGAAGGCCAAGTTTTCCACTTAGGATTGGCAGCTAGTTCTGCAACAACAAATCTGAATCCTGGTGTTAGCAATTTTTTAGCCTGGCAGTATCGTTATTGTTCCATTTTTTGAACTGGAACCATTCACTTCATGGGCTAGTTTCTTAGCATTGTTTTGAGATGCAATGATCTTTATTGTCTTGGGCAAATAGTGGGGTGGTTTGTGCAATCTTTCCTTTAGGGGATAGATTATTGGCCCAACTAGTGATGCCCACCGTGAAGGGTTTGTTATTTGGGGTACTGTCTTGAGATTGTTTGGGTTTTCTGTTACCATCCTGTCAATTATGGTTGGTTCGAATCACTGGCTTGCATTTATTTATTATTTGGCTAAATTCAAATGTCTCTCTCCTTGCTTGTCAAGTCCTATGTTTTGTTGTTTCTTGGTTTATTTTTTAGAGGGGAAAAAAAAAAAAAAGAAACCCAACAATTTAGTAGTACCTGGTGGTTGCACTTAATAGGAGTAAAACCAAGTTCCATGAATGGGTCAAAACTCAAGGGGGTGGTGGTGAATGTAACTTCATCAACCCTGTGGGCAAGGCAAATTAAGAGTATATCCTTATTAACTAGTTCAGTTAAATTGAGTAATAAGTTGTTCAAATATAGTTTTTTAAGAAATGTCAAGTTTGATTTATTTATTTTTTAAGTTGGTTTTAAATGATTTTTTATTGTTTTCTTTCTTTTTTTTGAGGAAGTCTTATATTTTTATTTTATTTTTTTGTGTTGAGAATGTCTAGTTGAAGTTTATATGGTGTATGTGTTTTTTTTTAAGTTCTTTTCTTTAATGATAATAATATTTTTTTAGTACATACAAGTTATATAGCTTGTCTAGGTAATTGTACAAAATTAACAGACATCGATATGTGTTAAAGATTTTGCTTGCTTACCTAATGACTTTTTATTAAAGGTTGTTGTATAAAATATTTTGGAGCAAGATAGAGCTAAAACATTAGGAGTCTGGTTTGAGTTAGGAATCTCTATAGTGATTGTAAAGCAGTAAGGTTAGGGCTTTGAAAGTTAGAAGACGAAATGATTATTGTATCAATTTGGTAGAATTAATTCTCATACATTTAAAAAATTATTCTAAGATCACTCTTAAGAGAAATAAGTTTAGACAATCCCAGCCCAATTTTGTAGTCGTAAACATATCTATTGTCACTTCTTTGGCAACATATCTCTTGGTGCTTCTTTGGCATCACATTGATCTCTAGTTGTCACTAAATAAAAATTGATTCAAGTTAGTAAGACTTTGTTGAAGTTTTAACTCAATGTTGCTTCTTTTGAATCAAATTCTCAGCAACCCCATAGCCGTGGCCCAGATGAACAAAATAAGCCAAGCCAAAGGTACAAATGGGTTCGATGGCTATTTAATAGCTGCTGAAAATGCATAGAGGGGCTGGTATAGGGGGTTGCCATGGCACTTTCTTTTTGTGGTGAACAAGAGAGGGACAGAGGGTGACCCAACAAAAGGCCATACCCCACAAATACATACCCCAAAATACAGAACAGAGTGCATTATGCATAGATAGAACCAGAACTTGCATAGGGGGTGTTTGGGACCACCCAACAAGAGCATTTTCCTCCACCACTAGGTCTACCAACCCTACACCCACTTCTCAGTCCTCATGAATTGCCCTCAAGTTTTTGTATTTTTTGTTGTTGGGTTAATTTTATTTATAATGTAGTCCAATTGAATGTTGTTGTCCAAATTAGTAACTGTCAAGTCTAATTTGATGGGTGAAAATGTTATTTTCAAAAAAATTAATCAAGTCTAAGAAGAGTGTTTGATTGTAAGCAAGTATTTTAATATAATATGTACATGTATAAGAAGATGTGTGTGGTTGTAAACAAGTTGTTTAATATAAGAAGATGTGTGTTTGGTTATATGATTTTCGGACTCATTTCATGTGAAAAGATTTTATGTAATTTTGTGCTTGTAATAATTGGGGACACATCACAAACAAACTATTTCGGTGTCAAATTTTTTTGACTATATGATAGGATGTCAGGAGATTAATAAGTAAGATTATAACAAAAGAATTGTAGTTCTTCTATTTAGTCAAATTCTAAATCTTTTACTTTTTTTTATTGTCTCAAGAGACAATTATATATATCATTGAATCAACTGTCTCTCCCAGGATCATTGAGTCAAATTCATTCATTGGGGGGGTCCACATTTCTCGGTAGCATTTGGAATGTGAGGAGAGTATATGTAGAAATAGAAAAACCAAAATTAGCTAACACAAAGAGAGAGTAATGGGAGCCATAGAAAGGCGAAGGAACAAAAAGAACTAACTAGAGACGTCCCTTTTCCATTTTTTTTTTTCTTTTTCAATGAAGTCAATCTCTGGGTCTTGGGGTTACTGTGTAAATATATATAAGTTTTTGTTTTTTTCTTTTTTTTTTTTTTTTTGAATCAAATCTCAAATTTTGAATAATACTAAAGCAATCTGGAGGTTTTAATTCAGAGGTCATGATATATATGGAAAATTATATATTCTTTTAGCGACACAATAAAATGCGATTTTTTTAAAAATTTAAATAATAACAAATCCTACAATTAACAAAATTTTTGTATGTAATTATATATTGCTTTAGGGACACAATAAAATGAGGTTTTAAACATTTTCCTATAATAAAAAGGTAAAATACATTTAATCAAAATACTAGATAGAAAAAGGAAGGATTTGACATAACGAATAAGATCTAGAATTAGGGATTTACTTTTTCTAAAATCTTAAATTTGACTTCTCTTGGCCGGTAAAAACTTTTGGAATAATGAATTTAACTCTGGTTTAATTTTTAATTAAAATTTCGTTTGGCATAAAAAAATTTTTAGTTATTTTAACTACAAAAGAATAAAATAAAATAAATTAAAAAATTAATAAGATAAAATTTTACATTTAAATCATAATTATTTTATTTTTTTCTCATAAAAATTTTAAAAAGTTAAAAAATTAATTTTAAATAAAATTTTTTAAACATTGGACAGATAAAAAGCCAAAAAAATTAAAAATTAACTTACATCCCAAACAAAAACTAAATCAAATGGGAGGTAGAGAAAGAGAGTGAAAACAAAACAAAACAAAAATATTAGTACTGTCCAATGTTTGGAGCTATTTGAATTGAATGCAGAGGGAGAGAGAACAAAGAGATATATTGGTTACCACCAGAGAGAGAGAGAGAAAGATCTCAAGATTCGTCGGTTTGCTCTTGGATTGGAGTTGATCCCAAATCGAATGTGTTCTCTCTCTCTCTCTCTCCTCTTCCTCACTCTCTAGCCGACACTCGTTACGACAACGTTTGTCTCAGTCGCTCTCACCCCCACCCACGTTCTTCTCTCTGACGGCTATATAGTTCTTTTACCCCTACTAAAAAATTCTTTTTATTCAATTTTATTTTATTTTATTTTAATTTTTATAAAATTGTGTTTTCTTTCACAGTGAAAAATTTTAGAATGCATATATATTTATTTCAAATACAGTAATATTATATCTATCGAATTTGAATTCGCTTAAATTATTTAAATTTGTACATATTAGTTGACATACTGATCATGTGAAAGGTCGTCGAGCCGATCATCTAGACGGATGTTAATTGACACATCTCGTCTCACTTATATAATTTGAGTAATTTAAAGGAGTCTGAATTTAGTGAATTAGTTATTTTTCTTTAGAATATATCATACATAAATTATAATATTATTTTATTTTGATATCATTTTTTTTAAAAACTAAATTAGTTATAACTAAAAACAAACACTACATAAGTTATAATTAAAAATATTTCGATCATAACTAAAAAAATAAATCACAACCAAACACCACATAAGTTATAACTAAAAACATTTCGATCATAACCAAAATAATAATTCTAACCAACATCATAATGTATCGCAACTAATATTACAATCATAATAACTAAATTATAACCATAATAGATCATAATCAAATCAAATATAAAAAATGTCATAGTTAAAACATATGGTACACATTCAAAATGATGTGTATTATAGAATTTATATATATGGGTAAATTATACTTTGCACTCCTTGCACTAAATGTCACTTTGGCCCTCTACACATGAAATCATGACAGTCAACCCCATGTACTTCTGGTCAAATCCTATTTTGGTCCCTACACATGAAATCGTGATAATTAACCCTCTGCACTTTTATTCAAATCTCACTTCAGTTCCTACACAAGTGTTAATGTCCCTCTCTTTTGTTACTTCATTTTTAAATATTTAACAAAATCTAATCATATGACAAAAATATAACTACGAAATGAGAGTAAGAAAAGAAAATCATCAATGTTTTCCACCAGTACACTTTATCCTACGTGATAAGCACATGAGAGTTATATTATACAATATACATATATATATATATTCATTTGGTAAAAATTAGGACGAAAATGCAAGAAAGTAAAGTTTTTTAAATAAATAAAAAATGCGACGAAAAAATAAAAGAAAAAGAAAAATGAATAGACAGAAGACTATGTTATCGTGAAAAATATAGTTTTGTGATTTCAATTTATGCAAAATCTTAGTTGATCTTCTTAATTATTCAAAAATTACATTTTATTTTAATTTAATGCAGTCATATTTTCATGCAAATTTTGAAATAAAATGTGTATTAGTAGAAAATTTAGATAATTTTTTTTTCTTACTCTCATATTGTAGTCATATTCTTATCACATGATTAGATTCTACTATAGATTTAAACAATTAAGTAATAAAAATGGAACATTAATACTTGTATATGGATCAAAGTAAGATTTGACCAAAATTACAGGAAGTTGATTGTTATAATTTCATGTGCAGAGATCAAAGTGAGATTTGACCAGAAGTGTAAGTGATTGACTGTGATGATTTCATGTGTAGGGACTAAAGTGAAATTTGATACAAAATATAGAGGTGTAAAATATAATTTATTCTATATATATATATATAGAGAGAGAGAGAGAGAAAGAGAAGGGGGGGGGGGGGGGGGGGGGGGATATGAATGTGGGGGTAAAAATATGAGAGTGACAAGAAACTGCAGAAACACTAGGGTCCTAGGGAGGACAGGGGAGGGACCTTTTGCTCTATATCTGTCATTCCCTCTGTCTTTGTGCCATTGGGAAAGTGACTTCTCTACCGACGCCTGCCCTGCCCTTCCTTCTCTTTCTTTCCCTTGTTGGGTCGCCATTATCCTTTTCTCTTCTCTGAATTCCTTTCCCACCCTTAACTCTTTTGTCTCTTGGGCACTGCTTGCTCTCTCTCTCTCTCTCTCTCTAGTTCCTTCTTAATATATCTATCTATCTATGTATGCAATTCTAGTCAGGCATGGTTCTGTCCCTTTTTACATTCCCTTTTTTTGACTTGTATTTTGATTGATTTCCTTACTATTATATGTTTTAAAGGATATGGGATAAAACAGTTGATTCAGTAATTCGTATAATTGTCATTTAGAATAGTAAAAATGTCAGATATTCAAAATTTGAGTTGATGAAGTAAACATTTTAAGATTATTAAAAAAAATTAAAGAACAAAAATGTTAAGAACAGTTTTGTTAATTTTGAAAAAATATATAAAAATGTATTGAAATATATAAAAATATATTAAGATTATAATTTTTTTGATATTATATACTTCTTATAAGGTCTCGTTTAGCAAGTGATTTTTTTAGCTAAAAAGTCAAAAAATTATTAAAAAAATCAAAAAACCAACAACCTATATCAAAAAGTTAAGATTATTAAAAAAAATTAAAGAACAAAAATGTTAAGAACAGTTTTGTTAATTTTGAAAAAATATATAAAAATGTATTGAAATATATAAAAATATATTAAGATTATAATTTTTTTGATATTATATACTTCTTATAAGGTCTCGTTTAGCAAGTGATTTTTTTAGCTAAAAAGTCAAAAAATTATTAAAAAAATCAAAAAACCAACAACCTATATCAAAAAGTTAAAGATTCTCTTTCTCTATACTTTTTGCACATCTTTTCATAAAAAGTCAAAAAACCATCATAAACATACTAGTTTTTTTTCAATCATATTTTAGCCAAAAAATAAAAAAATTACTGAAAAAACATGTTCCCAAACGAAGCCTAAGTCGGACCCTTTAAAGAAATAAGAAAACTCAAATTATTTTTAAGGTATAAGTCTGTTTTTCATTTGGTACAAATCTTCTTTTTTTTTTTTTTTTTTTGGTATTTGTGTAAATGTTTCGTATGTGTAGTGCACAAATTCTTTTTAATTGTCCTACTAATAAGCAATTGTCACTTTAAAGAAAGGCAATGGTTGGTTTCTTGAATTATTTTTTTAACAGTTATGATACATTATTTTAAAAGTGAAGCACTAAACCAACTCTAATGAGTTGAAAACTCAAAAAAAGAAAAAGAAAAGAAAAGGCAGACACAACTATCACATCATGCGGGTCAGCTCAATAGAGCTCTCACTAAAACTCCATACTTAAAGCTCCCAAGCATTTTTAGTTTTTTAAAAATTAGTGAAAGAGTTAAAAAATATTTTGAATTTGGTAAAAATTATGATGATAAAACGCTATTTGTGAGTCTTATTATGAAAGAAATAAAAAATGAGAGATAAGCTCTAACTCAAATTTAATATTTTATCAAACTTTTTAGCGTGCAACTAACATTTTTTAAAAAATTTATAATAAATTTACTATAATTTAACAATAACAAGTACTATAGTAATTCCATTTAAGTTTCTTTCAGTTGATCAATTCTTTATATTGAGAGGCCAAAGGTTCAATCATTAAAGATTAATAATTTCCCTAATATTCTGCGTTTAATTTTTTCGTTTATTTATTTTTTCTTGTTATGAGACTCTTTATTATGCTTTTATAATTTTTGAATTATGATTGTTAAATTATGATTCATGTTTTAAATTGTAAATATATTCTATCCATAAATAATATAAAAAAAATTAAAAAAAAAAGTGCAATTGGTGCACGAGTGCAAGTGAGATACTTTTTATGAGCTTTTTGAATGTGTTGTCCACGTAGGCATTTTTCATTTGCCTTTTGATAATGGGCATATGTAAAAACGCACAATGAAGGGAAAGATTTTTCACCCACTTTTCAAATCCATATCCTCTTTGATTTGATGACTCGTGCCACACTAACCAAGTATGTATGTATCACCCCCGTCACAAAATGTATTTGTATTTTTATATTTTTTAATGATGGAGTTTTCAGATCAATTTAAATGAACATTGACTAAATTTAAAACTTATGTATAACACTAATCAACTAAATTAGAATCTGCTAAAAATTTACTAACACGGAGTTGAATTAATACAGTAAAGCTTCATAGCTGGAGAAAAGATGAGCTCGAATGGCCCGACTCCTCCCTCTCTCTCTCTTTCTTCTCTATTCTCCTTGTCTGCCTTAGTCTTCTTCTTCCTTCACAATTGCAACAGTGGGATCTCTCTCTCTCTGCGACGGTGGGCTCTCTCTCTCTCTCTCTTTCCTTTTCTCTCTTTCTTTCACCTCTCTATTACCAACTTTAGAGAGGGAAAAAAAATTTTGCCAAATGTTTGGTTTTGATTTTGATTTTGGGTTTGGTTTTGGTTTTGATTTTGAGTTTTGATTTTTTTTGAATTTTATGGGTTTTGGTTTTGATTTGATTTTGGATTATCCTTCTCTGTATGTATACACACATAGATTTGTTCTCCTCTCTCTACTCTCTGTTCTTTTCTTCTTCTTTTTTTTGCATTTGTTCTTCTTCTTTTCTTTTCTTCTAAATCTGTTGGCTGGCCGGAAGAGGAAGGAAAAAGAGAGGGAAAAGGAAGAAGAGAAAGAAGAGATGGGGGGAGGGGGGGAAATGATTTTGATTTTGATTTTGATTTGAGTTTTGGATTCAGAACAGAGGAAGAAGAGGAAGGAAAAAAATAAAAATAAAAATTGTCAAAACGATGTCGTTTTGACACCTCGAGCCATTCGAGCCTTGGTAAATTCGAGCTACTTAGCGGGACACGAATTAATATGACTTATTCTTTATATAAGATAATTATATTTGATTTTATAATCAAATTTTATTTATTTATAATTATGTCATGTGAATGAATCTCTCAGAAGTCAAGCCTAAAACACAATTGCAAATTAACGAATTTTGTAAATTCTTTTTTTTTTTTTAAATTTAATTCGGTTATGTATAACTACTGCGTTATTTAAATTAATCATGTTTTAGATTGTAAAAGTTTATATATAATAAGATACATTGGTTAATAAGAAGAAAAAAAATTATAAAAATTATATCTTATTTATCCATTTATAAGGTAGAATTTGGTAACGTTTACATTTTTTGTTTATATTTATAAAAATTTTATAAACTAGTTTTTGTTTATTTTTAGAAAAATATAAACTACAAACGTGTTTGGTTTGAATAAAGCATTTGAAATTTTTTTAAAACATAAACTAAAAAATATGTTTGTTTAGGCCTAAAATATTTATATTTATTTTTTATTATTTATGACAATGGGATCATACACATTATAATTGAAAAAATAATAATTAAAAAAATTAATTGAAAAAAATTTATTTGGGAAAAAAATTATTGAAAAAAAATTTGTTATTCAAAATTTTAAATTTCTGTTTAAAAATTAACGTAAACTCATTTTTTGAGTTTACGTTTTTTTCTCAAATTTATAAATTGAAATAACCATTTATAAACTAAAAAAATTATCAAATAAGTTTTTATGATAATTTTTAAAATTTTTATAAATATAAACTGAAAACTAAAAACGAAATGATTACCAAACATGACTAAACGTTGACACTTGTAAGTTTGCTCTTGGTACTCAACGCTATATTTAAGAAACAATAATGTTAAGAGAACTTCAAATATACATTAATGATTATATATATTTTTATAAAAGTGTATAATCTTTTTAATAAGGACTTATTAACAAAAAAGTTTATTATTCTATACAAATCAATTTATTACCACATACCCAAAAAAAAATTATCACCAAATTGTTATCAATTCCCTCATTACTAATTTGTTTTGGAAAAAATTATCAATAGGTCCTACTTTTGAGACTTATTACCCATTAAGTCCTATTGATAAATTTATTAATTTCTTTTTTTTTGTGAATAAATTTATAGTGATAAATTTATCAGTCTATTTGTTTTTATAAATAAATTTATAGCGATAAATTTAGCAATCTCTTATTTTTATAGAAATAAATTTATTAGGTAAGACCTACAGATAAATAAGTTTAGTTCATAAGACTGATTGGTAAGTTTTTTTTTTTTTTCCCAACTCCAAACAAGCAACAAATTTAGATAGATGAAATTAATGGGATTTCCTTGTTTAATGTGTTATAAGAGAAATATTAAACTTGTACAATTTAAATATTGCAATTTACCCGCAATAACTTGGGAGCAAAGTTGGGCTTTACATAATTAATTTGTGACAAATTAAAAATTGACACTTAATTTTTATTTTTTTTCCCAAGATTTTACAATATTAATAAAGTTAAATTACAATTAAAGGGGTCACTGCTACTCTATCAACTTGAACCTTTAGCTTTCCCCTCATCACATCCTAAGTAGTGGCTATAAGACTATCAAACCAAATCCCAAGGTCTAACGCATAATTTATGGAAAAAGGTTGAGCCTCCGTTTGAGAAGTGAGTTGGCTTTTTAGTTTTTTTGGCTATTTTAACCTGGGCTAAAAAGCTTGATTTGGGATTGACCAACTTTTTTGCTTGACCCCCACCACCCCTAATGTATTGGGATTGACTAACTTTTTGTTTTTTATTTTTTGTTTCCTCCGATCGAAACTGACATATGTCTGTGAGGGTTATAGGGGTCAAGAAAAAAGGAAGTCTCTATCATTTATGATAATTTATAACATGGATAAAATTATAAAACTTAAATTGTTAGTCCCACTAAATAGTCCTTTACATAAATATATAAGGCATTCAAATGATTTTTTTTAATATATCATCAATTTTTTTATTACCATTTTATATTACCACCTATAGATATTTTTAAATAAAAATAATTAATAAAAAATTAATGAAAATAAATAATATATTATCATGTAATTTAGGATAAATTATATTGATAGTCTTTACATTTTACTTCTCGTGTCATTTTGGTTTTTGCACTTTCAATTATATCAATTTTGATCCTTAATTTTAGATTTTGTATCAATTTGATCAAATTGATAATATTGTTAATATTTTTTTATGAAAAATTATCACTAAATTGATTAAAATTAACTCCCAAGTTTATAATTTTATCCATAAAACATGTTATATGTTACTTATGTACATATTTTTTATTAAAAAATGTTAACAATTATAATCAGTTAGACTAAATTGAGATAATGTCATAAATTCAGGGTCAAAATCTATTCAATGGGATTTTCAGGGACCAAAATAACATAAAGATCAAAATATAAGGACTACCAACACAATTTACTCTATAATTTAATAATACAATATCATAATAAAATAAAATAATAAACAAAATTAATTGAAAAAAACTCTACAATACACACCCCATACCATATGCACATTTAGTTAAGTTATTTTATTTTTTAGCAACCGTGCTGGGACCCCCAGTAAGCACCCCAGTGCCACTTGTCTTGCTGTGAGAGCAAGACTTGAAAAAAATAAATAAATAAATAAATTTGGGCCAATTAAAAATCAGTGGAGGTGGTGGGGGTCACCCTTATTGGGGATCTGGGGCAATTTCTATTTTTTAATTATGACTAATTTTTTTTTAGTTATTATATTTTTTTAGTGAAAAAATTAGTTTTTTTAGTCAAAAAAAAATTATTTTTTTTGTTAAAAAAGTTATCCAAAAAAATTAAGAAATTAAAACAACTTTTCAAAACACTAGTCAGTGGCCGAAGACCAACTAATAACTCCCGCTTGAACGTGGCAATGAATTGAAGATGGGGTACGTGACGTGGGTCCCAAATTCCACCTACGAAACTAATACCCGTCAACTACTCGCTACCTCGATGCTCCTACATCCTCGGATTACCATTTAATATCATTTATTATTAAGCTTCTAATGTTAGCCACTAGAATTTCGACACGTGGAATTTCAATGTCCCACCCACGTAAGCTAGATATTTTTTGTCCATAGACCCGCTACAAACTTTTTTAATTAAAAGTTTTGGGCTGTTTTAGAGTGTTAAAAAATTAAATATTTTTAGTTATCACGAAAGGTATATAAAAAATAAAAAAGATAATATAATTAAAATAAATAAAAAAATTAATAATTTTTTTTTTTTTTTTTTTACATTTTTAAAAAGAGGTCAGAAACAATAGATTTTAATTAAAAAGTTTGAAAGTTATATAAAAGTTATTATTATTTTATTTTTCTCTATTTTTTCACGTTTTTTAACATTTTAATTTTTTTAACATTATATTTTAATTTAAAAGTGTAAAAATTATTTGCCAACTCAATCCTAAGTGTCTTATAATATTTTTTTTTCCTTTTGAGAAAATGTAAGGCCTTGTTTGGGATGTAGAGAATAATCCAAAAAGTCAAAAAGTTACTCAAAAAGTTAAAAAGTTAACACTATTCACCAAAAGTCAACAATTACGGCTGCACAACTCCCAATTCAAATTTTCCTCTAAAAACTAATTTTTACAATTTTTTATTACACATTTTTCTATAAAAAGTCAAAAAGTTAACCCAAACATCCATATTTTCAACCTCACTTTTTTAGTCAAAAAAGACAAAAAGTGCACTTATTTAGTCTTCCCAAACAAGGCCTAAATTAATTTTACAAAATTAAATATTATCAAAAAGTTTATCGAAATTTTTTTAAAAAAAGAAAACTATATATATTTATCTAGTTTTTAGTTTTTATAGTTACTTATTCAAAAACGTATTTTGAAGACAAAATAAAATAAAAAATAATGTGAAATATAATCCATTTTAATTATATGATAAGTACTATCAATGTTTGTAAAATTTATTAATTTGCATAATATTGTTTTTTATTTGTACTGAAAAATGATCTAATCATGTACCAGTAAATTGCAAACTCCGTAGACATTTAAACCTACACGCTTAACATTAAATACAATTTGCTTAAGTCTCAAAAGTCCATCTTACCAATTATATATGCTATCGTTCAAATAATTGATTCTAAAAAAAATTGAACCTGAAATATGAAATTCAAGGATTATTTTAAATGACCTAAATAAGTATATTTTTTAATTTTTTATAAAAAAATATTAAAAAATAAATAAAAAAAATAATATAACCTAAAAATATAAAAAATATAATTATATAACACACTCCAAACAAACCCTTATGTTTCAAGACCTTTATCTAATCCGCCATAACTCTTTGGGCTAGTTGTTCTCCTATGGGGAGATTACAAAAGTTTGTTAAAAAAAACAAAAAAGCCCATTCTTTTTTACTATAGTAGCAGCCAAACAAGGCCTTAGTACCTCACCTTTGGAGTTGTAGACTACAGTCATTAGCCAGCATAGCTCTGCGCTGTCCAAAAAACCGAGCCACCGTAGGTAGGAACCACACTATTTGGTTTAACTGTAAAACATTTTTCAGACAAATCAATGTCAAGGACATGGAAGAATAGAAAAATAAAAATCACAACATTTTTTTTATAATATTTTTTTTTTTCCCAAGCGGAAGATAATCTAATAGAGGATAGAATTAATTAAGAATAATGTGCAAGACCTCCTTTTTAGGACCCCTTTTGGACCCCCTCTTAATTTGATTGGTCATATTTTTCTTCTTTTCTCTTTTTTTTCTTTTCCCTCCAATCACCACCCGCCACGTGTCAAATGGGGGTGGTGGGGGTGGTGATTTGAGGGGGTGCCAATCACCACTGATTGATTAATTTCATATATAAGAGACACTGTCCCTTTGGTAACGTTTACGTTTTTAATTTATATTTATAAAAATTTTATAAATTAATTTTATTTAATTTTTATTTATTTTTAGAAAAACATAAACTATAAACGCGTTTGGTAATTGACAAAATGTTTAAAAAATTTTAAAAATATAAAAAAGAGTGAGAAATGAGAAGCTGTAGCAAGTGGCGGCGAAAAACGGTGGTGAAAAGTGGTGACGGTGGGTGGTGGGTAGCGGGTGGTGGTGGGTGGGTGGGTAGGTGACGGTGGCGGGTGGTAGCGAGTGGGTGGTAGTGGCGGTGGTGGTGGTGACGGTGGTGGCTGGTGGGTGACGGTGGCGGGTGGTGGGTGGTAGCGAGTGGGTGGTGGTGGTGGCGGTGGCGGGTGGGTGGTGGTGGCGGGTGGTAATGGTGAGTGGGTAGGTGACGGTGACGAGTGTGGGTGGCGGTAGTAGCGGTGGCGGGTGGTGTGGTAGGTGGTTGGCGGATGGTGGGTGGTGGTGGGTGGTGACGGTGGTGGTGGTGGTGGGGTGGTAGTGGCAGGTGGGTGGCGGATGGGTGGTTGCGTGATGGTGGTGGTGGTGGTGGTGGTGGTGGCGGCGGTGGCGGCGGCTGGTGGATGGCAGGTGAGTGGTGGATGGTGGTGGTGGTGGTGGTGGCGAGTGGGTGGTGGTGGTGGTGCGGGTGGTGGCTGGTGGTGGCAGGTGGGTGGTGAGTGGTGTGGCAGGTGGGTGGGTGGGTCGTGGTGGTGGTGGCGGAAGATGGTGGTGGAAAATTGTGGCGGGTGGTGGCTAGTGTTGGGTGGTAAAAAAAAAAAAAAACTCAAAACTCAAAACGGAAATATATTTTTTGACCAAATTTATAAACTGAGACCACTAATTTATAAATCAAAAATTTACCAAATAAGTTTTTATTTGAGTTTTTAAAATTTTTGTAAATATAAACAGAAAACTAAAAACGTAAGTGTTACCAAACGGCACCTAAGGATTTGTTTAAAAATTTATTTTTTTAATAATTTTTTGTATGAGGCAAAAAACTCAATGTGTTTAGAAATGATTTTTTTTGATTGCATAAAAAAAATATGATTGACTGGTGGGCATAATTTGCTTTGTTTAGTAATCTTTTCTTTACTTTTTGATATTTTTTGTTAAATTTTTTTTTTGATTATTTTAACCGAAAAATCATGTAACCAAAATAATTCCTACGTTGAGTGTGCTGTGAATTTTATATAAGCTAGCTTACTCCATAAAATCCAAAAAGAGTTAAAAAGTTGAGACTTCAATCTAGCCAAATTTCCAAGTTTAATTTATTTATTTTTTAAAAAAATTAGTCTGTTTAATTGAGTAAAACTCTAATGTATAATTTTTTAAAAAAGATTAAACAAAAAATTCACTAAAACCATAATAAAAAACCAACAAAAAGACAAAAAAAAAAAAAAAAAACGCACACACACACGCACACACTAATCCCAAACACAGTATAATGTATTATGCTATCATAGATAAGATGAATAGAAACTTTTTATGGTTTCAATATTTTTATTTTAAAAAGTACTACTCGTAACATGACTACTTGCCTTCCCAATAAAGTGATTAGCTTTTTTGAGAATATTTTCATTTTTTATTTTTGCAAAAGTGAGCTTGACTAATTTACATTTAATTAACTCAAGGTACTAGCACTTGGTAAAGCTTTGAGAATTAAAGACCAAGAGTCTCGGGCCTCGTTTGGGGGTAGTTATTTTGAGTCCGGATTCTCGGCTATACAATTCTGTGGCCATCCTTGCGGCACCCCCAAAACGAAGTCGTTTTGGAGGAAATTTTAATTTTTTTTAAAAAAAAAAAAAAAACAGAACAGAAACCAGAAGGGAAGAAGAGGGAGGAGAAGAAGGAAGGAAGATGGGTTTGATCGATCGATTGATGTATATGCATTGAAGATCTAATTGATCCTGATGTTGCAGAAACAATGAAAGCCATGGATCGTGAGGCTTGTTGATATCTCTTGCCTATCACTCACTGCGAAGATGAAGAATACAGATTTCTTGCCATGGATCTTGATGTTGTGAAGATGAGGACGGAGGGGGGACCAAAATCAAACCCATAAACCAAAGGGGAAGAAGAGAGAGAGGATGGAGGGGGGCCAAAATCAAACCCACCCTAACACTGCCGTCGGACAATTACACCATCGCTCTCAACAAAGCCCTCATGTTCTTTAATGCCCAAAGATGTGAGTCAAAATCTCATTATCTATGTTTTGATTATATTCATCTTGATTTCCATCAAATTGAAAGAAAACTCATTTCAAATCTTTTATCTTTTAACAATTTCATCAAACTTCGAGTGAAAATGGGGTTGTTGAAAATTGGATGAAAGATTTGACTCATTCCTATTTTGATGAATTGTTTGGTGAAAACTTGATTATATTCATCTCTTGCTGTATCACCTTTTTTAAAAAAAAAAATAAAAAACCCATATTTAACCATCTCAAATCATTTATCTTTTAACAATTTCAAATCTTTTATCTTTTAAATCAAACCCATCTGGTTTGCTCGGATCTACTCCCTTCTGGTTTTCTTGCTCGGATCAGACCTAGATTTAACAATTTCAAATCTTTTATCTTTTATCTTTTCTTCTTCCTTCTGGTTTTCTTGCTCTGATCAAACCCATCTTCCTTCTTCTCCTCTCTCTTCTTCTCCCCTGGTGTCTGTTTTGTTTTTTTTTTTTTTTTAATTGAAATTTTTTCCAAAACGACGTCGTTTTAGGGGTGCCGCAGGGATGGGCGCAAGATTGTGCGGCCGAGGATCCGAACTCAGTTATTTTAGTCAAAAAGTTAAAAAGTCATTATAAGTTGTCACATCATTCTCTTCACTTTTCTGCATATCTTTTCGTAAAAAGCTAAAAAGTTACTAAAATAGCCTATTCCCAAACAAGGCCTTCAGTTTGAAATGTCTTGAATCAATTTTTTGAACGTAACGCAGTTAGTTAGAAGGTCAAATATCAAGTTATTGTTACCACATCGCTTGGCATGGGTTCAATATTCCTCTATTGTACAAGACTTGACTTAAGGAAAATTTGTCTTGAGGGGTCGGGACAAATTTTCAAATTATAGTCTTTTGTTCAAAACAGATAACATGACACTTTGATGATTTTTGTGAGGAATATTACCTCGGACCTGTACGAGAGTGAAGATTTTCCTATAATAAAAAAAATCACATTTAATTTGACTGTTTTATTATTTTTCTTTAACAAGCATTACTAATTGGGAAAATTACAAACTAGTGAAATCTTTTCCAAATAAAATTTATAACTTTAATTATTACAATTTGTAATTTTTTTTTATTAATTTGAAATTACTTTTACAAATATTTTCCCTAATTAATTCTTATTTTTTCAGAAAATTTCATAGCTGAATTTAATTTTGAAAACCTCCAAATGCTTTGACATTTGTTTTATTTATTTATTCTTTAAAAATAAAAAAATATCAAAGAATCTGAAAAGACAAAAACAAGTACAAAATAGTAGTAAAAAAACGAGTATATAATAATTACCACGCCGTTACTTTTATTTGGTCCGGTCTTTCATTATTTAACGTAACCAAATAATTAAATATTATCAATAAATAAATTAATTAAATTAAAGGGTAAATTATAAATACATTTTTGAAATTTGCTTAAAATATAGATTGTTTTGTTTACCAAAAAAAAAATACAGATTGTTTCTTGTGGTTTAAAAAATTACAACTATCATTTATTAAAATTTTTATTTAACAGAATTAACTGAAAAAACGAAATTTATAATTACTCTTCTATATAATAATAAAATTATTTAAATTATTAATTTAAATATATTTTTAATATCATCAAAAATTGTTACTTAACTTGATAATTTATTAATAAAAAAGACAATTTGTTATGAAATTTAAAATTTCAAAAGATAAAATATAATTTTCAAAACTACAAAAATAATTTATATTTTAATCAAATATAAGAAAGTGTATTTATCATTTACCCTAAATTGGGTTGGTTTGGATGTTCTAAAAAAATGTACTTTTTCACTTATTGACTTATATGGGTTGAGTTTGGGTTGAGTTTGATGTAATGTATTAAAGAAATAATATAATTTAAATAAGATAATATAACTTAAATAGGATAGTAACTTTTTAATTTTTTATATTATTTAGTAGATAGTCTAAAATAAATACGACACGTAACACAAGAAGCTCAGGAACCTTCACAAATTTGGTAAGAGTTTTAGAGAGAGAGAAAAAAGAAAAGAGAAAGAGAGAGAGAGAGAGGAAGAAAGTTAAATTATACAAACGCCAGATCTTCTCTCTTCATTCTTCACCTTCACCGATAATTTTCCCGAGAAAATTTTGGTAATTTTCTCGCCCTGTAATTCGATCTCTCCTCGTTCTTTGTTTTTTTCCGTTTCTTCCATTCGCCACTGCTTATTGCTCAGATAAAATCAATGGAATAATAATAATAATAATACAACTTTGCCGATCCACCTCTCTTGTTAGGGTTTGTTTTTCAGTTCTTTTATTCTCTCTCTCTCTCTCTCTCTCTCTCTCTCTCTATGTGTGTGTGTGTGTGTGTGTGTGTGTGTGTGTTTGTTTACACATCGAGAATCTTATGTGTATATGTATATGTATGTGTTTACGTTTCAGAAGAGAAGTGCTTTTTTTTTTTATTTATAATTTTTAATTTTTTTTACGAGCATTGATACGAAATGTGAGAAATGAGGGATTTTTGTTAACTGGCATTGTTGAAATTGAATGCTTTTTCTGTGATTTGGAGCGTCACTGTTGTTTCAATACACTCTTATTTTCTCAGCTATTTACTTTTTGTAGTAGTTGCAGAGCTGTGTGTGATAGTGATAATAATCTAGTAAATTTCACCTGAGTTTGTTGTTATTGTTATTGTTATTATTATTATTATTATTTTTTATCTCTTGGTGATTTTGAGCTGGGTTGTTGCGTTTTAATGATTACAAATCTTAAATGTTTTTTGTTGAAATTGATATAAAGACAGGCAGAGCTATTTAATACAAATGTCAGAAAATAAGTATGAAGGATCGTACAAAGAATGCGAGATCTTTTACTCTCATTACTACACAAAAGTGTATTTTTGTTGTTGTTAATACTGTTTGTTGAATTCAACAGCTTCAGATCTGTTTGCTTTTTTAAGATTTTGCAGATTATGTTTTTGGGTTTCTAGTGGTCCATTTGGTTGAAGTTAGAGTGATGAGGGAAAACAGAACTGGAAAAAAAAAAAATCACTTTTGAGCTTTCCCTGAAATTTGTTGGAAATGATTTAGGAAAAGAAAGGGATTTTACTATTCTATTACTTTCATGGGAAATTTTTTCCACTTTCATGGTTTTTTAACATGGAGCAACTGTCACATCACAATGAAGAATCCAGTACTTTCATCCTTAATGGACAGCCAAAGGGGGAATGTATTCTTGTCTTCATATTTTTGTTTGAAGTTCATTTTGCTTGGAACGTTATTCAACATTATATGATTCGATTTGCATCAGAATATTTAATCACTTGTGATTTTTATTGTACAGAACAACACAGATTTTTTTATGAGTTTACTTGTAATCTTTTCATCCTCTAAAGCTAAGGGCCAACACTCCTCTTCCACCTGACTAAAATGTCAGGTATGTGCAACATTACCCAGTGTTAGTTTTCTTAACTATGGGTTCTGTAATTCAAACCGCTATATTTTAATCTTGCATTGTCTTAGTTATAAAAGTATGTATAATTCTTTTTTAAGTTTGTCATATTTTAGGTATTGAAGGATTGCGGGGTTACGATGAAACAAGAGATAGAAGATCAGATTTTGAGAACTCTGAAGATGAGAGACGGCGATCGAAAATTGGGGCTCTAAGAAAGAAGGCGATAAATGCTTCAAATAAGTTCACTCATTCTCTTAAGAAAAGAGGAAAAAGAAAAATTGACTACAGGGTTCCTTCAATTTCAATAGAGGACATACGTGATGAAAAAGAGGAGAGTGCCGTCCAGGAGTTACACCAAAAACTCTTTGACAGGGATTTGTTACCCCCTAGACATGATGACTACTATACCTTGTTGAGGTCAGTTGATTCTTTTACTTGAACAAATTCACTGATTTGGTAGTTTCACTTCTTTGGTTTGTTTAGTCGAACACTTGATTGGCTTTTGGCTGACCCCCATAAATTGGACGAAATAGTTGTTGGTTCATTAGTCTCATTTATGTCATTTTTTCAATGACTATTTTTTGGTTATTTATTTATTTAATTTTCAGCAACTTTCATTCAGTATTTGGGCATTATGAATTTGATGAATGTAGGTCATATCTTCATATTTCTATATCACTTTCTGTTAAACTGCTATGCAAGACAGTTGTCCTATTCAACTTATATAGACAAGACTTAAGTAAATATCCTCGAGTTAATTAAAGTTTTCTAGTTAAAAAATATTAGTAGCAAAGAGTTTTAATTCCATACATTAGTTAAAGCCATGGGCTCTTGATGTTTCGAGTTTAGTCTATCACAATGGATCACTAAATTACCCATGCCACATTAACCAAGATATCTGACAGTTACTCTTCGTTCTTGGACTGCTTCCCTACTTTGTCCCACTTGTGTGCTTTTTCCTTGTGAGTGTCACCCTTCTAGTATGGTGTATAAATGTGAGTTCAAGTATATTTTATGGTGAATTGGTGAGGTATTTGGATTTTCAGCTAACTCATCCCATGTCTAATTATTTTGTTCGGGCTAATCGGTGATCTAACTCAACTTATTCATGTCTTTTATGTAGATTCTTGAAAGCTAGGGATTTTGACATTGAAAAAACAATCCAGATGTGGGAAGAAATGCTTAATTGGAGGAAGGAATATGGAACAGACACCATACTAGAGGTAATGACATTAATATACCCCACTAACTCCATAAATTTCAAAAGCAAGTCTTTTCACTTGCAAACTTAGATGTTCTTGGGCATTCAGGTGCAGATTATACTGTCGTTCTCACTTTCTGCCAACGTCATTGGTTTATCATACTGTAAAATGCTTCAGTATATGTGTACATGTTTCTTTAACTTTCTTATAGTAAACTCAATAACAACAGAGCTGTATTAATGGCAACATTTTATATGATACTTTTTCATATAGTTAAGAGTCTTTAAGACTACGTATACTTTTATTACAACGTTATGTTGCCTAACCTAAATGACACAATGAACAAATGAATACTCAGGATTTTGAATTTGAAGAGTTGGAGGAAGTCTTGCAATATTACCCTCACGGTTACCATGGAGTTGACAGGGAAGGAAGGCCTGTTTACATTGAGCTGCTTGGGAAAGCTCACCCAAGCAAGCTTATGCGCATTACCACAATTGATCGCTACTTAAAATACCACGTCCAAGAATTTGAGAGGGCTCTGCATGAGAAATTTCCCTCATGTTCAATTGCAGCAAAGAGGCGGATTTATTCAACAACAACAATTTTAGATGTGCATGGCCTGGTATGTTGATTCTATAACAGCCTTAGTCAAAGTGATTGCAATCTGTTACTAAGTCTTCCCCATCTTCCTGTGTAATTTTCTTAGCTTCATGGAGGAATTAGAAACTTTGATATGCATTGGTTATCAACAGTGGGTATAAAGAAGATGACACTCTCTTATGTAATAAAAATTCTATCCATTCAGTGCATAGTTAAAACAAATCTTACATAATTTTAAGCATATTAAACTATTATCTAGTCCAATAATTTGAATCTCTGAGAGCATGAAGTTCTGTTAGGTTTTGTTAATGATATCTAATTGAATATTCTAGATACATTTTTTTTTTCCATTGATAAGTAAATATTCTATGTATATCTAATTGGGATAAAATGCTTATAAATATGTATGCTTTTAATTAGCTATAGAGAAAGTCTAATGCACTTAATATTTCTAATATTGAATTACAATGTTTGATTAGTTTAAATTGTCATTTATGTAAGAAAAAAAATAAAAAAATAAAAAGAAGAGAAGAAAACTTCCTGGCTTTGCCAATATGTATTATCATTTGTACCTTATTTGTTTGGATCTCTCTTTAACAATGAATGAGTTCTGGAGTTTAGTTGTCATGGTTACCGGCCAAAATCAATTAAAGTGTGGCAGATTATGCAATGTGTGAAATGGAATATTCTTCATTTGGCGGCTAATTATTGCAGTCGCATCTGTGTAAAATTTCATGCAGTAATAGATCTTGTTGTGATGTACAGGGCATTAAGAATTTCACAAAGACAGCTGCAAGTCTCTTGGCAGCCTTGTCAAAAATTGACAACGATTACTACCCTGAGGTATCTTATGTTTCATTGATATTTTCTTTTTCAACTTTGTGTTTTCCTTTAATTTCTTCTTCTACATTTATTTTTCTAGTGGAGCTTAGGTTTTGTAGCTCTGATAACTTTGTGCACGAGAGTTGTTGCCTGTCATTTTGGTGCCATTGCAATAAATTTTTTACTTACAACCTTTATTTCCCCTTCATTTATCTATAGACACTACATCGAATGTTCATTGTCAATGCTGGTCCTGGCTTCAAGAAGATGATTTGGCCTGCTGCACAGAAATTCCTTGATGCAAGCACAATCGCAAAAATACAGGTAAAGAGCATTTATTTAGGCTTTTGCATCTGTTTTGCCCGTCCGTGGCAACGTTAACTAACTCCAACATGCATGTTCTGAATTTCAAGGTGCTGGAACCTAAATCCTTGTCCAAATTACTCGAAGCCATTGACTCAAGGTAGGTTTGTTTCTTCCTGATTCCGGATTGTGTTATTCATTGATATGACCATCTTACTCTTTGACCCTTTGCTTTTTGAATTTTATTCCTTCAGTCAATTGCCTGACTTCTTGGGTGGCTCATGCACGTGTTCTGATGAAGGAGGGTGCCTTCGGACTAATAAGGGTCCATGGAATGATCATGAGATAATTAAGGTGCACATCTTTTTGGGGTAGAACTTGTTTTTGTTTCTTGCTTTACCCTCAAGGATTATATTTGTCAAGTTTGAATGTTAAATTTGATTGTGTTTCGGAGATTGACCAAGGTGGTTCTGAACATAAATTCTTTGTCCCATTTGTAGCTTGTATATAATACAGAAGCAACATTTACCAGAGTATCTACCGACCAACAGAAAATTGACTATTATATTCAGAAACTCCCATTCAAGGCAAGTTTGATTCGTGATATGTTGTTCATTTTCTTTTCCATCTCATTCCTTTCTTATATGTTTTTGTCTTTGGCATTGCCTTTGGCTCCAACTGTTGGAGATACTTCATGAAATTGCCAACCCAATGCTAGTCCTAACTTTAGCAGTAGTAATTCATCAACAGTAGAATCAGGTTCAGGTGTTGATGATTTTTGTTCTCCTACTAGGCAAAGTAGCTCTAGATTTCCACACCTGCCACCAGTTCGTGAAGAAATGAGTTTTGGATCCTCGGGTAATGCATGTCTGGTATCAAATATGTATTTCCATGGATTTCTGAATGCTAATGTGGTATATTAAGGGTCACCAGGTTAAACCATAATGAAATGTGACTTGTGTACATTACTTTCCAGTACATGTGTGTGCGGGCACATGTCCATGCACATTTTTTTGACTTGAAAATTGTGATTTCTTCAGCCCAGGGCATCAGATCCGACAGTCTTCTACAGTTGCGGTGAGGATTTTAGCCAGGTTGATAGTGCTGCTGATGCTGAACGAGGACTGGGACATTGTCATGATCAATCACTTAAAGCCAATGATAGAGGGAATTCTTCTAGCAAGGCAATGAACAAATCAGAAGGTATCTCTTAACAATAATTTACAGTGCTATTATGTGTCCTTTTTTTCAAGAGGACATGCCAAGTCCACTTGTTTTCATAGCTATGATAATATACGAACATCAAAGTAAAAGTTGAAAGAGAACATTTAGTTGTGCTTTTGTATGAGTATTTTTGAAAAACAAAAACATACCATGCATTTTTTTCTGCTTTTTGCTCGATGCAAAGCGAAGTCAATAGCTTTTTCAGTTTACAACACTATCAAACATACCATGCATTTTTTTTTTTCCTGCTTTTTGCTTGATGCAAAGCGAAGTCAATAGCTTTTTCAGTTTACAACACTATCAAAAAACGTGTTGTACTACTAAACAAAAAATGCTAAATAGAATCTGCAGCTGCTGTAGCAATGTTTTTAGACTTTTGGTGGTGTTTATAGTGGTTGTGACTTGCATGCAAAATGTTAGTCACAAGAGGAGAGAACAACATTCGAAGAAAACACTCTGTTACTAAGTATAGTTTTCAGCTTCAGTGATGAATTTTTGTTTTTAATGGCGGTAATAGTGATTGTGATATAAAAAAGATGCTGGTTGTATCTTGATTTCTGTGTGGTAGTCATATGAGGTAAAGGCAATTACTAATAAGCAAATTTTTATGCTTTTTTAGGAGGAATAGTTTTTGTAGATTCTAACATTTATTTATTTTATGATCCCAATCTTCGGATTCATACCTGTTGTTCATTCGTATTCTAGGTATTCATACCTGTTGTTCATTCCTATTCTAGGTATTCCGGTGATCCATTGGTTTGACACTGTCCAGGAAGAAGTTGAAAAAAGGAGTTTCCGATGTGTGGCAACAGCACTGATGTCTCTCATGACCAATCTTTTTGCGTTTATTCGTAGGCTACCTTTAGAATCTTTGAGAATGCAGAACAACATTCATCCATCGAATGTGATGGAGGACACAACGGAGAGCTCTCCACCCAGTGCTGAAGCTGTCATTGAAGAAGATCGTGTCCTTCCATGTGTACAGCGTCTTCAAAGGCTAGAAAATTTGTTGAAAGAAATAAACAAGAAGCCTGCTGAAATTCCATTGGAGAAAGAGCAAATGCTTGTGCAATCCTTGGATCGGATCAAGTCTGTTGAGCTTGACCTTGAGAAAACGAAGAGAGTAAGTCTTGTTCTTCATGGTTGAGTTGAGATGTTAAATTTGAAACTTAGTTGTACTGACTGAGGAACATCTTTGTCACAGGTATTGCATGCCACGGCAGTGAAGCAACACGAGATTGAACAGTTATTGGAAAATTTGCAGCAGTCAAAATGCCATGTAAGTCACATATCAACAATTTTTATATTGTATATAATGTTTGGATGCATTGATTGATTACCAGCAAAATGTATTCTTTATAATGGTAGTGTTGTGAAGTTGGGTAGACATTCCTTGGGATTATAACTTTGTTGATTCACAAATGAAACATTCTAGCCTCTTGTTTAAAGCTTGAAAAGAACGAGATACAAAAGGAAGGGTTAACAAACATGTTCTCGAAACCTTTGTTACGTAAATGAAAAGAAGGTTGCTTTAACGATGTTTCTGGTTCTCTTCTGTTTGGATCCGGTGATTTGAAGAGAAAAGAAAATAAATCAAATTCTCTTTGCCCTAATCACTTGTTTCGATAACTAAATGTGAGAAAAATGCTGTAAAATTTATATATAAACACCTCTTAAAAGTCACTTTTGCATCTCTCCACAAGTGGAGAATCGGAGAGAAAAGAAACCAACATAATGCCAACCTTTTATAATACCAGAATTGCCTATCTAAATATAAAAATAAATGACATTAATATAGGTTATCTTGGTAAAACAACATGAGACTCTTTCCAAACAAGATATGAGAGAAATCATTTCTTTTCTCTCTTGCTTATCCAAACAAGAGGGAAAGAAAACACAATCTTTTTCTCTTCCTTTCTCTCCTAACTTGACTAATCCTTTCTTTTCTTTTTCTCCCCTGATTCCCGGACAGAAAGCGAATGTTCTTGCATAACTTCATCATTTAGTTATATCATTGCGTCAACACTACAGTTTTTTTCCGACAATCACACTGATAATGTTGAAATTTCTTGTTGCAGCAACGAAGATTATTCTGTTGAATTCTCGACACAAAGAGGTGACATTCTGGGGGGTATAACGATTAGTATTAGTTACATACATGCAAGAACTGCGGGGAAGACAACCCTTTTTTTTTATTTTATAATTTCGTTGTCTTCTTCTACAGATACAGTGAGTACTTGGCAGAACCCACAGTTACAGGTTCTTCATAGGTTCTTCGTCTACTCAGATTTGAGACACTAGTGTTAGAGAAGAAAAGCTTAATGAAAAGTTTTACGATGCGGCGTATTATACATTGGTTTCCTTTCTCTGTCAATAATTTTTGCACGTCATTTTTTTTTCCCCTGAGAAATAAGCTGGCAACAACCACAATTTTAGGCTATCAACTCAATAGCAGATTAGTTGGGCGGAGAAGCTAACAAAAATAGATTAAGATCAAAATAAGCCATATTGTTTGTCATATGTGCCTTTTTGGTTTTTTGTGATGGTTAAATAAGTTAATTTTTTGGCATTTGGCAAGTTTTTAACTAATAAAATCAAATAAAGAGCCCTTGGTTGAGAAACAGGGGTGGTCTGTTTTTCTTTTATTTTATTTTATTTTTTGTATCTCCTTATTAATAACCAAAATTGAAAATCAACCGATCAAATGCTATATATTTTTCACACGTTGTGTGATTAAATTCACATTATCCGATGGATTGATGGGTTGGTGGAGCTATTTTAGATCTCTGTGTGCATAACGTGTTCAGTTCATAATTTTAAAAACATCACATTATATATATATATATATATGTATATTATTTATATGGAAGACATAAAGACCATATTTGATTGGGGGTTTGGGAGGGTGGATTAGATTATCAATTCGTGGGATTCACTAAACCCTTGTTTGGATGCAACAAAATGTCATAGGATTAGCAGTGAAGGGGGCTTAGTAATTCGTTTCTGCAGGAGGATTAGCCTGGGTGAATTTTAGGTGGGATTATGAAAATAGTGAGGGGATTGAGTTTATTTTATATAATTTTTTTTTTTAAAATTTTTAATTTTTTTTGGGCCAAGTGCACCTATTTGTTTTAGTTTTTTTTAATATAGAAATAATTTATTTAATTATTTTATATAAAAATAATTTAACAATCTCATCACTAATCATCTCGCACACTATTATCAAAATAAATACACTTTTACTTAATCTCATCACTAACAATCCACACATTAATAATCTCTTCACTAATAATTACATTCAATTTAATTCGTCAAACAAACGTGACCAAAGCACAATTATCTCATTTTAAATGGATTTTTTTATATATAAAAATTTTGTTTACGAATTTTTTTTCATAAATATATGTAATCATAATATTTCCCCTGTGAATGTGGCCTCTCTCTATAAAGAATGAGGAGACATGGCCAACACTACCAGAGACGCCAAACTAATAGAAAAACAACAAATATTTGTTCAAAATTAGTAATAAGTATTATTTATTATTTATATTAGTTGAGAAAATAGAAAGAGGGCAGCCCAGCTGTGATCATGTGTACATTAGCTGTCAAGTCCACTGTGGAGCTAAGCTATACTCATATTTATATATATTTTCTCATGTGTTAGGTGGATTACTAAGAAAATTAACCATTAGGTTCGAATTAAGTAATGGGACAAAAATCAAACATTTGTGCCACGGCAGAGTTTTAAGTGTAACGATGACTTTATTTTATAAAGATAGCAGTCTTAAGAATTGTTAATAAAACATTTATATTCTTACCATAATTCTGCTCTCTAGGGTTGGTTTGGAGTGTCTTAAAAAAGTGCACTTTTTGTCTTTTTGGACTAAAAAAGTTAAGAAAAAAATATGGAGGTTTTGGTTAATTTTTTGACTTTTAATGAAAAAATGTGTATTAAAAAATTGTATAAATAATTGTATAGGGGAATAAAGTAATGGTATAGGCGTACGGTAGGGAGCAGCACGGCAGAGAGGGTGGGTAGGAGATTATTGACTACTTCTTGGGCATTATACTAGATGGTTTTGTTCGGCCTGTGGGGGTCATCACGGGTCCCATTTTGATAATCTGAACCGTTCAATGTGTATAAATCGTCGAGTACTATAAGTCTATAAAAAATCACGTTGATCGGATATCGATAGCTATCTGATCGGATTTGTTTTTTTCAATCATTAATTATAACACCATCCATTTGTTGTACATAACTGATTTGATTATATAGTTATTGATATCCGATCAATGTAATGTTTTACAGACATATAATATTTAACGAGTTCTATATATTGAACGGTTTAGATTATCAAAATGGGACCCGTGATGGCCTCCACGGGCTGAACAACAGTGTGTGTGAAAATCACACCGAATCATTTCATTTTTGCCAACAGCCGCTGCACAGCCACTGCACAAGCATCAATTCAAATTGTACTTTTTGTAGAAATTTTTTTTTTTTTTTTGAGTGAATATTGATATCTTTTTAGATTTTGAAGTAACTTTTTGACTTTTTGGCTTATTTAGGATAAGCCAAACCAGCCCTAAGTTTTTTACGGATTTTTGGATTTTTTCAGCAAAAAGTGTAGGTAAGTTATTGATAAATTTAGCTTTCTAATGTTCACTATTAGCATCAGTTCGTTGCATAACTTTCATTAAAAAGACATCTTTGTACCTACAAAAATGAGTAAGAGAAGGGCAAAGAAAATTCTGAAGAAGTGTTCGTCCTCGATCAGAGGTACCAACACCTAGTCCAATAAAATGCATTAAAATAGTTTGGGAAAGAGTATAAACTGCATCCTCAACCTTCAAAGGATTAGTTTCTTGCTTAACAGATTCGAGAATCTATTGAGTAGGGGTGAGTACATTGTTCCACCATCCTTTGAGAATACCAGTAAAACTAGTGGTAATAAAACGAGCAACTTGGCTATCTGTATTGCCATTCTGACGGCAGACAGAACCATACATGAGCATTTCATGAATAGTTTCAAAAATTTGATTTTCAGATTGACCATCAATATTCCAAGAATAAATGCTTTTACCATGATAAGATTTTTGTTCATGAAGAAAATCTTCTTCATATAAAATATCCTGCGGAGTAGGTTTAGGATAATAATAACGATTTGGAGCAAGTTTACTAGTAAAAGAGGTTCAGTTAATAGAGTCGGAAAAAGGAAAATTTTGTTGAAGTTGGAGAATATGAGGTAATTCGGCATCTTCAGTAGAGTCTAAAACATTAATAGAAGAAGATTCTCTGATATTTAAATCTTTCATTTTGGTAAGCAAGGAATTAGCAAATTCTTCATTTTTAGAAGTAGAGGATAATTTAAAATTAGAGATTGTAACAGGTGGTTTGAGGTTAACATGTTGAATAGGGGAGGATTGCATTGTTCGAAAAGGTCACTTTTAGTGAGTATAGCATCCACAGATTCTTCAATATGAGTTAATTGAGATCCAATAGTTTGAAAATGGAGGTTAGAATAATTATTTTGTCTAATTACAGCATTAAGGTCATTGACCTTACAGTATTGTCCTAATTTAGATTCATGGGTTATTGGACGAACATAAGCAAAAATAGATAAAGGTTTTGAATTACTAGTATTATTAGAAACTAATTCCACATATTCGATTGGTGGATGTAAAGAATTAAAAGTTCTGCCTTCAATAGTAGTCCATGTTTTAAAGAAATTATCTAAAATATTAATTTCAACTTCAGGTAAAGTCTCCATAATAGTAACAAATTTATAGAACCATTCTATAAAAGGAATAATTTTTTGGTACCTTGACAGATGATAATAAAATTGATTTTTGTAAAACTGCAATTGAGTTCATCATATTTTTTGAAATACCATTCCCAAAATTGTTGATATTTGGGATGCTGAAATTCCTGATTAATATGTTTATGGATTTCACTGCCTAATGTAAAATCCATAAAGATTATATTTGAAATTTCATTTCATTGGCCGTAGGGCTTTCCCTTCGCTCATGATCTGGAACAAGCCGTTCTGCAGGAGTAGAAGTATAAACTCCATGTGGGATACCATTTTCGAAAAATCTAAGACCTCGAACAAAAGATTCATGTTGATTAGAAGATACAGAATTTCTAGAAGTTTGGGGAATATTGTAACAATCCGATCCCTGATTAACGTTAATCCATGATTAATTATTCCTAATTAGTAATTAAGGAGAGATTCTGAATTAAATTGTGTATGTGTGTTGCATTATTTGTGTTCATATCTGTTTAACGTAGAAAGATCTGTTCATGTTTTTCTTTCGGTTTGCAAGTTGAAAGCCTTATCGGCGTTCGATTCAGAAATTGACTTGATTTACGTGTTAATTAGGATTTATAGGATTTTATGGTAGGTTTAATTGAAATTCGCTTCGGAACGATTAAATTAGAATAATTAATGCTCAATTAAGCCTAACTAATGAAATCTTGATTTAAGCCTATATAAGGCACCTTTTTGTTTCCCACTCGCTCTTTTTCTTCATCTTACATGCATCTTTGAGCTTTCATAGACACAAAAACGTGAGTGAGAGAGAGAGTAGGGAGGAAATTGAACTCAACAAGAGAATTGCTTGAGATTTAGAGGAAGAGGACTTGGAGATTAAGTTACCACACTTGAGAATTCAAGACTTAAGGTAGGAATCCACCCTTTTAATTGTGTAATAGAGTTGTTTAATGCTTGGGTTCATGGAAATTAGGGAGTAAAGTCAAGAAATAACTTAAAGAGTAGATTTGAGAATCAATTCATGCATGCATGTCCATACCATGGAGTTTTGAAGTTGTTTTCATGAGAATTGTCACATGCATGTTCATATTATAGTTGTAATCTAAGAATTCACCATGTTTTGGGAAAGAATACCTCATGTGATCATGTTTTGGAAGTTATGAATTCAAATTAATACATGCATGGCATAATTACATCATGTTCTTCCATTTCAAGATGAATTTTTGAACAATTGGCATGCCCTTGGGCCATGATTTCATGAAATGATCTTCAAGTCATGATGTTTTGTGAATTTCTAAATGTTTTCCAGAATTTTGGCCCAAAATATTGAGTTTTGAAGTGTTTGGTTTGAGTTTGAAGTTTGGAGATCAAATCTGGAAATTCCAGATTTTGCATTCACGCTCGAGCGTAGGAGTTTACGCTCGAGCGAGCACTCTGAGTGCGTGCACTATCGCTCGAGCGACTGGAATCTCGCTCGACCGTGAAATGCATGTATTCAGAAGTTCATATGTTTTGCAGCACGCTCGAGCGACAGAAGTCATGCTCGAGCGAGAGTCTGAGTCTCACGCTCGAGCGAGGGTCTGAGTCTCACGCTCGAGCGAGGGTCTGAGTCTCACACTCGAGCGCGGATCGAGTGTGCGTCGAGCGTGAAAAGCAAGCAACCAGTACTTTTTCCGAAGTTTACAGTCCGCTCGAGCGAAGGAAGTCACGCTCGAGCGAACCTTCATTTCTTGCATGTCCGCTTGAGCGAGGAAAGGCACGCTTGAGCGTGGACCCTGTTTTCAGTAAGTTTTGGAAAATATTTTCAAATACATTTTTGCATCCTCATTCCATCCTAGGTATTCCTAGGCCATGATTAAGACTTCATAATGAGGTTAAAGGCTAGAAACACGCTTAAAACAAATAAAGTAAGTTATGCACAATTCGAACGTGTGTTTCAGGTATGTGTTTGTTATGTGTACATGTAGGTCACGTGCCGTAGACCGTCTGATTAGTCTGCTCTGTCTGTCTGCACTCGAAGCCAACTGTGAGTAATAACTTAGTAAAGCTATGTTCAACTTTATTTATTTTCTGTATGATGAATTAAGATCTGTTTTCTGAAATGATATGTTCTGTACAATGAATGATTGTCCAATTTCTGACAATGTATTCGTGGCATCCTTAGCATCATGTGATATCTATTAGGTGTTACCTGGTATCGGAGGTTCCATTATGGAACTTATTATCTCTGTCATCTGTTACTCGTACCGGAGACTCCATCATAGAGCTCAGCATGTTTATTCTCTGTTACTCGGATCCGAAGGTTCCTTTATGGAACTGGTTATTCATAACCGCCATATGTTTTGCATCTGTTCTGTATCTGTTCTGTTGGCGCTAATGGATGTACCACGTATGATTAAGCATGAATTATGATTTCTGTATATCATTTGAATAAAAATACGAATATGAATCTGAATTATGATTTTTGAATCTGTATGGACTTCATTCATCAAAACCCTTTATTCCGTTATTATTCACTGGGCTTCCGCTCACTATTTATATTATGTATGTAGGTGAGCAAGCACGTGACCAGGCCCAGAGTTGACGGCCTATGTTTCAGTTTTTGTCAGCCAACCTTTGCGCCTCCCGAGGAGGTTCCGGATTAAGTCAAGTTTTGTGGTTGTTTTTGTAATCATATTAGACTATGTTTGTTGTTAAGTTGTGAGCAAGATTTTGGCATGTATGCCTAAGTGTGATATGTAAATATTATATCTTTTGACTTCACTCATAAGTCTACAAAAGTTCTAAGCTATTTTGTCCCATGTATGTCATCACAGCTCACTGGACCTCGTATATTTTGTATATTTGCTTCCGCAGCCCCTAACTATTTGTTAATCTGTCAAGAGGTCTTTGGTAATCCAAGGATTACTGGCTGGTTACACTGCTAAACTCATAGGGGCGGGTTTGGGTTGTGACAAATATCAATTTCATAAGGTAGACTTCTAGATATATTGGTACTAGATATTCTTCTTCCAAGAATTTGGAGGGTTGGTCTACGGAAAGTAAGATAAACATCTCCATCTTTGTTTTGAACAATATCCTGTATTTCATGATACACTACAGGAGTAGGAGGCAAAACTTGCTGAAGTCTCCAATGTTGAGGGAATTCAATTTGATTCCATTGTAATTTTCTTGGTATCGAAACATTAGAAGCATACATATTAGTTTCAAATAAAATTGTTTCTCCAGAAGCACTTTTTTTTTTAACATAAGGAAAATGAGTAGTAAGAATTTTAAAATAAATTCTATATATAAGAGATATAGGTCTAGTTCTTGGCTTAAAATTATAGCCTAAGTAAGAATTCGGACATTTAAAACATCAAAAATATAGTATCTTCTAAAACAACAATTAAATACGGATAAATATCAAAATAAACTGGTCCTTGGGACAAACTTGTCTCAACTACTCCAATAAAGGAGTCTTGAAGGTCCCAACATCTACCATCTCTCAAACTGAGAGTTAGACAAGTATTTTTTCCCAATAAAGTTATAGGTTTAAGGGCTATTTGTACAAGACCAATATGAATATAAACGTACTTCTTATAATATGGAAGTAAATCTACGGCTTTAAATAAATTATGACTTTCATCATCATATTCAATACGAATATTAGATTCTACGGTTTTAATAGTTGTTTTTTTTTTAATCTAAAATCAAAAGTTCCAATTTTATAGATTTGTTTTGGAGCAACCTTTAGTATGGTCCATTTGTCTAATTTCTCTTGAATTTCTTCAAATTCTATTTATTCAACATTATTTGCTAATCTTGAAGATCCTGCAGTTGATACTGGTAAAACTTCTGCACCACTTGGAGCAGTCTCTGTTATTTCGTTATGGGTAAACTACTAATAGGTCTTAATAGTTAGACTTAATTCACATCAAGTCCTATTGAAAATAAGTCTTGATAAAATTATCGCTAAAAATAATTTTTTTGTGATAATTTTTTACATACGTCGCTAAAAATTGACAATTAGTGACTTTTTTTTGTCATGATTTTTATAAATTATCGCTAAAACTTACAATTAGTGACGTTTTTATATGACAAATTTTTCTCATAGGATCTATTAAACAACAAGTTCACTTATTAGGACGTACACGTAAGTACCCCTTTCATTATTCATATGGTTGTTATGTGACCATATATGTTTAATTTATTATTACTATACTATTCATATAAATAGTAACAAACATGGCTTTGGTACGAATTAGGTGAGCTAACTATAACTTTGCAAGCACGTCTGTCATGCCATATAGGAATTTAATCCAAGAATGACAAAACCCAAAACGCAACTTGGGTGACGTTCCACTTATAAATGTTCCACTTATAAATTTATAATTCATGTCCCTAATTAGTACAAACCCAGGAATATTACTGCTCATAGAAACAATAGACTAATTACAAATTAATACGTATATGGTCTCATATATAAATTATTAAGTTGAAGGAGAGGGCCCTTGGCTAAAAGCAAATCGAATTATTTCTTCTTTCAAAGCTTGTTCAGTTAAGACAATTAATTGATTGATTTCACTAATCCAATTTGATACAGTATGAATATGCTGGAATGGTAATAAAAAGTAGTGATTCTACTTTTATGAAATTCTAAAATCTCATGCAATTCAGATAATCTCTCAGCACAATGACCTTTTTTTTTATAAAGATAACTGTTTTAAGAATTGTTAATAAAATATTTATATTCTTAACACTACTAAGAATAAACCAAATTAATCACTTTCTTGATGGTGACATACTTTGCTTACACTAATTTTCATTTGAGAATGTTAGGGTTTAGTTTTCAGAATTTTTAAAAAAAAAATTAAACTAAAGCATAGTTTTATGAAAAAATGAAAATAAATCGAGCACTTACCATTTTTATCTTTTTGGAAGGACAAAAATAAATGTCTGATGTTTATTTTGTCAACTTAGTTTTTGTTTCTTCAAAAAAAAGAAAAAAAATCAAATTTTTTTTCCAATAATGAAACCAAACATGACCTTTATTCTTGGAACATTACATAGAAATAGATAAATATATTTAGGGATATAAATAAAAGCTATTTAAGTCGGTGATCATTTATTTTTTGACTCACTATATCCTTAATTATTAAATTAAGTGAAAATGTCAAAAGATAAGCATTTTTTAAACATAATTTAGTAACTGAAGGTATATTAAGACAGTTATATTTAAACACTGAAAATCTTGTACCTAAACTAGATTTAATGAAACAAATGTAGTAGCAAATTTTTAGTGGTAGTTAAAAAGAAAAAGGACAAATTATACTTTATTCCCTTAAACTAGATTCAATTTGTATTTGTATAAATCGTTAGTTAAAGATTCACTAAAAAATTGGCATGTAATTTAAACACAACATCTTAAATATTATGAAATTTTTAAATGATTTTATTTCATTTTTCCTTTTTTTCATAACAGTAACCATGGCAATAATAGTGTCAACACACAGTTATTCATGCAATTAGGAGAAATAAGAATAAGAAAGATGCCGGGTAGCTCGACATTCATGGGGCTCGAATGACTCGAATGTTTCTCTCTCTTTCTCTTTCTCCTTCTCTCTCCTCTCTATCTTTCTGTTTCTCCAAACGCTTCCCTCTCTCTATGACTGTGAGGAAGCACAATCTATGGCTGTGAGGAACAAATCTGGGTTTGATTTTGAACTGATTTGGGTTGTGGTTGTGGGTTTGATTTTGGGTTTTGATTTTGATTTAGCCGTGGGTTTGATTTTGAGTTTTGGTTTTGATTTTGATTCAGAAAATAACAGAGGAAGAAGAAGAAAAAGAAGGGTTTGAGATTTGCTTGATTTTTCTTTGGTGGATTTTGGGTTTCTCTTTCTCTCTCTATGTGATGGGTTGACGGCTTCCCATTCGGCTAGCAAAGCCATCTCCGGCATCCTATTTTCCTCTGCTTCCTCTGTTCCTCTTTCTCTTCTCTTTCTGATTTGGGTTTTGATTTTGATTTGTGGCTGTGGCTGTGGGTTTGATTTTGGATTTTGATTTTGATTTGGCTATGGGTTTGATTTTGGGTTTGGGTTTTGGTTTTGATTTTGATTTTGACTTTGGTTTTGATTCAGAATAGAACAGAGGAAGAAGAGAAAAGAGAAGGGTTTGAGATTTGCTTGATTGTTTTTGGTGAATTTTGGGTTTCTTTTTCTCTCTCTGTGTGATGGGTTGACAGCTTCCCATTCAGCTAGCGAAGCCATCTCTAGCATCCTCTTTTCCTCTTTCTCTTCCTCATCTTTTCTTTCTGTCGCCGTCGCCTGGTTCTCAAACCAGTTTGAGAGAGAAAAGATAGGGGAAAGAAAAAATAGAGAGAAAAAAAAGGTGCCAAAACGACATCGTTTTGACACTTCGAGCCATTCGGGGCAGCCAATTTCAATTTACCCAGCAGATTTGTAAGAATAAAAAGAAGAAGAGAAATTAAGTGAAAATATTACCCATGACAAGAGTCATGACATTCGTAAGCTAAGCAACCATAGTGCTCGTTTGGCATGTGGATTTGGATTTGGATGAGGTTGAGATTATTTTAGTCATAAAAAGATTATTTTAGTTATAAAAAGACAAAATAAACTTTTGAGTCCAATAAGATAAAATGTTACATTCAAATCATAATTATTTTATTTTTTCTCTCACAAAACTCAAAAACTCAAAAAACCCATCCCAACTGAGGCTTTTTAACCTCAAGCTAAAACCAAAAAGTTAAAAAGCCAACCTACATTCCAAATGAACCCTGTTGAGTGGGTAGGAAAAACAAGAAAAGGAAAAACATAAAAGAAAAAGAAGAGAGGAGTAAAATTATTTTAGGGTGAATTACAAATCAATGAGGTTTTAAATTTTTTTTTTTGATATATGAAAAAATTTAAAATTTTAATTATTAATATTTATGAAATTTATCATTGATATGTAATTATTTGAAATGTCAACAATACATGTATTAATTTTTTTTATATCTATTTATGTAATATATTTATAACAAAAAATAAATAAAAATAATTAATATAAAATAACATAACTAAAAGTTACAAAATAAAAAAATTTGATTAAAAAAAATGAGAAATAACAAATCAGAGTAGGAGTTGGATTTTTTTTTTTCAGAATAATGGTAAAATTTATAAATTTTAATTATTAAAATTTTAAACTTTTCTATGTAATAATTTTTAAAATTAAAATAAATAAATAAATAAAAAGTGAAGTAATAGTTGATTTGGAGTTGTTTAAGTTGATTTGGAGTTGTTTAAAATGAGGGTAAATTACATTGACACCTCTAAAGTTTGGTCTAATTACATTTTATTTCCTGGCATTTTGAAAATTATGTTTTCACTCCTGTAGTTAATAGTCTCATTTTACAAATCCTTTACTTATATAAAAAGGCAACAACTTCTAGTTAAAAAAATAAAAAAATTATATTGAAAAAAAAGTAAAGCAAATAAAAGGAGAGAAAAAAAAAAAAAACAGAGGAAGTAAAACAAAATAAAAAAAGAGAGTTTAATATTTTTATTTCGTTTAAATAATTATAATGATAGATGATTAATATAATTTCTCAAACATCAAAAAGCAATATGTATTAAATCTAAATCTTATGAGCTATAAGTATAATTTACACTTAAAATCAACTAAATAAATATAATTACACATATCACTTATAATTATATTACTTTTTGGGAATGGCTTCTCTCCGGTCCTTAATCGGACTGGACCATGCTGTTGGGCCCGTGGAGGCCCACCACGGGTCCCATTTTGATAATCTGAACCGTCAATGTGTAGAACTCGTTGAATACTATATGCCTGTAAAAAATCACGTTAATCGGATATCGATAGCTATGTGATCTAATCAGTTTTGTATTAAAAAAATGGACGGTGAATAAATTAACGATTGACAAAAATCTGTTTTGATCACATAGCTATCGATATCCGATCAACGTGATTTTTTAAAGGCATATAGTACTTGACGAGTTCTACACATTGAACGGTTCAGTTATCAAAACGGGATCCGTGATGAACCTCCACAGATTTAATAGTACGATCCAGTCCGATTAAGGACCGGACAGAAGCCATTCCCAAAAAATAATATAATTATAAGTGATATGTGTAATTAGTGGAGGTGTTATGTGTGTAAGTGGAGGTGGAGAGAGATTGTGATTGTGGAGAGACAGTCAAATATCAGCTCGGCTCAACTCTTCTCTTTTGACGCGGTTTTAAGACCTAAACATCTCTCTGTTTTTGCGTATATTGGCTGTACTCCATTCTCTCTCTCTCTCTCTCTCTCTCTCTCTATTGATGTATAGATAAATATTAGTGTATCTCTATAATCTCTGAGCTGAATCGTTTCCTGAGATCAAGGTGCCACAGATACGGTGATTTCTCTCTCTTGTTTCTCGGAAAATGGGGCAGAAAAATCAGTGTTTGTTGTCTTCGTCTTCGACTCTTTTTTTACTTCTCTTCTTCTTCCTTTTGACCAGCCTCTCTGTCTCTGCATCTGCTTCCTCTTTCATTTCAGGTATGCAAAACCGAATACTTATCTTTCTATATATGTGTATCTATTGTAATAATAGTAATTTTTACATGCGGGTTTGTGTTATGCAGATGATATATTTGGGGGTAGATCTTTAATGGGTCGGAATCTTCTTCAAGCCAAGAAAGGTGCTTTTTTTCTTTTCAATTATACACTTTTTAATCCATTCCTTTAATCGGTATTTTTCATTTGAATTTTTGTTTTGTTTTGTTTTGTTTTGTTTTGTTTTGGGGGTTTATAATGCATGTATCTTCTGGATTTATATGCTTAAATTTTCAGCAAAATATATGATGATTGAACATTGACATATGGTTAGATCAGATTCAATAGTAAAAAAAAAAAAAGAAAAGAAAGATGAATTTCTTTACTTCGACTATATAGCCTTGATTAGCCGACCGCACTTGAGTGGGACACAATGTTTAGTTTGGTTTGATTCGGTTATTGTTATATCAGATTAAAATTTAACTAGGATGGGCCTCTTCCAAAGAAATTATCAACATTGTCTTGAGCATTTTCATTTTTTGAGGCATCCAACCACAAAAATCCCCTATTTGGCGAGCTACAGCCTATATGGATTTGTTTAAGTCAATTTATTCGATACTTCTCTGATGGCCAATGGTTTCTGATATATTTCTTCTTCTGCTTTTTTGTTTTAATGAGTATGCTTTTGGGTTTTGGTAACTTGACTGATTGTTTCCAGTTGGCTTTTGCACTGTCCAACCTCTTGGTGGGGATTCCATTCCAGTTACTCCTCCAAGGAAAACTGAAGGAGAAACAAGAAAAAAACAAAAAAAAACAAGTAGTTCTTCATTAAGAATGACACTTCTTGTTAGAGTGGAGTCGAGGCATCAAGTATTGAGTTAGTTTGGGAATCAATATAGAGTTACTTCGGATTTTGTACGTGTTAGCAATTGTTAGTTAGCTGACCTTGTTCCAAGTTGTTGCAAGTAAGGGTGTTCACTTGTCAGTTTGGGTTGGGTTCACCCTTGGCCCGTCAACCAAACAAAACACTTTGTATTAGGGAATCATTCATTCAATACTTGACCGTCCTACTGTTCAAACGTGGCTGAGCCAAATTGTTGGTTTTGTAGTCGGTTTGGTATACACATATGAAAAGCAGTATTTCTTGGTTGGGTCAAGTTAATTGGTTGGGGTGTATTCAGAACCGAGACCCGTCCGCCAATACGAAAATATCTTGTCCTTACAATCGCTATTGACCGCTGCTGCTTTCAAATCCGACCATTCATTTCATTTTCGGCTCAGGTTGGGTCAGTTTGGACGAAGAGCACTAGTTGCTAGTTAGCTTTCCAGTTACAAAGGGATTCAGTGATGTGTATATATATTGAGCTTAGCTTATTTGAGAGAGATCAATTCAAATGAATGTAGTAGGTGTGTGTGGGGTTTACCATACAACATGACCATATGTTTTTAAAATTCTGTTGTGCATAATTTTTAATTTTGTGGAATGTAGTAGGTATGCAATCTTGGGGATTAAGGTTTTTGCAAGTAAAATACAAATGAATGTTTTTTTTTTTTCTTTTTCTGGCAAGACATGTTAAGATGTCCTCTATCTTATCTTAATACTGAAATTCACATGATCATTACTTGTGGGATGATCATTACTTGTTTTGAAGGTTTACATTAGTATTTAGGGATCAAAGTGTCAAAATCACGTGCATATCACTCACTATTGTAGTTCAGGGAATGAAGTAATATGGAATTGAGTTGCAAAAATAAATAAAAAAACTTGAGGAGCAAGATCTTCAGTCACTCGAATGTTTAAGCAGTTTTCTAACTCGCTGTTCCTTCAAAACTTTTACATATCAACTAAAACTTGTTTCCAAACATTTTGACAAAGCCATTTATAGCATACCAGTACAGTGCTGTCTTCTGGTATCGAAAATGGAGAGTTGAGCAAAAGGATTCAAATTTTACTTGTTTATTTATTTTTCTGGTGTGAGAACATTCTCAAGATTGTTTGACATGTCCTATATATTGTGTGAGGTTTGTACCATAGGAGTCTGAACATTCTCATGCAAATGATAATTCCTTGGGTACATGCTTACATGTTAATATAACCACGTGTTAATTATATGACACCTACATCTCTTGCTTGAGTTTTTGAAGTTACTAGAACTAGGTTTTGATGGGAAACGTAAAGGAATTGATTGAAAAAATAGGATTAAATAATTAATTTTGATGATATTTTATATTTTGAGATTTATTTTATTTTTGAAAAGTTCTTTTAGTTAGGGTTTCTTGAATGCTTATAAATAGCCCAGCCTACTTGTAATATGTTTATGCAGCTTTGGGTTGATGAGATATTGAGTAGGCTGTGGCTGTTTGAGTTTAGGATTGTGGCCCTTGTGATCTTCTTCTTTTATACTATTCTACTTATTTTTTTTCATCAATTCTATGTATATTTTGGTTTTGTGATCAATTGAATAGCTGAACAGATTTCTTAATAGCTGTTCGCCATGATGTTCATTTTGGCTACTAACATATAGTAAAGAAAATTGTCTCATTTTAAAAGTCGGGATCCCTAAAATAATTCTTGAATGATATCTTTGCATCATGTTATTTGCAGCTTGCCCTGTAAACTTCGAGTTTTTGAACTACACCATCATCACCAGCCAGTGCAAAGGACCGCAGTACAAGCCCAATATCTGTTGTCCACCTTTTAAAGAATTTGCTTGCCCTTATGTGGAGGCGATAAATGACTTGTCTAATGATTGCGCCACAACCATGTTCAGTTACATCAACCTCTACGGGAAATACCCACCTGGCCTTTTTGCCAGTTTGTGCCGGGAAGGGAAACTAGGGCTTGCATGCCCTGCAACTGCACCTACAGAATCGGCCAATTCCAGCAGTGGAAGTCAGATTGTACGCAATCCATCCCTGCTGCTAGTGCTCGCAATGGTCCTCCTAGTGGTGGTGTTATGATTGTTTTGATGGCTTATACACGTTATTTTCTTGATATGTATACATTGTTGTGCTTTGTTAACCTTGTTGAAATCACGGTTTCCAAACTGGGTTTTGGCCTTGGTTTCTTACATTTGCTAGGGAAAATAGTGTTGGTTTCACTACTGAGAAAATAGTGTTGTTTGTATTGGTTTGTACATTAATTGATCAGATGTTCTGGAAAAAATGGAATCTTGGTCTTCCCCAAGATCTTTTAATTTAATATAGGCTTCCATTGATTATGTCATGGATCTGCTTCTCCCCTGATTCCCAGACAGAAAGCGAATGTTCTTGCATGACTTCATCATTTAGTTATATCATTGCATCAACACTGCAGTCTTTTTCGACATCACACTAATGACGTTGAAATTTCTTCTTGCAGCAACGAAGATTATTCTGTTGAATTCTCGACACAAAGAGGCGACATTCTGGGGGATAAAACGATTAGTATTAGTTACATACATGCAAGAACTGCAGGGAAGACAACCCCTTTTTTATTTTATTTTATAATTTCGTTGTCTTCTTCTACAGATACAGTGAGTACTTGGCAGAACTTACAGTTACAGCTTCTTCATATGTTCTTCGTCTACTCAGATTTGAGACAGCAGTGTTAGAGAAGAAAAGCTTAATGAAAAGTTTTACGATGTGGCATATTATACCTTGTTTTCCTTTCTCTGTCAAAAAAAGTTTTGCACATCATTTTTTTTTTAACCCCCCTGAGAAATAAGCTGGTAACAACCACAATTTTAGGCCATCAACTCAATACTGATGTGGTGCTCCGAAATGATTAATAGCAGATTAGTTGAGCGGAGAAGCTAGCAAAAATAGATTAAAATAAGCCATATTGTTTGTCATATGTGCCTTTTCTGGTTTTTTGTGATGGTTAATTAAGTTAATTTTTTGTCATTTGGCAAGTTTTTAACTAAAAAAATCAAATAAAGAGCCCTTGGTTGAGAAACAAGGGTGGTCTGTTTTTATTTTATTTTTTGTATGCCCTTATTAACAACCAAAATTGAAAATTAACCAATCAAATGTTATGTTTTTCACATCGTGTGATTAAAGTCACATTATCCGATGAGTTGGTGGAGTTATTCTAGATCTCTATAAGCGTAACCAGTTCAGTTCATAATTGTAAAAATATCACAATTATATATATATATATATATATTATTTATATGGAAGACATAAAGCACAATTATCTCATTTTAAATAAGTTTTTTTTAATATAAAAATTGTGTACAAATTATTTTTTATAACTATATGTAATACTATTATTCCCCTGTGAATGTGGCCTCTCTCTGTAAAGAATGAGGATACATGGCCAGCACTACTAGAGACACCAAACTAATAGAAAAACAACAAATATTCTTAATTATTAAATCAAGTGAAAATGTCAAAAGACAAGCATTTTTAAAACATAATTTAGTAACTGAAGGTATATAAAGAAAGTTATATTTAAACACTGAAAATTTGTACCTAAACTAGATTTAATGATACAAATGTAGTAGCAAATTTTTAGTGGTAGTAAAAAACAAAAGGACTAATTATACTTTATTCCCTTAAATTATAACTTAGTATTACTTCTTCAACAAAAAAATGTTACATTTTGTGACATTAAAATATAAATTTGTATTTATATAAATCGTTCGTTAAAAATTCACTGAAAAATTGGCATGTGATTTAAACACAACATCTTAAATATTATGAAATTTTTAAATGATTTTATTTTGTTTTTCCTTTTTTTTTTTTTCCATAACAGTAACCATGGCAATAATAGTATAGGCACACAATTATTGACGTAAGTAGGAGAAATAGGATTAAAAAGAAGAAGAGAAACGAGGTGAAAAAATTACCCATGACATGAGTCATGACACTCATATGCTAAGCAACCATATATGTTGAGTGGGTAGGAGAAACTAGAAAAGGAAAGACATAAAAGAAAAGATAGAGAGGAGTAAAATTATTTTAGGGTGAATTACAAATCAATGAGGTTTTAAATTTTTTTTTTTTGATACATGAAAAAATTAAAAATTTTAATTATTAATATTTATAAAATTTATCATTGATATGTAATTATTTAAAATGTCAAAAATGCATATATTATTATTATTTTTATCTATTTATGTAATATATTTATAACAAAAACAAATAAAAATAATTAATATAAAATAACATAAATAAAAGTTACAAAATATATAAAAAAAGAGAGAGAAACAACAAATCAGAGTAGGAGTTGGATTTTTTTTTTCTTTAGAGTAATGGTAAAATTTATAAATTTTAATTATTAAAATTTTAAATTTTTTTATGTAATAATTTTTAAAAAGTTAAAAAAAAAACAAAAACAAAAACAAAAAATAAAAGTGAAGTAATAGTTTATTTGGAGTTGTTTAAAATAATTTAAATAAATATATTTTTTAATATTTTTGTAAAAAAATATATAAAAAAATAAAAAAAATAATGTAACCTTAAGTGTACTTATTTAGGTAGAGAAGTGCACTTATGTGTAAGAGCATATCTAATGGTGAATCATTTATTTTATTAAATTTGAGTAAAAACTCCATCTGATATCTGGTACTCTAGCTAAACATTTTTTGTTGTCATCAACAAACAGGTCGATCGGGGGAATGATCAGCCGGATGTCTGGTTGGTCAACAAGCAAGGGCAATCCACCTTTACCGAAAATTATTTTTCTTTCCATTTCTGTTTCCCTCAATTCCTTTGCTTTTGGTCTTTCCCTCCATTAATTATTTTTCATTCCTTTTTGCCTCCATTAATTATTTCCAACAAAAAATATAAATATAAACAGATTAAAATTTGTAAATACACCCACCCAACAAACAACGTTGTATTTGGAACCAACCCATAATTGAAAAACAAAGTATAATGACTTCTTACCTGTTCACTGATTTTTCATCCTTTTTTTCTTCTTCTTCTTCTTCATCCTCTGATGATGAAAGTGATAATGCAAAAATTGTTTCACTTGTAGGTCTTTATGAGATAAATAATGCTAGTATGATACAGATGTTGACAGGAAATGATCAACCAAAGAAAAAAGGTGGCTCTGTTGTTGGACATAAATACATACGACGCGAAAGAAGAAAGGGTCATGATCTATTGGTTGTGGATTATTTTGCTATAAATCCAGTTTATTCATCTTCAACATTTCGGAGACATTTTAGAATGCGTCATGATTGTATCTGCAAATTTTGCATGCTATTGAAGCACATGACACATATGTTGCTAAAAAAAAAAGATGCAGCTCATATTTTCGGATTGTCTCCACTTCAAAAGATGACTTCAGCAATTAGAATACTCAAATATGAAGTGGTAGCAAAAGCGGTTGATGATTATGTGCGAATTAAAGAAAGCAACACAATTGAAAGTTTGAAATACTTTTGCAATTCAATTATCAAAATCTTTGGACCTGAATATCTTAGATCTCCATCACCAACTGATATTGCTAGATTACTTACTATTGGGGAGGTTCATGGGTTTTCGGGTATGTTGGGAAGTTTAGATTGCATGCATTGGGAGCGGAAAAATTGTTCGATGGCATGGTAAGGTCAAATATGTAAGCTATCAGAAAAAACCAACAATAATTTCTGAAGCAGTACCTTTTTATGACTTGCGGATTTGGCATGCATTTTTTAGAATGCCTGGATCACACAATGACTTGAATGTCTTGGATCGTTCGCCTTTATTTTCTAATCTTGCTTAAGGGGAAGCTCCACCTACTAATTTTACAGTTAATGGACACACTTATGAGTTATTACTTTGCTGAGTTATTACTTTGCTGATGGTATATACCCTCCATGGGTGTCACGACCCAAACCCGCCCCTATGGGTTTAGTACCGTAACCGGCCAGTAATCCGAGATTACCGAAGGCCTGCTTAACAGTAATACAGTAAAACAGAGTACAGGGGCATGGTGGAAGCCATTATAGTAATGAAATAATGTCCAATGAGCTGTGACAGTCTGTATGCCAAAAAGATTTTTTATACATTTATACAGAACAGTACGAAACAGTATGCATATAATATACAACCAGTCAGAACAGGGACTTAATCCCTGATAAACAGTACAGTGCAAAACGTTCAGTCTATACAGTAACACAAAAACGGAACAGAAGGGGGAAACTAAAACAGCCCATAGCCTAAGATTGGCAGGTTCGGAACCTCGCGGTGAGGCACATTGGTTGGCTTGACAAAACTGGGAGTCTACCCCGACGCTTCTAGCTTTGGTCCGGTGCCTGTACACCTACATATATATATGAGCAGTGAGCTAAAGCCCAGTGAATAACATAATGCGTAAAGATGTTTAGAATGAATGTCCTTACAGTACAGTAATGAAAACAGTTCATTAAATCAGTATTTCAGTCTATCAGTCATGTGTGGTACATCCATTAGCATAACAGTACAGTAAGCAGTAGGTCTTAAAGACCGAACAGTAATGATAGCCATCAATCGGTAAACAGTAGTGGTTCCACGAGGGAACCGACAGAGATCTCTGTAACAGTAACAGTAAACAGTAGGTGCTAAGGATGCCACAGTACAGTTCATAATATAGGACATACATTCATTCAGTAAACAGTATCAGTTCAGTAAACAGTTCAGTTCAATATTCAGAAGATAATCATTTTGAACATATCTTTACACAGTTGTTACTCACAGAGTTCTGGGCTACAGTGAACTAGAGCGTCTCATCGGAAAGCCAACCCTATACAGTTAACAGAGTGAACACACACTAAGTTTCACAGTTGGGAAAGATAATAACTAAATCCCTAAATTTGCCTCGATGTGTTCTACATCCATATCCTTTATAAGATGCCTTAAACTAGGCCTAAGAATGCCTAGGATGGGATGAGGATGCAAAGATGTACTCAGAAAACATTTTCAGATTTTTCAGGAAAACAGAGTCCCGCTCGAGCGCAGGTTTCCCCGCTCGAGCGGACATGCAATAAAGGTCACCGCTCGAGCGTCAACTTCCCCGCTCGAGCGGACCAAAAAGTATTGGATAGGTGAAATTCACGCTCGACGCCCGCTCGAGCGCGTCGCCCAATCCTCCGCTCGAGCGTTCAGTCCTCCGCTCGAGCGGACTGATGCACAGTGCAAGATGCTGGGAGCTCGATTTTCCCGCTCGAGCGGCACTTACCCCGCTCGAGCGGAAGTGCAAAATCTGGAAAACCCAGGTTGCACCTTCAAGCCAAAAACCAAGTTTAAATGCATCAAATTCGACCCTCTTGGGCTAATTTTCTGGAAAACATTTGTAAACACATAGAATAACATGATTCAAAGCTCAATTTGAGAAATCAAAGCCCAAGGGTGTTTAATTAAACCCATTTCAAACCAAATTTCCATGAACATGCTACAAACATGACATGCATGGATTTAAACCATTTCAAAACTTCAAAACATGCTCTGATGAGCTCAAATCTTCCAAAGACAAGATGAAAACATGGATTCTAACAATAATATGAACATGCATGTACCAAATTCCATGTAATCAACCTCAAAATGCAACAATGTAGACATGCATGCATGATCTAGACTCCAATTTGACATATATGGACCAATTCAAGGCTCAAATCACTAAGGATACAAGAACTAGGCATGCACAAGCTTAAACACAACAATGAGAGGTTAAATTCCTTACCTAGAGCTTCAATTACAAGGTGAGGAAGCTTAATTTGCAACCTATGTTCCAATTCCTTCAATTACCAAGCAATTTACAAGCACAATTTGAAATGAAATCAACTCCTCAAGTTTCTCTCTCTCTATGGTCGGTTGAGCTCAATGAAATGGCTGAAGGATTTGTTTTGTTTGAGTGTATAAGGCTCAAAAATGTTATAATAAGGGCCCACTCACAATGGCATTTCCGCAAGTAAGTCCAACAATGCAATTTAACTTATTTTAATTTAATTTAATCGTACCAAATAAATTTTTAGATAATTATACCATAAATTCACATAAATTATGATGATCACAAAATACTAATCGATTTCGGGTTCGGCCGCCGATAAGGCCTTCAATTAACAGTTTAAACATAGAAAATTGAACAAATAATTAAACACTCAAACAGATAAACATGCAATTAAACAAATATAGTCAATCGATTCCGTTTCAGATCTCAGTCAGTCAGTCCAGTATTTTAATCAGTTCGATTAATTTTCATAATCAGTCTCAGTTTAACAGTAATCAGTAGTTTATCGGTGTTCAGCGACGAGGGTTGTTACAATGGGTAACACTAGTGCATACAATCTCTTCTTCTCAAGGAGCAAGGAAACAACATTTTTGTATGATGCAAGAGTCAACATTTTTGGGTTCTGACGTCTCATCTTTAGTTGTTGGAGTCGAATATGGATTTGCTGGTGGTGTGGGTTTCTTGCCTTGTGTTCTAATTTCATCACACTTATAACTTTGGAGCAAAATTTTCCAACTTGTATCAAATGTGAAGTGTTTTTTTTTGGATTGCATTATATATGTGCTTAGCTTTAGTAACCTGAAAAATGAAATACATAGTAATTATAACTAGTAGATACAAATCAGAAAATATATATGCCATAACTACCAATAAAAATTACCTTGTCTGCCTCAGTTGTTCCACTTTGTTGCCTCAATTAAATTTATTCAAGAAAACCACAGAACTTATTAATTGCCTTTTGCATCACAGATCAACGGTGAGACAAAGAAATACAGTTTCGATTTGATTAACCATTCAATTGTGAATTAAAATAAACGAATACTTGTTCCCAAAATATTACCAAGGTCTGACTATTACCTGCAATGGGATCTTGAGAGATGACTAACCAAGATCTACATAAAGTTCTTTCTTCTATAATGGTGAACGCTTTACTACGAGGAATACAAGAAGTTTCAAAAATAATACTTACATCATTGCTCTGATAAAAAGTTTGTGATTCGTCAAACATTTCAAAATCTTCCATAGTTTGAAGGTAAAATTTGTACAACTAAACCAATTCAAAAAAAAAATCAATATGATCAAAAATTAAAGTTGACAGTGAAACAGATTGTAAAAGAAACAACTGACAAATTAAAGAAAACCTGAAGATTTAAATTAACAATAACCAGCTCATAAAAGGAACAATTGAAAAATGAAAGAACAAATGAATATTGAAGGAAATTATAACAAAAACAGAAAACTGTAATGATATTGTGAAAGTAAAACAGAAATCAGCTCATATTTTATAAACATCACACTAGTGGTAACTTTGATCAACCCTTTGCAAAACCAACAGAAACCTTACAGAGCAGACACCCTGCAAAAGCAACGGCTAATTTTAGATAGGATTTTTGTATCTTCACGCATCCTTCAACCCTTTGCTATACTTCCCTTAATTGTTGGTCACAAATTTAGTACTGTTGGCACACAATTCACACAATTTTGCAAGCCTGTAGAGACAGAGAATGTCTAGGTGGACATACGTCCGAGGGCATGAGTTGCTGTAGGAAATTTTCTACTAAACAGATGACCGAAAAGACAACTGGCCAGACGTTCGACTAGTCGTCCTTTGCTGCCAAACTAATGATACCAAACAATGAAATGGTGAAGGTTTTCAAAAATTCTCTATTCGGTGAAATATTTTTAATATTCTCGATTTGATATTAATTTAATAAAATTGTTAAAATTAAAAGAAATTTTTTTTTTGGTCAAATTTAAATTTGACGATAACTTTGACACATAGGGTGTGTTTGATTGGCGAGATAAGGGGGGGACTATTTACTGTGCGGATTGTAATCCGGAGGAAGCATCCAATCCGCCGTTTGGTTTTTTTTTAGTCTGCCGGACATGGAGTCCGGCCGGACTCCTTATCCCCCATATGGGGGACTATTGTGTCCTAGGAGGGGGTGTGAGACAATTTTGGAGGGACAATCCACTGTTGGGATTAGGTGGTAAAATGACCATTTTGACCCTCTACTATTTAATTATGTATTATATTTAGTAAAATTCAATAAAATTTAAATGTCTCAATTTAAAAATAAAATAATTTTATTTAACTTTTTATTGATGTTTTATTTATTTAATTTTTTTAAAATAATTTTTTATAGATATTTTGTTGATATTTTATTTTAAAATTTTGTTTATATTTTTATTTAATTTCATTATTTAAATTTTAATAGATGTTTTATTTAATTTCATTGTTTAATTATTATTATTTTTCAAAACAAATTTATTTAAAATTTTAATTAAAAAATAACATATATTTTTATTGATACTTTATTTATTTAATTTTTAAAAAATAAATTTATTCAATTATGTAAAAAATAAAATAAAATAAATTTTTATTTAATCTAGATAAAAATAATTAAAATATTAAAGAGATGTTTAATATTGTTATTATTTAATAAACTATTGAAAAAGGGTAAAATAGTCTTTTGGTCATTTATCCTATCTAATTCGTCCAACCAAACGTTGGATTCACTAAAAATAATTATTTCCAGACATCTAATCCTATGAAAAAATAAACACAAGATACATATTTAGGCCAAGTTTGGGAAGACTAAATAAGTGCACTTTTTGACTTTTATTGTATTATGTGTAGAAAAAATAAAGAGGAGATATTGATTGATATAACCCAAAAAAAATAAAAAGATAAAATAAGTACACTTATTTTATTTAGCCAAACTTAACCTTAATCTAACAAAATAATCTAAAAGATTCACAATCTCAAAACTCAAATTCGATAGATTATAATACTTTTATCCAATCCGTCTAATCAAACACACAACCATAGAGTTAAAGTGGTCTCCGTAGATAGAGATTGTGATTGGGGAGAGACGTAAGTCAAATATCAGCTCACCTCTTTTCTTTGACGCGGTTTTAGGAACCCAAAAATCTCTCTGTTTTTGCGTATATTGGCTGTACTTCCTTCCTTCCTTCCTTCCTTCCCTCGCTCTCTCTCTCTCTCTCTCTCTCTATTGATGTATTACATATTAGTGCATCTCTATAATCTCTGAGCTGAATCGTTTCCTGAGATCAAGGTGCCACAGATCCGGCGATTTCTCTCTCTTGGTTCTCGGAAATGGAGCAGAAAAATCAGTGTTTGTTGTCTTCGTCTTCGACTCTCTTTTTACTTGTCTTCTTCTTCCTTTTGACCAGCCTCTCTGTCTCTGCATCTGCTTCCTCTTTCATTTCAGGTATGCAAAACCCAATACTTATCTTTCTCTCTCTCTCTATATATGTATATCTATTGTAATAATAGTAATTTTTACATGTGGGTTTGTGTAATGCAGATGATATATTTGGGGGTAGATCTTTAATGGGTAGGAATCTTCTTCAAGCCAAGAAAGGTGCATTTTTTTTCTTTTCTATTATACCCTTTTTAATCCATTGCTTTAATGGGTATTTTTCATTTGAATTTTATTTTTGTTTTGTTTTGGGGGTTTATGTCGCATGTATCTGCTGGATTTATGCTTAAAATTTCAGCAAAATATATGATGATTGAACATTAACCTATGGTTAGATCAGATTCAGTAGTAATAAAAAAAAAAGAAAGATGAATTTATTTAATTTGAGTATATAGCCTTGATTAGCCCACCGCACTTGATTGGGACACAATGTTTAGTTTGGTTTGGTTCGATTCGATTCGGTTATTGTTATATCAGATTAAAATTTAACTAGGATGGGCCTCTTCCAAAGAAATTATCAATATTGTCTTGAGCATTTTCATTTTCTGAGGCATCCAACCACAAAAATCCCCTATTTGGGGAGCTACAGCATACATGGATCTGTTTATGTCAATTTATTCAATACTTCTCTCTGATGGCCAATGGTTTCTGATATATTTCTTCTTCTGCTTCTTTTTTCTTTTTATTTTTTATTTTTTAATGAGTACGCTTTTGGGTTTTGGTAGCTTGACTGTTTGTTTCCAGTTGGCTTTGTACTGTCCAACCTCTTGGTGGGGATTCCATTCCAGTTACTCCTCCAAGGAAAACTGAAGGAGAAACAAGAAATAAACAAAAACAACAAGTAGTTCTTCATTAAGAATGACACTTCTTGTTAGAGTGGAGTCGAAGCATCAAGTATTGAGTTAGTTAGGGAATCAATATAGAGTTACTTAGGATTTTGTACATGTTAGCAATTGTTAGTTAGCTGAACTTGTTTCAAGTTGTTGCAAGTAGGGTTGTTCACTTGTCAGTTTGGGTTGGGTTCACCCTTGGCCTGTCAACCAAATGGAACACTTCGTATTAGGGAGTCATTCATTCAATACTCAACCGTCCTACTGTTCAAATGTGACTGAGCCAAATTGTTGGTTTTGCAGTCGGTTTGGTATACACATGAAAAGCAATATTTCTTGGTTGGGTCAGGTTAATTGGTCGGGGTGTATTCAGAACCGAGACCTGTCTGCCAATCCGAAAATATCTTGTCCTTACAATCGCTATTGATAGCTGCTGCTTTCAAATCCGACCATTAATTTCATTTTCGGGTCAGGTTGGGTCGGTTTGGACAAACAGCCCTAGTTGCTAGTTAGCTTTCCAGTTACAAAGGGAGACTTCAGTGACGTGTATATATATTGAGCTTAGCTTATTAGAGAGAGATCAATTCAAATGAATGTAGTAGGTATGTGTGGGGTTTACCATACAACATGACCATATGTTTTTAAAACTCTGTTGTGCATAATTTTTAATTTTGCGGAATGTAGTAGGTATGCAATCTTGGGGATTAAGGTTTTTACAAGTAATATACAAATGATTTTTTTTTTATTCTTTTTCCTGCAAGACATGTTAAGACGTCCTCTATCTTATCTTACACTGAAATTCACATGACAGCTTATATTGGAGTTGCTAATTACATTTTTTATGTGCAAAATTGGGTGAATTTTCAATCCGACATCATGTGGCCTTCAATATATATACCATCTGCTTGTGGGATTATCATAAGGAAAAAGAACTGCTTGTTTTGAAGGTTTACATTAGTATTTAGGGATCAAAGTGTCAAAATCATGGGCATATCACTCACTATTGTAGTTCAGGGAATGAAGTAATATGGAATTGAGTTGCAAAAATAAAAAAACTCGAGGAGCAAGATCTCTTCCATCACTCCAATGTTTAAGCAGTTTTCTACCTTGCTGTTCCTTCAAAACTTTTACATGTCAACTATAAGTTGTTTCCAAGCATTTTGACAGCCATTTATAGCATACTGGTATAGTGCTGTCTTCTGGTATCGAAAATGGAGAGATGAGCAAAAGGGTTCAAATTTTACTTGTTTATTTATTTTTCTGGTGTAAAACATTCTCAAGATTGTTTGACATGTCCTAAATATTGTGTTAGGTTTGTACCATAGGAGTCTGAACATTCTCATGCAAATGCTAATTCCTTGGGTACATGCTTACATGTTAATACAACCAAATATTAATTATATGACACCTAGATCTCTTGCTTGAGTTTTTGAAGTTACTAGAACTAGGTTTTGATGGGAAACAGAAAGGTATTGATTGAAGAAATAGGATTAAATAATTAATTTTGATAATATTTTATATTTTGAGATTTATTTTATTTTTGCGAAGTTCTTTTAGTTAGGGTTTCTTGAATGCTTATAAATAACCCAGCCTACTTGTAATATATTTATGCAGCTTTGGGTTGATGAGATACTGAGTAGTCTGTGGCTGTTTGAGTTTAGGGTTGTGGCCCTTGTGATCTTCTTCTTTTACACTTATTCTACTCGCTATTTTTTTTGATCAATTCTATGTATATTTTGGTATTGTGATCAATTGAATAGTTGAAGAGATTTCTTAATAGCTGTTCGCCATGAGGTTCATTTTGGCTACTAACACATGGTAAAGAAAATCGTTGTCTCATTTTAAAAGTCGGGATCCCTAAAATAATTCTTGAATGATATCTTTGCATCATGTTATTTGCAGCTTGCCCTGTAAACTTCGAGTTTTTGAACTACACCATCATCACCAGCCAGTGCAAAGGACCGCAGTACACACCCAATATCTGTTGTCCAGCATTTAAAGAATTTGCTTGCCCTTATGCGGATGCGCTAAATGACTTGTCTAATGATTGCGCCACAACCATGTTCAGTTACATCAACCTCTACGGGAAATACCCACCTGGCCTTTTTGCCAGTTTGTGCCGGGAAGGGAAGCAAGGGCTTGCATGCCCTGCAACTGCACCTACACAATCGGCCGATTCCATCAGTGGAAGTCAGAGTGTACACGATTCCATCAGTGGAAGTCAGATTGTACGCAATCCATCCCTGCTGCTAGTGCTCACAACGGTCCTCCTAGTGGTGGTGTTATGATTGTTTTGATGGCATATACGTTATTTTCTTGATATGTATACGTGGTTGTGCTTTGTTATCCTTGTTGAAATCACAGTTTCCAAACTGGGTTTTGGCCATGGTTTCTTACATTTGCTAGGGTTCCTATTCTTTGATTTCACAATTTTCTTTGATTTCACTACTGAGAAAATAGTGTTGTTTGTATTGGTTTGTGCATTAATTGACCAGATGTTCTGGAAAAAATGGAATTCTTGGTCTTCTCCAAGATCTTTTAATTTAATATAGGCTTCCATTGATTATGTTATGGAGCTGCTTCTCCCCTGATTCCCAGAGAGAGAGCGAATGTTCTTGCATAACTTCATTTAGTTATATCATTGCGTCGACACTGCAGTCTTTTTGGACAATCACAATGATAACGTTTAAATTTCTTGTTGCAGCATTGAAGATTATTCTGTTGAATTCTCAACACAAAGAGGCGACATTCTGAGGGGTATAACGATTAGTATTAGTTACATACATGCAAGAACTCCAGGGAAGACAACCCCTTTATTTTATTTTATTTTATAATTTGGTTGTCTTCTTCTACAGATACATTGGTACTTGGCAGAACCTACAGTTACGGCTTCTTCATTGGTTCTTCGTCTACTCAGATTTGAGACACCAGTGTTTGAGAAGAAAAGCTTAATGAAAAGTTTTATGATGCGGCGTATTATACCTTGGTTTTCTTTCTGTCAAAATAGTTTTTGCACATCAATTTTTTTTTTTTTCCTGAGAAATAAGCTGGTAACAACCACAATTTTAGGCTATCAACTAAATACTGATGTGGTACTTCTAAATCATTAATAGCAGATTAGTGGGGCGGAGAAGCTAACAAAAATAGATTAAGATTAGAATAAGCCATATTGTTTGTCATATGTGCCTTTTTTGGTTTTTTGTGATTGTTAAATAAGTTAATTTTTTGGCATTTGGCAAGTTCTTAACTAAAAAAATCAAATAAAGAGCCCTTGGTAGAGAAACAAGGGTGTTCTGTTTTTATTTTATTTTTTGTATGCCCTTATTAATAACCAATAATTGAAAATCAACCAATCAAATGTTATATATTTTTTTATATTGTGTGATTAAATTATATTATCTGTTGAGTTGGTGGAGCTATTTTAGATCTCTATATGCGTAATTTCTTCCGTTCATAATTTTAAAACATCACAATTATATATATATATATATATTATTATATGGAAGACATAAAGCACAATTATCTCATTTTAAATAAGTTTTTTTATATGTAATAATTTTGTGTACAAATTATTTTTCATAAATATGTAATCATAATATTCCCCTGTGAATGTGGCCTCTCTCTATAAAGATCGAGGATGCATGGTCAACACTACTAGAGACACCAAACTGATAGAAAAACAACAAATATTCTTAATTATTAAATCAAGTGAAAATGTCAAAAGACAAGCATTTTTTAAACACAATTTAGTAACTGAAGGTATATTAAGACAGTTATATTTAAACACTGAAAATCTTGTACCTAAACTAGATTTAATGAAACAGTTGTAGTAATAAATTTTTAACGGTAGTAAAAAAGAGACAAATTATACTTTGTTTCCTTAAATTATAAGGTGAATTACATTAATAGTTCCTATTGTTTGAAGGTTGTGTTACTTTAATCCCTGACTTTTCAATTGTGACACATTTGACCCTGAATTTTAAATCTTGTTCCAAATAAGGACAATTGAAGATATCATTAGATTTTTCAAGGGTAAAATTGTCAATTTGATAAAATATAAACTAATTTGACAAAAATAAATGTCAAACAAATATTTTTGAATTTTTAAAAATTATTTCTACCCACTAAAAATAAAATTATGTAAAATTGATAAATCTTTTAGACATTTTTTTTTAACCAAATTAATTTTTATTATGTGTTTGGATGATGATCATGTAAAATTAATTTTTAAAAATTAATCATGTAATTTTTATTAATTTTTATCAATTTTACATAATTTTATCATTGGTGGATAAAAATAATTTTTTAAAAATTAAAAATATTTTTTTGACATTTATTTTTGCTAGATTAGTTTATATTTTATGAAGTTGACAATTTTGCTCTTAAAATTAAATAATGGTATCTTCAATTGTCCTTATTTGGAATAAGATTCAAAATTCAAGGTTAAATGTGTCACAATTGAAAAATTAGCAACTAAAGTGATACGAGTCTCAAACTATAGGGACTGTTAGTGATGCCCTAAATTATAACTTAGTATTACTTCTTCAACAAAAAATGTTACATTTTGTCACATTAAAATATCAATTTGTATTTATATAAATCGTTCATTAAAGATTGGGAAAATCGGTCTAGGGTCCCTCTCCCACTTTTCGTAATGGAAGAGATCCATCAAATTATTTTTTGATGTCTAAGGTCCTAAACATATATCAGACAAATTTCAGTCCTTTATACTATCTCTTCCGATACTCTCTCTTCCATCGCCGACACCATTCACGCCGGTCTCGTCTTGAAGAGCAATAGAGCTTGATCTGAACTCCAAGAAGTTCCATGGAGGACTGTGAAGAACCACGACAGCAGTAATCACAGATTCATAGTTAGAGAGAGAGAGAGAAGCTGGTGTACAGTCCAAGCGAGCGATGGCGGAGCTCCGTAGCGTGGTGAAGCCGATCTGAGTTCGTAGTAGATCTTGAATCCTCACATCTTCTTGTTGCATCTGTCTAGCTCCTGAAATTCCGTCTATAGTCGATTGAGGCCCACCCAACACATTCGATGACGTCACTGAAGGTGGCGACGCAGGGCGTAAGGCGTGGGATGAGACAGCAAGGTTGTGTGGATCGTCGCAGCTCTCTGTGATGTGATTCGAGGCGAGTTTCAAAGCAGAAGGGCCATGGCGATTACCTGTTGAGCAGTTTATGCACTTCAATGAATCAAAAGAATTTAAGCTTGTGCACTGGTAACCATTTAATTAGCGTTAATGGCCATAATGTTGCTTATGTGGAGATGAGAATTTTGCAGAGGCACTAAAGTTCTCCTGCCACGAGGGGGCTTGCATTTCTTGGATTCTGAAATTGAGATGTGGTGAAGTTGTTTCTTGTTTGAGTCCTCTGATGTCCATGTTTGATGACAGTTTTTCCAGGTAGGCAAACAACCCAAAAGAACATATTGATTGGGTGTGGCATGCCAAACCCAATATGATATTTTTAAGGCTTGGTTAGGTTTGGTACTTGCAGTGAAAATTGGCTTGAACACAATACCATGCCTATCCCTACTTATATAAATAGTTTTTGAGAAAGATATAAAGTAGATATATTAAAATAAAAGTAAACAACATACTGATCTAGAAAAATAAAAAATAACAAAACTTGAAAAGGCTAAACAAACAACAAAAAAACAAAGCTGGAAAAAAATATTTCTTTGGTTTCTTTGGGAATTTTCTCTGGGTTTTTGTGAATTTCACTGGGTTGGAGGGGAATTTTTTTTTGGGTTTTTGTTTATTTTTCTGAGTTGGAGGAAATTTTCTCTGGATTTTTGTGAATTTCTTTGGGTAGAGAGGGAAATTTCTCTAGTTTTGAGAGAAATTATCTGGTAAGTTTTTCTCTTTTCTCTTATTTCTTTTCAATTTTCTGTGAGTTCATTTTTATTTTTTATATTATTTCTATAACTCGTTATCTTTCTACATCATATGGTGTTTGTTTTTTAGATGGGATTTTTATAAGAGAAGTCTCTTCAATATGCAAACTTGCAGGAGTTATTGTTGCAATTCTTCATGATGTAAATGTGAACAAGTACTGCGAATAGTGTCCATATGTTGATTGTGTTCCCTCCAAATAGTGGAGCTGCAAAACTAGTTGTAGTAGGGTCATGTAATGTGTTTGGATGACTGATATTGGTAACTTTGTTATCATTCATGTAAAAGAATTGGTTCATGAAAACAATGAACCAAATTTTCTCTTGGTTTTCAAATTTCTCTGGATTCATTTTGACCAATTGAAAGTTGGTGAATGTTAAGTCCAGGAGGGGCAGCGAAGGCAGAGAAATTTAAAATTTCTCTGGAGATGTAATTTTGTGGGAAGACAGAGAAATTTAAAATTTCTCTGGACATGTAATTTTGTGGCTAGAATTTCTCTGGACTAATTTTCTCTGGACTGAAATTTCTCTGGATCAAATTTCTCTAGGCAGAATTTCTCTGGACTAATTTTCTCTGGACTGAAATTTCTCTGGACTGAAATTTCTCTGGATTAAGGTTGAGGGCCTTAGACATTATGAAAATATTGTTGATGGACCTTAGACTCATGAAAATATTTGATGTCCTTTATATTATAAAATCATAATATCAAGGACCTTAAAAAATACCCTTAAAGATTCACTAAAAATTGACATGTGATTTAAACACACAACATTTAAATATTTTGAATTTTTAAGACAGTTATATTTAAAACACTGAAATCTTGTACCTAAACTAGATTTAATGAAACAGTTGTAGTAATAAATTTTTAACGGTAGTAAAAAAGAGACAAATTATACTTTGTTTCCTTAAATTATAAGGTGAATTACATTAATAGTTCCTATTGTTTGAAGGTTGTGTTACTTTAATCCCTGACTTTTCAATTGTGACACATTTGACCCTGAATTTTAAATCTTGTTCCAAATAAGAACAATTGAAGATATCATTAGATTTTTCAAGGGTAAATTGTCAATTTGATAAAATATAAACTAATTTGACAAAAATAAATATCAAACAAATATTTTTGAATTTTTAAAATTATTTCTACCCACTAAAAATAAAATTATGTAAAATTGATAAATCTTTAGACATTTTTTTTAAACCAAATAATTTTTTATTATGTGTTTGGATGATGATCATGTAAAATTAATTTTTTAAAAATTAATCATGTAATTTTTATTAATTTTTATCAATTTTACATAATTTTATCATTGGTGGATAAAATAATTTTAAAAATTAAAAATATTTTTTGACATTTATTTTTGCTAGATTAGTTTATATTTTATGAAGTTTGACAATTTTGCTCTTAAAATTAAATAATGGTATCTTCAATTGTCCTTATTTGGAATAAGATTCAAAATTCAAGGTTAAATGTGTCACAATTGAAAAATTAGCAACTAAAGTGATACGAGTCTCAAACTATAGGGACTGTTAGTGATGCCTTAAATTATAACTTAGTATTACTTCTTCAACAAAAAAGTTACATTTTGTCACATTAAAATATCAATTTGTATTTATATAAATCGTTTCATTAAAGATTCACTAAAAAATTGACATGTGATTTAAACACAACATTTAAATATTTTGAAATTTTTAAATGATTTTATTTGTGTTTGTCCTTTTTATTTTTCATAACAATAACCATTGCAATAATAGTGTAGGCACACAGTTCTTGACGTAAGTAGGAGAAATAAGAATAAAAAAAAAAAGAAAAAAGAGAAACAAAGTAAAAATGAGTCATTACACTCGCTAAGCAACCATAGATGTTGAATTACAAATCAACGAGGTTTTAATTTTTTTTTGATACATGAAAAATTTAAAATTTTAATTATTAATATTTATAAATTTATCATTAATTGTAATTATTTGAAATGTCAACAATACTATATTAATTTTTTTTTAATCTATTTATGTAATATATTTTAACAAAAAAAATAAATATATAAAATAACATAATGAAAAGTTACAAAATAAAAAAACTTAGTTACATTTCATTTATTTTCCTTTTTGTTTGTCTCGCTCAAATCTATTTGGATTTTTGTTCGGATCCAGTTATTGAGACAATTTGAAAAGGCGTTTTCTTGTTCTGGGATCCTTTATCTTTTCTTTGTTTTAAATCATTGGTTTAGACATAACTTCGGTGATTCTTAATCCTTTCAAAATGGCAGCAACATACATTTTTTGTGATTTCTTTCTATCAAATAATCATACAAATGGTTGATTCCCACGCGATACACTTGTATCGAAAGAGTTTTATCAATTTCAAAAATTTACCTTTTGGGATTGAAAACTTGTAACCCTTTCGATTTCTATATTGAAGGAGTTGGATTTTTTTTTTTTCTTCAGAATAATGATAAATTTATAAATTTTAATTATTAAAATTTTAAACTTTTTTATGTAATAATTTTTAAAAATTTAAAAAAAAAACAGAAAATAAAAAGTGAAGTATAGTTGATTTGGAGTTGTTTAAAAATAATTTAGATAATATTTTTTTTAATATTTTATTAAAATATAATGTAAAATAGAGAAGTGCACATGTGTAAGTGGAGAGAGATTGTGATTGTGGAGAGAAGAGTCCAGTCAAACTCAGCTCAATTCTTCTCTTTGACGCGGTTTTACGAACCTAAAATCTCTCTTGCGTAAAATAATATTTTCTCTCTCTTGTTTCTCGGAAAAATGGTGCAGAAAAATCAGTGTTTGTTGTCGAAGACTCTATTTTAGTCTTCTTCTTCTTGATCAGTCTCTCTGTCTCTGCATCTGCTTCTTCTTTCATTTCAGTATGCAAAACCCAATACTTAATCTTTCTATGTGTCCATTTGAGAACTTTACGTTTTGTAATTGCCTAAAAAAGTAAATTGGCTCTTTTAACGTAAAAATTATAATTATACCTTCTAGGTTGTTAGTGTTATACATAGGTAAGAATATAATTTTTAAATTGAGTGTTGTGATGTGAGATTGTAAATAAATATTAATTAAAAAAATCAAAAGTAACCTTTTATTTTAAAATGCCAAAAAATTTGGTTAAAAACTGCATCACCCAAA